>CAKLBY020000217.1:600000-925294 GCA_921007115.2 Peronospora matthiolae
GGATACGCGCAGAATTGCCCGTGACACTGCCTGCGCCATAATCTTAGAAGTCTTGTGATCATTCTGCTATGATGCGCGGAGAATATCGTATTTTGGCTTCGTTTTGCCGTCAACTTCGCTGTATCATTAAACCCTGGACGTACTTGTTTTGATGCTGTGTGATGAGTGCGCCAAGTTCGTCTGTAAAAAACCAAAAAAAATCTACCGTAATGTCATACGTTGTCAGCGCAAGATCAAAGGTTTGTATCGATGCAGCTCTTCGTATTTCCAGCGATTTTTTTATATTCGAAAGGCAGCGGGTCACAGAATAGCTATAAAGGCATACGAAAGTAATTGGAGGATCGAACCCTGGAGCTTGGCCGTCAATAAGAGTAACCAGGATCAGAGAATTTAATCGAGTTTTGGACATCACTCATTTTGGATGACCGAGGTTGTCGATTAGGTGATGAGCGTGCATTGCGTGGTGCAACAAACACAGTATTGCCACACTGTTGTGTATGAACCTACTTGTACAGTGATCGGCTTTTATTTGACTGCTGTCGCTGGTTTGGTGTACGCATGAGCCATACAGGAAGACAGGCAAATCCAACTATAGGACCTGCGACATGTTTGCTGTATTGTAAGCCTTCTCAACGGAATGTTAATGGAATGAACTGTAATGTGTGTACGCTACCTAAAAATCACGTTCGTTGCGATTTAGTGACTCATGTTTGTACACTCTCCTATAAGCTAACAATCCGATGCCTCCTGCTCGAGATATCGTTATCGCGCCCACAACAAACTAGCGGATCGACTGGCGAACATCGCTATGACACAAGGGCTTCTATTCAAGTGCACGCTACCTAAGACCAAGGTGTTGTCGAGGAGGCTACAACTTTCCTCGACAATGATGTCAACCACTAGCTGGAGTCCTCTCACGCCAAACGTTATGCACTACAGGGCCCGCGCTAACACGAGGGACCTGATCATCTCGAGAAAAAAACTTTTGCACGACGGCGCTCTGCTGTCCGAGGGCTAGCACCACCTCGTATATAAGCAGTAGTCTTCAAAGTCCTTTGTTGCCAAGCGACAGGAAAGTATGGGTCGCACACGTACCTGAATATACCTCACCTTCTCACTCACTTATACCCTCCCCAAAAAGCTTTGTTCGGCTTGTCCCGAAAAAGCGTATCGAACGGAGTCGGCATACAAAGAGTTTTGCTAGTCAGGTTTATAAGTCGTCACACAACTTCTGGAACAGCATACAAGCTTCTCCAGAGGCTACCTAAAAGTGCAGAGAAGCGAGTGCCTACACAGACACGTGTAAAAGAAGCGCTATCGACACTAGTGTCTCAAATTGATGGTTTTCACTGCGACCCGTTGTCGATCGATTTTCTAGCTTGTTTCCTATCGTGCGAATTCGTCCAGCAAGTGCATTCTGATCATAAAATTATGTGTAAACAACCTTGCTGTTGCCCGATCATGCGAAAGCCATCAGCAGCAAGCACCCCCGCAATTTCGTTCATCCCTTGCAGGCATCAAATAACGGGGAAGTAATCACTGTAGTACGCGTTATCGTTTTCCTACGAAGTGTTTTGCCAACCTCAACATTTACGCAGCTTATTGATTGTGCAGACTTCAGTAAAGTCTACTACGAATGCCAACTCTATTTGCAGCTTAGAGGATGCGTACGTCCGATAAAATATCTCGATAGCATGAAGAGCAAGTTCACTCGCGTTCCAAAATTACCCATTCCAGTTACGAAATGGGTGTCAGCAAGTACACAATCAACCGAGAATTTATTTGCGTCTTCTTCTTGCTTCCCCTGGCGTTCTTGTTCCTCTTAGCGCATTGATCCCTTGATTCGAAGTTGGCTCCAATCTGGTGCTGTTTCCCCCTGGTAACCGTAGTCGAAAAACAGCTCTTCGCCCTTTGCAATATCTTGCTGGGCCCAAATTGAAATTCGATGCTCGCTACCCACAGTAAGAACTTTGCCCTGACAGTTTTTGTCACTTGCCGAGTGGTTCGCAAACCTACTTTTGTTGCCCTTTCGAATCGCATCGACTACCGAGTCATCATCAACATCGAACAAAAAGCTGATGGTCATCTTGTCATAAATGCTGCCACGCCGTTCTGCTTCGTCCTGAGAAAGGAGCGCTCCGTAGTACTCGTAAATAAACTCACCACGCTTGATCGACTCCAAGGCAAAGGCTCCCCAGCCATGAGTGGCAGAGTATGCAACGCCAATTTTCTTGTGAAGACCACGCAAAATATTCACGTTACAACAAATACCTAAGTCCATTGCCGACATTTTCCTGCGATCCTCATCAAAGACCAACGCGGGGGCTTCACTAGCGCCACAAGTTAGACACAAATCGGGGTTGCACTCGCGGGCACCGATGAAACATGGGCATGCCTTGGTTCGGCAGTTGCCTCGGCTACACTTGCACCCTGGAAACCTTTGACCACGTCAGCATAGAAAAGCACACAAATGTTAGTGACGATCACATTGCACTCGATAAGGAGCGGAGCAAGAAACGAACCGATTAAGGCAGTCGCGTGAGCAGGAGCACGCCTTGTCGCACGTATGGTCACGTGCCATACAGGAGCAATTTGTCGAATCGCACACACCCTCGTGATTACACGGCTCGTATTCGTGGTTCACCCATTTGCCCTTTAAGCAATTGTTTCTAGTCCTTTCGAGCGAAATGGGGTTGTTGCGGCTGCGCGAATCCCGACCACGCTTGCGACCGTTGCGGCTCAAATGGGCATCAAGCGAAAGCGGCACGCTGTCCATTACGCTTAAATGAGTTGATCTACACAGACGTTCGAGTTCCAACACCTTTTTAACTTCTTTGCATGTCGTCGACCGGATCATAGAAGAAATGATGCAGGGGTTGTCACCAACGACGGCCCAAAGCTTTCGAAGTAGAGTCAGCTCGGTGTTGCTGAGCAGCTTTGAATCACACTTTAACTCGTTAGACGCAAGGCCAGGGTCCGTAGAGTTAGCGCGGCTTTCAGCTTTCCAACATTCGTTCAAGCACTTCTCATCAGTCTTCAATGACTTCTCGAAGATAGTAGTCGCGTACGCATAGTGGGAATCATCAAGGTACTCAGACTCATCCGCGATTCGCGGACATATTTGCGCACGATGAGGTCGAGGCTGTTTCCGTGGTTGCGGCGCGGTAACTTGCTTGTTTAAGCCTTGGCTTGCTAAAGTGCAACATCTCGTTAAAGCACGAGCAGATCGACGAGTTCGGTGCAACGCTTCGGCGCTTTTTCCCTCCTTATCAGTAGCATTCACGTCGATCGTTTCATCGAGCTCGTTATCTATGATAAAACATCCATCGACCTGCACATCTCTGCTTATTTTATCGTCGACTTGACAATGGTCTACCGCAATGCATTCACCAATTTTCGGTGAGCCTGCACTTGCCAGTGGGATTGCGGGTGACTGACAGCTCTCAGAACTCAAGTCCCCTGCCTTCACATGCTTCTTTGCTAGAGTAGCCAATGCAACAGATGACAGCTGAAGCGGGGGGTTCATTGGATCAACACGGTGGGAGGGTAGCGGGTGCTGAATACCATGCTCGAGACAATGATAGTCGTAGCACATGCGACAAAACATGTCGCGATACGTAACAACCAACTCCGTGAAATCGGTCGCTGATCGCAAGCCTAAACCATAGCCTCGGTCGGAGTGATTTCTTGCCAAGTTTGAGTCAAAGTAAGTAGGCGGTGGGGCTAAGCGTTCTGCCAGGGACTTGTAAATACCATAGCCGTTCCGTAATGATGGCTCTAAAGCTACCACCCTCGCCAGCGGGAAATCTTTCGGCTTGCTTTGTATTAGCTCTTTCGCCTCCTTGATGCGCCGTGCAGCGAGGCCAATCGCATCGTCTAGCTTCTTCATTTCACCGTAATCCGAGTACGCTTGAGCAAATTCAGGAACATTTTTCAGCGCGCTGAACACACCCTGAGTGATCCCGCATTCGCGAACAATGAGGCGCAATAACAGCTCGTTTATCTCGCCATCTAGGCCTATCAGCAAACTCGAAGTTTTGGGTTCAACTGCATCGTACCAGGCTTCATCGATATCCGCCCCATCATCGTCTTCTCCAAAATATGGCTTGTAGCGCAATATTGGGTCGTCCTCCACACGAATGTTTGCTTTCAACCCGACGTAAGCAGTACATCTACTCAGAGGCCGGATGGCAGGGAGCTGGTTCACGTCCCGCGGAAACAATTTCTCCCTGACACAGGTCGGCTCATCCCACACATTAGAATATCCCAATGACAACCCTTGCGTCAATTTTTCGGGTTTCATTTGGCTCAAAAGTAGCTTGTCCAGTACAGTCCCCTCGACAAGACGCTTGCTGTCTAGTTCATCGTAGCAAAACAAAAATTAACGAGCGTCATTACTTATACCAAGCCCGATAGGGTTTGAAGACGCACTTACTCTGAGGATGCGCGCTCTGCGCCTTAAGCGTTGCGTGCGCAGCGAGATACCTTTTAACCTTTGCACGTGCTTCAGCAAGAATGGCCGATGTTTTTCGTCGTTGATACTCCCTCAGTCTGGGTTGTTCACGCAAGATAAGATTGGTTACGCGAGTGTTCATCTCTTCTTGTGAGATGGCTCGTTCGGGCTCGCAAGAAGCTTGCGCAAATGTATCTACTTGTTTGCATTTGCCGAACTGCGGCATAAACTTGCACTTTCCTTTCAAATCACCGTCCATATCTGTACCAAATCACGAACACAGCGTAAGGAAGATGTCGAGTTACAAGCGAGACCGGAAAGCTATCATTACATACCGTAGGCTAGCAACGGACAGTCAAACTCGGAGTAAAAAAGTGGCGCAACGGCCGAGTTGAGCGGCAGCAAATTCGTTGGTGCAGAGTCGAAACACACATTACGCCATGCTGTTCCATGTATCACCGTATCCCTAGCAGTTCTGTGATGCGACAATTTGTCCGAGGGAGGACCAGCCCGCACAGTCGTTGGAAGTCGCACTCCTGCTTTTGCTGACGAAAGCCGCAACCTATCTCTTTCCTTTTTGCTCATGGGCTTGCAAGCATTCTTCGACTTTGCAGCCGTATCCGCCTTGATGCGTTTGCCGTTATGGATACGACGGCCATTAACCTGCCGCACACTCCTTTTATTATGCTTGCTCGGCGTGTACGTTTCGTCATCGAATTCTTCCCCCTCCTGCTCTGACGACAAATCTATCGCCAACGATTCCATTTGATATAGCGCATCCCCCTTTTCATCACCCTGTTCCGATTTGGACGCTTTAACAGCGTTGTGTTGCTGCTCTTCAGGTGAGGAAAACAGTGACTCTGGTGCTGACGCCTTGTGCACCATTTTCGATTTCTTATGCAAAACTACAACGTCGCTGTTTTCCACTGCGTTTCCTGTACGCAATCGTGCTAGTTCACGCTCTTGCGCCACCACGTCTTGTAGAGACATTGACTTCGACCGGACACCCAGTGATGCCGTATAGTCCGCCTCTTCATTTGACGACAACGACGAAGAATCATCACTAATAGTGATACAATCAAAGTCAAACGTCGAATGCGACGTTTTATTCATGCTCCTGCTTTGATCGCCGTGCGACACCAATGCGACGCCGCTCGCCTTTCGTTTCGATCCCACGAGTGTCCGACAGACGGTATCAGACATTGGCATGTGTACGCGATGCTCTTCATCCTGCAGTTGTTCCTGGTCACGCTGCTGGGCTTTCGATTCTCCAGCAGACATAAAGTCTACATCCACGTATCCGTTCCTGTCGGTCGTCTTCAAGTTTTGTGTCATCTTTTCACCAGCACCGCCATTGTCAAAATGCCGACCGTCTACTTCCACAACACCTCCTCCTTCCTTCTCTTTCTCCTTTACCTGGTTCTTTTTCAACCGACCGTCGTTTACGCTTTGGGAGGCACCAGGTATCACTTTGACTGGTACGCGGGGCTTCTCGCTTTGACAGGCAAGAACATTCATCTTGTTTGACTCGTTGGATGAATGTACCCGCAGTCGCTCTGGCTGTTGAACTCGAATAATTTCGGCGCTTCCTTCATCGCTAGAGTCATCGATAAGGATCACTGAGCCCGAAAGACTTGACATGAGCTGCAGATGGTAGCACAGAGGACGTCAGAAACCGGGTGTTTAGTGGAATACATTGAAATGATACAGGAGCAGCTGTGTGTGTGAGAGATTGAGAATCAATATACAAATACTGACGTTATTTATTACTCGACAGCGTGCGCGACGTGCAGACGGCGATACGGATCGGAGCTTTAGCTCTGACAAACCGTTCGTTGGTTTGAGAGCGTCAACGACAATGATAGAAATAGATAGGGGAGCGCTACGGAGGACTCGTTTTTGATGGGGACGGCCATCCCTCCTTTATAAAAAGTAGTTTTAAGCGTTCATGCTTCTGATTGGTTATATATGCCAAGCGTATTTTCAGGACTTGTTTCGTAAACTGTAATTGTCGTCAATCAGATTACGATACTTTAAACGCTTCGATCGAACTTTGAGCAACCACGTATGATATAACGCAATGACATCGAAAAGTCCAAGGCTCACTGTCATGCCTCAATGACCACTCGAAGACAGAAGGACACGTATTGACAATCAAAAGCGCTATGACTTTTAAAACCAGATGAACAGCGGGGATGAAGCTCAGGTACTCGTCTGCTCTTGTTCGATGACTTCGACACGATCAGCGCTTGACTGAGGAAAACTCCGCAAACGTGCGTGCAAATCATGATGTATAGGTTTAGTTGTCACGTTACGACTGCAGCTTCACCGAAAATTAATGCAGTTGCGATGCAGGCATTAAATAGGATTGCTTCCATTTTAGTAAAGTGGACGGCGTCAGCTTCGCGCGGAATTCAAAGAAGATGCAGTCTATCGAAACCCGTGGAGATGATACTAGTTTAGCGCTGAGTGCGAATGCTGGACCCACGGAAAGGAGTTAATGGTTGAAGCAGGTGTTTCGGTAGACGACGGCTCCGCCTAAAAGTGAAGAATAAATTTCAAACATGGGTAACCGCTCAGAAGCATCAATGCCAAATAATGCATCACGTTGAATTGGGAGAAGGAAATAGTAGCGAAAAGTAACGGCTTCATGTAAAAAAACAGATCGATCGGGTGAAACTGCACTTTGGTGGAGCTAAATTGCGCAGTGTATCTGACAGTATACGATACGCAAATTCAGAAGGCTAGCTCATGCGATTTGAGCCCGTTTTTAGAATTGAAACCAGTAGCTAGATGCGACGGCTTGTCAAAAATTTGCACTTATGCAATCGTTCGTATGTTCAATCGGTACGTTTTGCCGCTATCCGAGCTAATTGTTTACATTGTGTGAATATTTCCTGCTTCCTCCGACTTGTTGTTGCACTAACAATTTTACGAAACACTGGCCCTATTCGATCCATCCTACCCGACAATAATCGACCGCAACGGCACCCGTGAGTTTACACAAAAAGGAACATGAGCCTAACATCGTTGTCACCAAAAGTTAAGCTTATAGTATCGCATACTTCCGTAAAGTAATTTGGCTCGAATACGGAATGATCCCATCATGTCCATTCAACTACTTTTGACACAATTGGAGATAGTAGCTCGTTTATCCGCTGGCTGATATTGGTCATCATTTTTGTTTACAATCCACCAATCAACAAAGGGCACGGATTGATTGGCCAGCAGCGAATAGAGATCGAATTTCGTATGGTTCATGTGCGAACCATATCTTAGTAACTTCAGTCCCGACAACTTTATACAGTTTATGCTTTTTGTCGGCCAAGGCTGTTGTACCTTGATCGAGACCTCACTACACTATAATGTTTGAATAGAATTGGGGCCGAGTCACTATCAGTCATTGGTATAGTGTTAACTTACTCTTCTGCAAATTGAAATAAAAGCTCACAGGTCTCGTAAACTCCATAACCCGAAGTTGAGTATAAGCGGCTCATGAAAAATAAAGGATAGGGGAGCAAGCTCTTTACTTGCCCTTGGTATAAGTAATTATGTGCAGAACTAAATCAACATGCAAAACAACGGACTTCAGCAGTCACTGAAGAATAGGTATGATGCTGTTTATGTCTGTGTTAAACGATAACAGTTTACTCAATAACCGCAACCAGCCTTTGCGTCCAGATTATCATATTCACCATTATTCGATGTTACTTATTACCAAGCGTGCGTCTCAATGGTACCCTAGCCGTAGAATGACTTTGGATATACCTGCCTATGAGGGAGGACAGGTTAGATTGCATTTAGTACGTGTAAGGTACACCTAGCCGCGTTATTTACAGACACACACAAAAAAGTACGATTTAAAAGTTCCTCCCCTTGCGCACAGTCACTAATAGCTTCACCCTTCGGGCTTGCAACGACACCTTGCGATGTCCCGTTGAATTTATTGAAGCGACGGTCGATCACCATCACCATCAGTAGGCGGTGCCGGGAACAGACTGGGCCTGCCAAGCTATCCCTGGCGTCTGAACAATGTATTTTACCCAATTCAAGGTCCGGAAGCCAGATGTTGTCAGCAAACAAAGGATGTAGCCTTTTAGACAGCGCGTTCTGTCTAGAATGCTAACAGTGTGGGGGGCTCTATCCTGCAGATCCAAATATGTCTACAAAGGGCTCGATGGAACGACAGACTTTATTTAGACTGTAAATGGATATGTATTAATTCGTACAAACACGAGTACCGAGGTACTTAATTAATCAAGTATCATAAGAGCTTTGATGAAATGTCATTTAGTAGCCAATCAAAACATACTTCTGCTGATTGGTATATTGTGAGCTGGTGTCTCGTAACTCAGCCTGTAAGAAAGAGACTCTATTCAGTAACATGTGCTGTAGCAGTACACAGCATCATTTCATCGGATCGATACCAGGACGGAAGATGATGCAGAACGGGTATCACGTTACACCCGCTGTCTCAGGTAAATTCTCCACACCAGTTTTTTCTATCTAGCAATTGGATACAGCCGCTATTTTTATGTAGTTTAAAAACCGAATATTGTCCACATATGTTGACGATGTCATGCATGTACTAGTAAAATGGCGCTGACACGGTTTGTTTGCAGATCATGGTGCCGCCTACAGCGCAAGTTGTATTGCATATTTTCTACACACTTTTAGGTAAATAACAGGATACAGTTGTAGCATAATTACTAAAATAAAAAAAATGTAAATTAAAATCAACCGCACCGCCAGAAATTTAATTTTATATCTAGCAGCATGGTATGTGCTTAACTTATTCCTATACCAAGTATCAAACTTGTTTGCACATATTATTGTGGTGTTCAGTGTTCGCAAATAATGCATAGACGCATGTTTCGTATTTTACTAAAAATATTAAACAGGGTCTATTAGATACGGCTTTACAGTGGTCCCTCATGTGTAAGAAGGATACATTTCGACCCGGAATAAAAGCTTAGTTGTAATAAGTTAAGTCACAACAATGCCGTCACATTGTTTGAATGATGATGTGGTTGTCATATACGCCTCAACGTTTGACTAATTCCAAAGGAGAGAAAATAACCCTTCCTATTTTAACTGGCCTCCTCATGGAAGTTGACCAAGTCAATTGCAGTCTGAGCGCAAGTGTCAAGCTTATTACGCGTTTGGCGACAATTGTATTGACTATGTTGGATACGTATCGATAGCTTAAATTTGTTTTTTCTGGTGATGGAGACAGGGATGTTTTGTTGACGCGTTTGTTATGGTGAACTGACTTTTATACTGACTCCAAATACCATTCAATAGCTTAAGATACATTCCAAATATGCCGTGCTGTGTTTACTACCTGCAACGAGGAGTCGCTTCGTAATAAAAAAGGTTGAAACAAGTAAAACCGTCTTTGTACTACACGCATGCTATTAAGTAATATTATTATGCCTAAATTTTAATCAGTATTGGTGTTTACCCCTTAAAGTTTTTACAAAACACGCTCAAATTTCTTTCGGTTTCCAGATCTTTATTGTAGTCGTGTTAATGACAATTTACATTTGATCTGCTTGTTGCTTGATTACTTTATCTTCCACTACATGGTTTTGTCAATGAGCGCGACCACGTTGCACGCCCGAAGATGCATTGGGTATACTAGAATATGTTTCCGTACGGAAAACCCGGTGTAATAAATAATGGTTTTCCAATCCGCGCCTGATTGGCAAAGGATGAAGCCAAGTATTTTATTTGCATGCGCTCCTGTATCGCTTTGTCTTGCGGGTTCTTAGCTGTGATTATCTTGCATATCAGAATGTAACTGCATGTCAGCGTCTAAAATTGCTTTTATCCTGTGAACTTTATACCTTAGTCTTGCACAGCATGCATTGGACTAGGTAACGACAAAGCCACTTGCGATGAATACTACCAGCCGTCGTTAAAGATCCTGAATTGAGTTTTACAACAGCATCTAGCAACCGTGTTGCCTGATTCATCATTGCTATATCTGTAGTATTTACTTTTGTATGGCCCAATAAGATCGACATGGGCAACATCAAACGGTCTCTCCGTCTTGTTAGTGCGAGGCGATAGTATTCCGGTGTCTTGTTTTTCGTGTAGCTTGGCCCACTAGCATGTTATACACTGGTGGGCGAATACGTCAAAGGTAAATTTATGTGCAGCCAGTAGACTTGATTCATTATGACTTGAGCGACCACTGAATTTTTGGATGGCGGTCGATATTTGTGTAAGACCACCCGGTCAGGTCGCCGAAGCGATCCAAATAAAATGACCCGGTGTTTTTCCCAGCAAATTAATACAGTATATTCTGCATTTGATATCGTGGTTCGTTGATACCTCCCCGAAGTGGCACCTTGACAGTTCAATACATTTTCATCGTTTATTAGTACTGTCGGATGACTTTGCTATGCATTAAACACTCGGGCGGCGTATAATAGCGTACAATCTGTCTTTCAGTGATGTTCCATCGCTTTCTGGAAATTGCATCTGTAAGAAAGCACCGGCTCCAACGTTCGTTTCCCCTGTAATGTCGTACATGCCCATGCTTATTCGAAAATTATCACTTTAAATCAATGAGATCAAAGGCCTGTCTCATTTCAACAAATGCATTTTTGTGCGTCAGTACTAAAAGACGAAGGGCCTCGTTTGTAACTGGCGCTGTTCCCCAAAGACGGAGAGAAGCTCAAAAACGGCGTTTTGATGCAATAGTAATATGCTTTATGAGAAAGCGCGAGTAACGAGCCAGAATTTTATTGCCTTGGATTTTAAGGCCGCCAAGTTGAGTCCTGCTGGCATCAGTGTAGACATGAAGATGCTCCTTAAAATCGGGAATTTTTAACAGGAAGGCTTCCGCAAATGCACGCTTGACACCTTCAAATGCCTTCATATCATTCAATGGACACGTGAAGGTATATTGATTCATGTAAGCCGGTACAGAGGCTTGTAAAGCGTCGTCTTGTTCGGTATCACGTCTTGGTAGTAGTCGATCATGTTCAGGAAGCGGTGAAGCTCCATCTTGTTATGTGGCAATGCAAAATCTTGTATGATGTAAATTCCATTTCTTCTCTATCGTCTTCATTCCATATGCAGAGATCATAAATTTAAGTTAATTAACCCTCTTGCATCAAATGTGTTTTTTTTGCGTAAAGAGAGACGCCATAATTTTGCGGTCGATTGAAGAGTACGCGAAAATGTGCAACGTTATCCTGATCTTAGGTGAAAAAAAACACATGAAAATGTCATCCAGGTACACCACAACAAAGGAGTACTATCCGAAGACCATTAAGGATTGTTATATATATGGAGCTATCGATCACAGATTGGGTGTAGCTCGTCGTTGTATATTGTGAAGATCAAACAAGATGCTATGAGCGGGCGACTTTTCCACCCATGTCTTTGGGGCATATGATCTATGTTCTGCGTCAAATTTTAACAGATATCGTGCGTTGGACAAACGATTGAGGATCACGTGGATTCGTGGCACGTCGTATGGTACCTATGTAGAGATTGGTAATTCCATGATAACTGATGTAAAGATGCGGGATCAGCTTTTTTTTAAAGCTGAGTGATGTAGTCTCGGCATCTATAAATCGTTTCAATAGGTTCTATAAATGAGTCGCTGTATTTTCTACGTTCATTCATCTCTTGGATGCGCTCTTTCAGACAGGCGTAGCGCATTCTTGATTACCTGTCCAATTATCACATTATTGCTGCTAATTTTGTATAAAATCATACTGATATGTAACCATTGTGTCAGTCTTGATACGTTGGACAAGGAATGAATCGCAGCACAATGGGACACTTGTCGATAGATTGTTTTCCACCACGCCAAAACGAATGTAATTTTTTTTGATTCTTCAATTGCATGCGACTCACATTCTTATCGCAGTTAGAGTTATCATCTCTTGAGATATGTAGTTTCCCGATAAACATTGCGGCTCTTATGGGTCCGGTCTTCGATTATCTCGCCATGTTCCACTCTGTTATTCCCTAAAATAAGGTAGTTGCCGCTATTATGCGAAGCCTTCATATAAAAGGGACACCGATTGTAACGTTTATGATAATTTCTCGCAGGAATTTTGTCATTCTTTGGTTTTAATCCCTTCTGTACAGGGTGAAAACTCGACTTCTATGTATAGTGAAGCAGAAATCCAGTTACCCTCGCATGCTGAAGTTTTTTTTAAAACTTACCGAAGCTAGAAGTCGACGATGCTCAACTTGTACAATTGGATAGGTTTCTACAATGCTATTTAAATAAAGCTGAAACGAGGATTTTCCCGTCACCGAGAAATGGCAACCTTTCATACGAAAAATTCAAAGAGCTTGGCCTCTTTAGTGCACGAATTCTTTTCGACTCAGAGTGTCTAATATTTAAATACAAAACTCTGTGTGCGACTCTAACTAATCAAGGGCTTCAAATTATTTACTTTAGAAGGTGATTACCCCGACTACCATCGAAGAAAAGATCCTGACGCGGATTTTGTACCCGTCGATAGGGCGAGTTTTGAGGTAAGCCGAATTGAGTACTTTCATACGCAGATAGCGTTACACGTCTTGTATGTTACAATCTAATTTGGTGAAAATAAAGGTACATGTGTTTGCTTTTTTCTTCACTCTAATTTGTTAGACGCAGGTTCGCTTTTTCTTCACTCTAATTTGTTAGACGCAGGTGCACTTGTGCAGTAGAAATAGGAAGTAAAAGTAACACATATTGAGTGTTAAGAATTTCCTCCTTCAACACTACGATATGTATGACCAGAAACGGCAAATGCAACTTGACCATTTCAAGTCACACATGGTGTCCGTCTCTTCCTGTCCCATGTGACATCCTGTCACATGGCTCCGTCTCTCACAGTCCCATCTGTCGGTCGTCCCATCGTGGTTTCACATGTCACGTCGCACGTTGACCAACCAATCAGGTGACACCGTTCCATGGTATAGCACTTGAACCTTGAAACATGTCAAACACGATAGATTCTAACACTCCTCCTCGGTTTTAGCCTGTGTGGCCTCCAACTTGAGCATGGACCTTAAGTCCTCCATCCTTGGTGCCGGCAACGACTTCGTCAGTATGTCTTCTAGCATATCCTTAGATCGCACAAACCTTGGCACCACAGTCCCTATCTGTGCGTGATGGCATAAAAATTTGTGAAGTACGTCCACGTTCTTGGCGCTCGAGGTGCTCTTCTCTGACTCGAGTTGCTTGATCGCCGCTTGGTTGTCAATCCACATCGGCATGGGCTCACGTACGCGTAGCTTTAATTCGCTCAGTATTTCTTTCATGCCAAGCAGCTCCGGACCAGCTTGCGACGCTGAGATAAACTCAGCCTCCATCGTGCTCAGCGATACACCCGATTGCTTCTTGCACAGCCACAGAACCACTGCATTATCCACAGTTAGTACACCCTGATATTGACTTACGGTCGGCCTTGCTCGCAGCGAAATCGGCATCGCTCCAGCATTCGACCCGCACTTCCTCTGACACATGTCCAGCACCATCCAGGTGCAGCTTCAAATTCTTGGACATATTCAGGTATCGCATGATGTGCTTCGCGGTCTTCTAATCCTAGAGTGTCGGCTTGTGAGTCTGCATTGTTGTCTTATGCACTGCAAAACAAGTGTCTGGGCGTGAACATCTTGCAATTTATAGCAGTCTTCCCACCAGTGACTGAAAGAACTTCACACTGGGTTCAACCTTCTCTCCTCTTGCTAGTAGGTACTCAGCGTCCTCTTCGTCTTCCATGTTGCACTCGTCTCCGATAGGGGTGCGAACCCTATTGCACGACTCCATCCCGAAGTCCCTCAACAGCAAGTCGATAGTCGGTTCTTGATTTAGAACATAGCCGTTCGAGTTGTCGAGCTTAATTTTTAGGCCAAGGAACTTGTTTACAATCCCCAAATCCTTGATCTATAGTGAGGTCATGTCTTTAAAGAAGTCGTCCACAGCGCTCTGTTCGGTGCCCGTGACCAACAGATCGTCCACGTAGACGCCGACCACCGTGCATGTCTTGCCCTCATACTTTAAATATAGGCACATGTCCGTGGTACATTGCTGATACCCGCTTTTTCGTAGCTTGGAGTCAAGTAGTTTGCTTCACAGCCGCCTATCCGGTTAGAGTCCATGTAACGACTTCTTCAACAGCAACGCTAGGTCATTTGAATTCTTTGCGTTCAGGTCCTTCATCTCTTTCTCCTTCACTGTCATCCCCTTCGGCACCTTCATGTAGATATCCAGGTGTTCCTACTTTTCAGCCTTGACGTACGCTTTGGGTTCATCACCGTGGCGCGCCGGTACCTTCCAGCGTCTCGAAAGCGCCAGGATCAGCTTTACCGTTCCCAAGTCCATGACTGCTGCGAACGTGAGGGTTTAGTCCACTCCGAACACTTGTTCGCTTCCACAAACCACCAAACGAGCTTTGTACCGCTCGATGTCCCCGTTCGCGTCGGTCTTTGTCTTGTAGACCCATTTGTTGTGTAGAACTTGTGCATTTTCTGGTGGCACAACGATCTCCCAGACGTCATTTGCCTTAAGTGCGTCCAGTTCTTCGGTCATCGTCACTTTCCATTAGGAGCGATGTTTACTCTTTATCGCCTCACTAAAGTGTTTCGGATCTTGCTCGATGACTGCATTCACACACGTCGCAAATGTCAACCGAGATATCGGCTTTTGGCATTTTTGTTTGACTCAACGTTGTGGACCTTGTGCCATGACGCTCTCTGGTACATGTCTGCTTTTGACCCTTCTTTCCGCCCTTTACACCATTTCGACGATCTCGTGCACCCGCTCGACGATCATATACTGGCTCCTCCTGACGTTGCACCGGGTCAGAAAAATCTCTTTTCCATCTTGGTTATCCTGTGGTGCTTCAACGCTTTGAACGTCTTGGGTCACCACGACCACCTTATCCACTGGGATGTACACTTTGTATCCCTTCGTTTCGCTCCCTCGCTTAATGATGATGCCCGGCTTTCCTCGCTCACCGAGTCATTTGTTTGTTGAATCTCTGTGTACAGTGCATGTCGATTCAAAAATCAAGATGTCTGTCAGTACGGGAGCCTTATTCGTCAGAATCTTCAGGGGCGGTGCACCTTTAGGGTTGGACTTGGTCTTACCTCGGTATAGTATGTACGAAGCGTACTCTGCAGCATCACCCCAAAACGTGAGTGGTAGTTTTGATGCAAAGATCATGCTCCGCACCATGTTCATGATGGTGCGATGCATCTGTTCAGCCTTGCCGTTGCTTGCTTGATTCCTCACCTCACTTATTAACGCGAGATGTCTTCCAATGATCAAAAAATGTCAAGCGTCTTATATTCGCCACCTCCATCGGTGCGTAAGACATGAATCTTGAAATTGAACTCGCGCTCGAAGATCACCATGAACATCTTGAAATATAACGCGGCTGCATCTTTCGTTTTGGCCAAGAACACTCGACAATAATTTGGTCGGTGGTCAATAAAATTAATCACATACCGATTTCCCAAACGATCTCGGGGGGTCATGGGACCCTTGAGATCCGAACAAATGATCCCGATCACGTCGGTAGGTGATTTCATGCCCGTGTCTCTTTTCGACTGAACTCTCTTGTTCTGCTTACTTTTGGCACAGGCCAGACACTTTTGACCTATCAAATCTGTCAATTGTATACCAAATTTCGGGTCTCTGGCCATCTTGACAATCGTGTCGAAACAAAGATGTCCGAGGCACCGATGAAAGTCCATCAAGGTACCACACTGAACGTCCGAGACAATTTCATGTTCAGGTGCATAAATGACAGTCATCATTGCCTCTCGCGGTGGATTAAGATTACGATCGCTGCGCTTCGTCACAGTGACTACCAAGACATTGTTGCGACTTTCCACATCCATTATGGGCGTTCCGCCTGTACCAGATGACAACACACGTCTCCTTCCTCGATATTCTAGCACGCAACCTTTGGCCCTAAGCAATCCAAATGAAAGGATATTACGCTCGAGGTTCTCCGCGTAATGAACATTGAGGAGTCTCACTGTGTTCACGACTCCAAGTGAAACAACTTGGATGTCCACGGTCCCTTGCAGGGTGACCCGCAGTACGCTGCAATCTGTGGCGGCCGTTATGCACTCACTTCGACAATCTTTAGGGTCGGTGAGCAGACTCGGATCATTAATCAAGTGTCTGCTCGAACCACTGTCGAGAATTCATTGACCAGGCGAGCGATTTGGACCATGACCAACTGTGGAAACAAAGTTTGCACCTGAAGACTTCTTCTTCAATCGCGGGCACCGCGACCGAATATGTCCTACTTCTCCACATTTGAAGCAAGTCCGGGAATCGGTCCGTGGGGGTGATGATATTGGTTTAGGTTGTCCTTCAACTCCTTTTCAGGCTCGACAGCGTTCACCACGTCGCGACCAAAAATTTTCGAGTGAGTGTCTACCTCAGTCGATTGAGCAAATTGTGCCAGCTCTTCTGCTTGCCGCAGGTAGTCAGTGCGATGAATGTCCAATCTGGACGACATCGTCGTTCGCATGTGTGGGTCAGCATATTGAACGACGTTGTCAAGCATAAGACTGTCTGCACCACCACAGGCATCACTGACGGCCGTTAAGTACATAATATGGTCCGTCCGGTTTCTATAAGATGCCTTGGGCGCCGTGAACAGCTTCATGCTCTGTGCCGGTGAGATCTTCGTCGTGAAGGTCTGTAATAGCCTCTGCATCGCGTGCTCGAGGGTTTGACTCTTATACCACATGTTTCCACCTGAAGACGATAATAGGTTTGTGCTTTTCCAGCTAGATGCTGGCCTAGGATATTATCCCTTGATGTCCTCCGGCCACACAAAGCCACATGCACGTTCCGCAAATCTGACTTGTCGAACAAATTCCTTGCCCCACTCCATGAATCCACAACCAAGGCCGTGGTAGAGCTCCTTTCCATCGAAAAGTTGCAACGCGAATTTCCGTTGCTGTGCGTCTGGCATGTCGATTCTCGGATGCCCTGGGTGCACATATTCTCGGTTGGGGATACCCATGCCATGATGCTATCCCGCAGGAAAACCCGCCCTGTTTACTCCGGGGTCGGGTGCCTGAACCATGTTGACTGCCGGGCCTGCGTATTCTGCAGGGGGTATCTCAATACCTGCCTGTTGTTGTCGTCGGACGCCGAAGTAGGTGGCTGGCGACACATTCGAAGGTTCCATAAGAGGGTTATGTTCCAGGGTCCGGAGTTTCGACCCTGCCCCGACCTCCCTCTCGCGACTGGCGACACTCGACTCGGTTGAGTCCTCCCAGTGCTTGTTGGTTTGCTCTCTCCGGAAGAACTTTATTCGATTTGTTCTTTCCGAGAGGTCCCTAATCATAACCAGCATTTGGTTTATCTCCGCCAATGGCGCTGCCGACTTTTCTTCCAAATGGTCGTCGCCGTTCTTGACTTGGTCGTCCACCACCACGACGTGTGCAGCTCGTTTACCCGCACCGTCGTCACGTTTAGTTGGGCTCATAACCTGTTAGACGTAGGTGCACCTGTGCAGTAGAAGTAGGAAGTAAAAGTAACACATATTGAGTGTTAAGAACTCCTCCTTCAACACTACGATACGTATGACCAGAAACGGCAACTGCAACTTGAACATGTCAAGTCACACATGATGTCCGTCTCTTCCTGTCCCATGTGACATCCTGTCACATGGCTCCGTCTCTCACAGTCCCATCTGTCGATCGTCCCATCGTGGTTTCACATGTCACGTCGCACGTTGACCAACCAATCAGGTGACACCGTTCCATGGTATAGCACTTGAACCTTGAAACATGTCAAACACGATAGTGTCGAACATATATCGTAACTGTTGAGTCTGTTGGGTTAATGTGATGCGGTGTCTGCGCGCGTGACAGCATGGTGTAGAACGGTATTGAACCTGATAGGCAGTGATGTCCCTTATTTAATGATGTTTAAATCAACAATTTTCAGGAGAGGAGATACGACAAGACGTGTCAACGGCATGGGCCAGTAGAAGGAAGAGTAGTTTCAAGAAACGTACTAATGGTAGGAAAGGGCAAGCATTATTACAACAACAAAACTTTTTTAATTTAGTCCTTTTGCCACACGTGCATTTTCGGTTGTTAACAGGGTGAAGTAATGGACCGATAATCGTCTATAATTTTAAGTGAAAATTTTGACGAAAATTATCAAAAGGAGACCAGATATCTATTTTTTGCTACTCAATCATGGTCGGAATAAGACTTGTTACAAGGACTGATGATGAGTCCGCATACAAAATGACGAACGTGTGCCATACAGTTTTTTGCCATGTATTTGTGATCGATACCTTTTACAAAAAACAGATGACAGCTGTTTTCATGCAGCACAAAGTGATTTAATGAGTCTGCGACTCAAAATCGCAATAAATCGAAATCTTTTAGAAAATTCGAGTGCGAACCACACCTTTGGTTATATCACAAAAATGTTAAAGCACCTCGATCTGGCTTAGAATAAATATGAAGAGAGTATTACAAAAGGTGATCTGGCATTCTGATCGATCAGCAAAATATGATCGGCTATTGCTAGGACTGGGGATTGTATCAAGCTCTGCATGATACCATCAAAGAAGCGCTGACATTCAGCGTTCCATAATTGCCTCTCCTTCTTTTTAACAAACGAGAGAGGTGTACAGTCATCTCGGCGTAATTGCGTGAATACTTTTTCAAATACGCCGCTAGCCCAAGGAATTTTCGAAGACCTTTAACATCAACCAGCACAGGCCAGTCGGTGATCGCCTTGATCTTTTCGGGATCAGGACGTACACCGTTCTTACCAACGATGCACCCAAGAAGTGGTGTTTTGCAGCACGGGTTTTATACATAAGGTAAATCACACACATTGATCAGGAAACGAGGTCCGGCAGTGCGATCAAGAAGCGAAATTTGGTGTATGACACCCTGTATGATGATTCAGCAAATTCCGATGACACATGGATACGCGTAGCAGTCCACCATGGCGTTCGAAATAAGCATACTCTTAGTTTTAGGTTTTGGTTGTCATCAGTAAAAGGAGCTAGAATTACTTCTTAAGCATTCTTCCGTTTTTATCGGGATACGACAACGTTTAAAATCTGGCAACTAACATCCCTCTAAGTTTCGCCTCCAGATTATGTGGACAGGAGAGTAAAGAATTAGCAGACAAACCTCCAGCTGTGACTGGACGTAGGTATACCTAGTCGTTCATCATACAAGATCAAGATGAGGCTCAAGCGTTCAGAAAGGAGTAGTATGGAGACTCAGCTTTAAACAAGTCGATTATAAGAAATTCAGGATGAAACAAATTGATTACCTCCGAGACTAAATCATTCCATTTTAAATCTTCTCTTGATTCATCATATCATAATCTTAAACGCGGTCAAATTCGATATTGCTTAATTGCTCCGAGAATGTTCAAGCTTTCCTACCGACGACATACAAGGTAGTTGAGGCTTTACACATGAAAACGAAGAACCCACTACAAATTTTGGTTGTATGAGCACCAGTTGAGAGCTGAAAGCATTTGATTAATTTCTGTGAACCACCGCTTAACTAAATATTACATGAATTCAGTTCATCGAATGCCACTCATGTGGAACGAGGCAATTTTGGCTGGTATGTTCTCATGATCACCGGTACAAGAGATAGACGATATTTGTCATGAAAGAGTTGTGGAGGCACCTTCGTTTAACACGCGGTTCTAACAGCTCACGGACTGGCTTAGTCAAATAATAACTCGTGGCGTCGATATTGACATAAACATACTGGCAATGGTGAGGCAGTGGAATCAATTAGTAATTGTTGCTGTTGAGTTGGACAAGCACATATCCATATAGAAATAGACATCTCAAATTCATCTGATGTCTGTAGACTTGACATAAAAAGCGTACAAGTGTACGCGTTACGATCAGTTTTGGCTACACAAAAGTTCATCGTGACATCCCAGGCAACCGGCCAGCAATTTCTATTTATAATGATTATATACCACAATCAAATTCTAAAACTGATGTTAACTTCAAACGCCACCGTAGAAACAGCTTGGAATCGTGACGGCTGCACTTTTGTTGTTGCGCTCGCGGCCGTGGGCCATCAACCGACCCCTTTTAGGCGCTTTCCCTGGCAACTTTAGCTTACATCTATCGCACGTTTTTACTGCAGATATAACAGTGAGATGCACTGAAAAAGAAAAGTAACAGAAATAATATGATGCCTTTAGGGGTACTCAACAGTTTGGTTAATGTAAATCGTTCTTGCCTTTGTGTGTTTCTATAAGTTTTTTACTTTACATGCAAGAAGTATGCTTTTTAAAAAAATCATTGCGCAGCGTTTGTTTAAGTGCTACCATAAGATCGTTTAGATTTTACAATAAATAAAGCATATGTGAACAAAGAACCAGTGCGTGTTGTAACACGCAATCTAGCGGTTTTGGCTTGGTTTTTGGACAGTGATATAAGCACTGACAAGTATGATAATTTTTGTCGACTTACCGCAATAAAGGCTCAAGTAAAAGATAAGGATGATATTTTTCTTGAGGCTTAACTTTAAATTATTTATGGTGGAATGTGATAGAGTATTTACGAGCAAGTAGTGCCTGGGTCGAAAAAGGCCGTATTTTTGACGGCACTGTGATAAAGAGGGGAAGGTGATCACTCGCCACACTAAAATGAAACATAGTCATAATTTTGATGACACGGGATGAATTGGACACATCCTACACCTTAAAAAGATACAGGAACTACAAGATATGTATGTCCCTCATGATTAAAACGAGATTGGAGATTTTGAACGGGCAATAACCCTCGCGTCACCACCACCGCACGAAGATGCACCACTAGAGCCACATTGATCCAAATTGTGCAAGTTGCCATCTAGATGGATCAGAAGCGACAGGATTTAATCTGCACTGAGTACGCGGCCCAGTATAAGATGATATTAAGGAAAGCAGGGATCAAGACAAAGCAGTCACCTAAATTCTTTAGGTAAGGAGTGATTTTTTTGGCTATGTGCAACATGTAATTTTACGCCCATTATTGTAGCAAAGGCTGACTGATTCGACTAATTTGTGCCGTGTTAATTGATCGTCTATGCCACCACAATTTTATGCATTGAATGCTTTGATGTATCGAGTAAATGTTCTTTGGCAAATTTCTTGCGTCCAGCAGTCACCACTTCAATCCCTATGTGCAAAGAGAACTACAAATTGTGTGCTGAAAAATGTACATACCGCGTTGTGCAAATTGCACCTTCAGGACAATAAATCGAGAGATTGTGTAGGACTATGCACGCATTGTAAATTTGCGTAGCTTCCGTGGACTTTCTTTTGCTTGCCAAACGAGAAGCCTGATAGCATATTTAGCCTTTTAATCGCCTAACCCTTTTGATGTGAGTCGTACTCAATATAATATATTACTTGGAGCTTGTTCATAAAGTGCAGAAGCTGAACATGAAACCATCACCCAGTACGACCCATGTTTTCTAAATAAGCCAATTAAGAAGTAAACGTCATCAATCAGCGATCATTAATCAGCGATACTTGTTGTGTTTTAGAGTATTTGAGGACCTGTGCAGCAATGGAATATTATACACTTTTCAAACTATTTAAAGTAGACGTATTCGACGATACATTAGCAAAACATTTTTTTGAAGTGGACGAAATATTCACTTTTGATCTGGTAGAAGCATTCTATAGTATAAAATACCAATGGGCACGCAACACACACGAAACCTTTGCGGGTGATGCAATAGTCAAGCAACTGCGACGGATTGTATGAATGGCGAAGTGAGCAAAATTCATAAAGATAAATATATTAAGATAGCACCTGACTATGATTTGTTTTCATAGGGTGCAAATAAATGATCATAAATCATTTTTAGTAAATGTTGTTGGACTCTCCCCGAAAGCGCAAAGCCTTATTGTTCACGCAGTCAATTAGAAATGTGAACACTTCGTTTCATCAAACGTGTGCTATTGTTCCTATGATCTTTATATAGATACTTCTTTTCGCAATAGAGATAGCACTCTCTTGCACTGAAGTGAAAGGATTCTACTATTGGTCTTTTGTTTTCTCCTTTCTACTCTTTACTCACCGCCATCCCTGTACACTCAATCTGCAAATCACGCATATTGTCACACACACAATGTGTGCCCTATACAATCACAGTCAGTGGCCGCCATTCCCGTCGTCGTGCCGCTCGCCCTTGCGTTGTCGCACTTAGCACGACACCCTCGTTTTCAACACTCTTCCTCGGTCATGACTTTCCGTCCATTTAGCCGAGTTGTAACAACTTGCACAACTCTGCGAGTTATGCGGCGTAGAGGGCCTTCTTCAGCAGGTCCGCCAGTTGCAGCTCCGAGTGCACATACTGGGCCGCGACCACCCCACGCCGGGCGTAGTCGAAGACAAACTTCAGGCGCACATTAATGTGCTTCGCCTTTAGAAAAGACGCCTCGCCCGACAACTGCTTTAACGCCGCTTGATTGTCGACGTGCAGTGCCATCGGTAGCATAGAGAGCTTCTTCATTTCGCACAGCATCTTTCTGATGCCAAGCAGCTCGCGCACTTGCTCCGACGCAGCGACGAACTCCGCCTTTATGGTGGAAAGCGACACTCCACCCTTTTTTTTCGCCGTCCAGCTCACCGGCATCCCGTTCAGGTAAACTATCCCACCGGTCAAGGACTTCCTGTCCGACTTTTCAGCGGCGAAGTCGGCGTCCGAGTAGGACTCAAGTTGCAGCTCCCCCTTCGAGGTCTTCGCCGGCTTCATGCGCAGTTTGGATTCGCGCGTACATTTCAGGTAGCGTGCGATCCGTTTGGCAAGCTTGAGGCTGTGGAGTCAAGGCTGGTGCGTCTGGCGCGTTGCTTTATGCACTGCAAACGTGATGTCCGGCCGCGTGCAGTGCGCCACCCAGAGCAGACTGCCGACAAGGAATTTGAACGTCCGGACACTTGGACCCCCACAGTCTGCGCTCGCACCCAACAGCTCACAGTCTTCTGGTAGAACTTCGTAGCAGTCTGAAACGATCGGAGCTCGCGTCGCGTTGGCATTCTCGAGACCGTGCTCGCGCAACAGATCGCCTATCGCTTCCGTCTGGTCCAGAACGTAGTTGCCATCATCTTCCATTGCGACACGCATTCCAATAAATTTGCTGAGGACGCCGAGGTCCTTAATGGAAAGGCTCCCAAGCTGATTGAAGAAGCGGTCAACAGCAGCTGTATCGGTTCCGGTGGCCAGCAGATCGTCCACACCCACACCCACGACGACCAGCTGGCCATCATCGACCTTCCAGTACAAACACATGTCCGATTGACACTGGCTAAAGCCAGCGTCTAGCAATCGGGCGTGCAACAGCTGGCTCCAAAGTTGTCCGGCCTGTTTGAGGCCGTACATACATTTTTGTTACTCAAGTACAACTTCCTTCTTTTTTGTTGCTTCATTTTTCTTGCGAGTTTCCTCGCTCACTTCCATCGCCTGTGGAATATGCAGCAGGATCTCCAGGTGGGATTCCTTCTCAGCCTTTACTTAGGCGTTGGGGATGTCCCCGTGCTTTGCCGGCACGCCCAAATCGCTGAAAGCGCCAGAATCACCTTAACGGTTGACATATCCATGACAGCCGCGAAGGTGAGTTAAAAGTCCACCTCAAAGACCGGCTCGTTGCCGCACGCCACCAGTCTTGCCTTTAAACGTTCTAGGTGACCGTCGGCATTTGTCTTCATCCTGTAGACCCATTTGTTGTACAACGCGTTCCTTCTTTTAAGTCGCTTAATAATGCGCCACACGCCGTTATCTTCAAGAGCTTGTAATTTTTTTATCATTGCTCTCTCCCAACCCTTTCTTTCTGCGCTGAGCATCGCCTCCCCGCAATTTTGGGTTCACGCTCGTACACATGCGCTATCAAACTTTCTTGTGGAACACCTTATTTTTGAGCCGGCTCCTCCTGAACGCTTAAACCTTGCGGGCGCTTGGTCGCAATGCGCGTCCTATGCGCCGCACGCGTCTAGGATTTAGTATTCTTCTTGCCGGCTCGCAACTTTCGCGCAGGCACCTCATCCTTTGCAGGCATGTTTGTCACAGCCATTGGTACAGCCCTAACAGAAGATTTGCCTGGTGTGACTGTCACAACCGCTTGATCTTTAAACTTGAGTGCGCACTAGATCTGGCTATTTTGTTCCATGCTGGTGAGGGTTTCAATGTTTCGCACGTGCTGTGCCACCGTGGCCTTGCTCTCCTTCTGAATGAACACCCTTAATATCTTCGTCTCATCACTTCGACCGATGATGACACCAACTTGTGCCCGTCGCGCTAGCGAGTTCTTGCCGGGGTCCCGGTAAATCGTGTAGATCGATCCGAAAGCAACTATTTCACGCAGGTCGGGAGCGTGCTTGGTCAAAATCTCCATCGGTGAAGTCCTCTTTGCGTTAGCACTTGTTGGACTTCGGTTGAGTACATATGCAGCATACTTAACCACGTCCCCCCAAAATGAAACTGGTAGACGACTGGCAAAAATCATACTGCGTGCCATGTTCAGCACTGTCCTGTGCATTCGCTCCGCCTTTCCATTCGATGCCTGATTTCTTGCCTCGCTGATTTGCCGTGCAGCTCCTGTCGACTTGCAGAACAGGTCAACATTCGCGTACTCGCCACCCCCGTCTGTGCGGAGCACGTGGATTCGGCAGTTGAAACGGCGCTCGAAGAAAGTCATAAAGTGTTCAAATTTCTTCGCGGACGTGTCCTTCGTAGGAGCCAGAAAGACGCGACAGTAGTTGGACATGTGATCTATGAAGTTCACAAGGTAACGATTTGCGAGCCTGTCCTTCGGCGTCATCGGGCCTTTCACATTTGAGCAAAGCACTCCACCGATTCTATCGATGGGCGAATTCGCTAGTGTCTCTCCGCGACTAGAAATTATCTGTCTGCTTTCCCTGAGAGCACGAGATACAATTGGGCCGCTTTGTATCCGTGAGTTTGATGCCGGACGCTGGATCCGTAGCCATCCTATCGATGCTATCGTAAGCGAGATGTCCGAGTCGCTGATGAAAATGTAGTAGGGAACCCATCGGCAAATCAGCATCCGTATCATCAGGCGACTCTTCCCTCATCAAAACCGCCATCAGAACGTCTTTTGGAATCTGTGTCGTGCGTGCTGACTGCACCGTCCTTACGTATAGCACCTTGTACCGCATCATCACGTCGAATGTGACTTCGCCGTCCCTACGCCTCGCTAGGCCGCGCGTCGTGCCATCGTAAACAAAGCCAAACCCTTTGCGCTTGAGCTTGCCGTATGACATGATATTGCGCGCCAGCTCGGCCGCGAGGAATACATCCTTCAGCGTTACGTTCCTCTGCCTTCCTTTCGCTTGTACCGTCAGCACCACATTTCCGACCCGCGATAGCCGTACCGTTTCACCGTCAGCAAGGTGACACGTTTCCTTACAATCTCTTGCGTCCATCGATAGTGTGGCATCGTTGACGAGGTGACGACTGGAACCACTATCGAGCACCCAGTCGTCAGCCCCGGTGTCACCGTCATCGCCAATTGCCATCGCGAGGTCAATCTTCACGGCACGAAAGCCCTTGTTTCCTTTGCCTTCTATAACGTAAAGCACCAAGTTGCCATTGCGTCTGCCGCGACGGCCGCCATTCAAATCACCAGTCCTTTTGCTGCGACAGTCAGCCTTGACGTGTCCCACCTTACCGCATACATAGCAGGTGCGCGTCTCCTTGCGCGTGCTAGAATCATCCACGTGCGCCACGATCTCTTTTCCGAAGAAACTTCCCGGAAAAGCTTCCGTCTCGATAGCTTGGGCATAGTGGGCCAACTTCTCCGCGTGTACCGGATAGTCCATACGGTGCGTGTCATACTTGGCCATGATTATCGTCGATGACTCTGGTGAAGCATACCTGACAATTTTGTCCAGCACTTGCTGCTCCGCACCACCTGCGGCGTCACTGACATCCACTACGTATAGGAAGTGCTCCGGCCACGAACGCTTGTTCTCTTTCTTGGTCGTGAACAGCTTCATGGCTTGTGCTACTGTTATTGTCATCTTAAACGTATTTAGCAAACGTTGCATCACGTATTGCAGCGTCGGCAACATAGTCCACCGTGAAATAACCTGTTTGTTAAAGGAACGCTCGGCAGTGCCAGTCAGGTACTGGCCGAGCACGTCGGTCTTAACAGTTTCACTCCACAGGAAACCGTACGACTCTTGGGCCATGTCCACTTGGCGCCAAAAGGTCTTACCCCAGTCGAAAAAAACTGACCCCAGCCCGACGTACACCTCGATGCCATTACACTTACGAATCGCAAGTTACGTCGTCTTGAATCAGGTGTTCGGTAGTGCGTGGGCAAGGAGGCTTGCTGCGGTGGCCCTGGCGGAGCCTGAGGCATCGGCTGCGGCCGGTAGGGTGGCAGCTGTGCGGGCGGCTGCGGCAGTAGCTCGGCGCGTTGCTGCTCAGGGTGTCGCGCCCCCATTCCCAAGTCGTCAAGCCGACCACTCACACGTCGAGCTTGATCCATGCCGTTCATGAAGGTCCAAAAGTTCCAAAGCTCCGCGATGTAGCCTGCCGGCAAAGTGAGCACCAATCATGAAAGCGAAAAGCCCGCTTTCGTCGGCGCCACGCATTCGCTCTTCCTCGTCGATACTTGCTTGCAAGAATTCCATCTTCTGCATCCTTGCATCCATTCAGGACAGCATTTCAAGAAACCTTTTCCAGCGCTTCAGAGTCCGCGCTTCTTGCGTGAGCGGGAGGGATGACGACCGCAGCAGGCTCCGGAGAGCCCTTTCCTGACCAGTTGCCGGCGCCTGTGCCGCGTTGACGTCGTTGCCCTGTCCGTTGGGGCTCATAACCTGTTCGCAATAGAGATAGCACTCTCTTGCACTGATGTACAAGGATTCTGCCTTTAGTCTTTTGTGATCTCTTTTCTACTCTTTACTCACCACCATCCCGGTCCACTCGATCTGCATATCACGCATATTGTCACACACAGTGTATGCACTATACAATCACAGTCAGTGGCCGCCATTTCCGTCGTCGTCGCACTTAGCACGACACTCTCGTATTTAACAACTTCGCTAATAAGATACTGCGTGCAGACGCACACCAATATCAGAAAATTGCAAATTGTTAGAATCATACAAAGACTTACCAAGCCTGTGCTTCAACGTGAGACTAATTCGTATTGATCCAGATCAGTGTAAGTCATATATCATACCTCTCGGGTGCCACTGAATATCATATATACGGTCTTCACTAGCCAGGGAAAGCCACGAAATCTGATGCACATATTATAATCTGATCTTTTTCTGCTCGAAGTCCAGTAATAACATTCTCGGTAATGTTTTGAGATACTCCTCCGTGTGAACCTTAACTGCATCGTATCGATTTTAAATCTATGATGTATCTCCAGAAGTAATATGAATTCATTAAAAGACACGAAATCTTCAAATCCTTTTTATCATCTAAATGATATCTTTATTCCAAACTAACAGCACTAACGTGTATTTACTCTTGTTTCCGACGTATAGCGTAAACCGGGTTTCCTAAATGCTCAATGTGTATTTGGAAATTGTAGTGAGTTGTGCCATGAATTTTTTGCGGGATCAAAGTTTGGAAAGTATCAGGATAACAAGAATAGCGCAGTTAATGTCAGCAGTGATCAGGTGTGCGAAGATTATTCATCAAACTTTTAGGCGTTTTTTATATTTCTACATGGGTAAATTTTAAACAGCAAAGCGTTTAGCCTTGGTTGTGTATGGTGAATTAGAAATATAACAGACAGAACGGAAAAAAATTAAACTAGGCTACAATTTTACTAATGAGAAGATCTGATATATCACACCCACGGGAAGTGTTACACCCCGTCACACAGCAGATGTGAGGAGGTATTTTTGGCCACGAGGATCTTCGTCTAGGTAATATACATGGCAAGGAGTAGTGACAACTGCTTCATGCAGCATGTTTCATGCCGGAATACAGGTACATCGTGCTACCTGTTCCGTTATACTAAGGTATCTGGCACGGTCTGGTCCGGAGATGCATTCATTGATTTGATCTATACTGATTTTCTCGAGAGGTGCATTGGTTGTAGAATTGCATATAAATTCTTGGACTGGATTGGTAATATGCAAATACCATATTCTGATGTATACAGCATCATCCGAAAACTCTTATTAATCATTAGCATTCTAAACGTGACGTATCGATATCTTTTCATGTTCACCTTACACCATTAATGGGTAAAACCGGTGAATTTGTACACATTAGCATCCTAATCAAACCGCGCAAAATATGTAAGACCGAGTGAGTAATTAAAAATTAAAACCATATTTTAACCTTGGAAACTTAGCAAAACTAGCGCAAGGGCATTCATGCTCAATCTGTCAGTAACATATTCGCTTATTGTATCACAATGTAATTTATAAATACCTCTTTGTTTCTGCTTACGTGTTTCATCATGTTCTCGGGTCCGTCTGTCATTTTTTCAATTTACATTAACGCAACTTCAGTGGTCTAATCTACGTTAAATTATGCGATACCTTTAGGATCATTTGTTGTCGCTTCTATGCACCATTTTATTATTAGATACGACATGCTAAGCTCCAAGAAAGCATCCACGAACCGGTATGATTTAATCATCTGACCGGTGATTTCAACTAGATTTACCTCTGCACAAATGCTAGCAGAGTTTTACAGTGTATATTTCTGCCCATACTGCTTTGTGCTGTGTTTGTGTTAGCGACCTAAAAACTAGTGAAGCCTTTTTAATCACTAGTAATAGATTTATACGCTGTGAGCGCTTTCATACGCTCATCTAGTTATAACTGGATTAACAATTGTCAGGTATAATCGCATATGATACTGCCAGACAATACATGAATCGTGCTCCCTGAGCCATTTCGTGACCATTTATCGCATGATAGTATTAAATTAGTTTATCGGATCTCGCAAGATCGAATTATTATACTGTACGTACCGTTTCGAATTAAAAGAAACCAACTCGTTGCATCACTATACGAAAAAGAATGCTGCAAGTTAAACCATAATTTTTTGTAGCGGCGGGTGTGGTGTCGCACACAGTAGTTAAGCTTACAACAATTTAGTGACTGGCGTCCGATAAATGTACACGTTGCCGCACATAAAATAGGAGGCAAGCTTACGTGTTTGTTTTTGCACTGATTTTCATAATGAGATGTACCAGAGCCACCGTATAGATACTGTAGAGACAACTCAGGCTCAGAAAGCCTCAGAGCTCGTAATAGTGGGTACAATCGACTTTACATATTTAATCAGGAAAAATTAAAAAATGCTCCAAATAATCATGAAATAAAAATGGCCTAGATAATTGGAAAATTAAAATGTAATAGTTTAGGAGAAAACCAAACAATGCTTCACGTCCTTGTATAGTCGAGCTAGCGTGGTGCACATAAAAATCCACGTCTTTAGTCATTTTTCAACTCCCATTGTACGGCTGTGCTGGACCCCCTTTTATGAGAGCCGTGGAGGGGGTTCTGCCACGGGCATGCTGCGCTCTCAGGCACCAGTTGTGAGCGCGAACGGCGCAGGGAAGATATGAACGCATCTTTGCATCTTTGTCCACGGCTATTAACGTAGACAACGGGTGCTGATGTCTTTTATTTGATGATATTGTTTTCGTATCATTTTTACCAGTGTCGTTATTGCTTTTAAGTGTTGCTATTTAGTATTGTTGTTAAATTTGTTTCAGTTAATCATTCCGTTGTTGCTGCTACTGCTGCTGTAGCCATTTTTGCTCTAAGTTATTTAGGATGACCCTGTTGTTGTGTTGTTTTGTTACTGCTGCTGCTGGTGCTGCTTCTGCTGCTGATGTATTTGTTAATGCTGTAATCGTTGCAGCTGTTGTTTTACCAATTCTACTGCTTTTTGCTACTGCTGCTCTGCTCGTGATGTTACTAATATAATATGGTGTGATTGGTCTTCTGGTGCTGCCGTTATAGCCGTATCAGTCATGGGATAGGAATTCTCTTCCAGCTCGTACGCTTTAGTAATCTAAATTTATTATATTTGACCATTGACAATGCTACCATGAATCCATTCTATCTATTTGACTCTTACTTTACAAATTTGAAGGCTTTTCCGGTGCTGGTGGAGGCACTTCAGTGTTGTAGCAGGTATTATATGGTGCTGATAATGATTTTTAAGCCACATTCAGCACGCTAGAGGTTAATGAAGGCCACCGTATTAGCACATTGCGTGTGAATGGTGATAACATTCGGAGAAGTCCTAAACCAAAGCATTATGTTGATGTGTGAGTACTGCAGTAACTTAAGTATACAAGAACGTGGGGTATTTAGATTACGTGCTCAAATGGGGCCTTTTCCTTCCATCTAAATGGGGCCTTTTCCTCCCATCTAACTAATGTAAAGATCCATTTTTAAAAAATTTTAGGCTTCGCCTCGATCAAACATTAGTTATCGTGTGATCAATATCCAAGACTGAATGTTCGGGGACACTTGAGCGACTCATACCAACGTGCTTGATACAGAATTTGCGATTATATTATCCTCCCATTACCGACGTGGGACTTACCTATTACTGCTAATGAATGGTTGAACCATATAAATATACTAGTAGGACATCGACAAACTTTCGTACTATAGATAAAAACTCCATATGCAGCGTGTACAATGAACTTCGTGTAGCCAGCCACATGAGGGGTGATCACCTAAAGTAGATTCCTACGAAACAAATGTGGTAAAATCTAGCATGCTGAAGAGTTCTGAAATGTTTTGCTGAAGTTAATAAAGCAGTTGAGTTCTCTCCCCTTTCTCTCTCGACCTTTTGACTATCCGAAACGATGTTGCAACCATCACTAATGTCTGAATTATACGTCTCTGACTCTTTTTGATGGAAAATCGACCCCTGGAATCATTGCTAAAACACAAGGGCGTGGCATAATGCAATTATGAGCACATTGACGGTCTAAAGGCTTGATTTGTACCCTTTCGTTCACAAGTAGTCCCAGATTTAGGTATTTCTATATCAAAATAAGAAAGGCTTATGTCCTTGAACTTCTCCTTCTTGTAGTCGAGAGGAAGAACTATAATTTTGTGAATCCGGAATTTCTGAGTCTAAAGTTCACTTACTTTATTCCAAAAGTCGCGTGGACAAGCGCGTATAGTCCCAGGTGGAACATTTAGGTTTCAAAGATAACGTTTAAGACACGTTAATTTGGACTCGTTTTCTGACTAGATATGTAGAAGGTACAACTTACGGGGTGTCACTATTCGTGAGCGGGCGCGAATAAATTAGGTTTAATTCTTTTCAAACACTGGATCTTGACACGAGCCCTAATATCAGCGTGTGGCAAATTGAAAGTGCTTGGATCATGTTTCGACGATATATTACGACCTAAAAGCACACATGCCTCTAAATCGAAATCATTCACTTAATATATGACACGATCTACCAGAAATAACATGACAATTACCACTTTCATTGCATCATATCCGATTCGACTTACATCGATGTCGCCGTCGATCTTCTTGACTATATAAGGAGATAAGCTACTCGTAATTCACTGAATCTGACTACGTACTTATTGAAGGACTCGGATTCAACGTAGACAAGAAATTTTAGAATCAACGTCTTATTGTTAAGATCCCAGGTAACTTTTTAATGTAAATTGTCGAGTGTGATTCTGCCATCGCAAAGTCAGCTGTGTATCGCGTTTCCCTTGCAGCAGGGAATTAGTCTTGATTAATTTGTCAAGATCGTGTTTTGGAACCGTACTGGTGGTTACATGATGCACTATTAAAACCAAAATCATAAATAAGGATTAGCTTACGGACGCATGCCAGATACGTTTTGACCCGCTACCGAGGGCTTCCTCAACAGGTTACCGTGCAGAGGCCTTTGCCGCTGCCACACGTTTAAACATGCATAAAAATCTGGAGCTATTTTGTACAGAATTGATCAGCACTAATTAGTGGCCTCAACTATTGTACAGCTAGTAACCAGATACATTTGGATTTTCGCCTTCCAAAGTACTCATACCCACAAAAATCGACTGATAAAACACATTTTCGATGGTTCTGTCATCTTTTCGAACTCCTATCATTTAAAAACTATCAAATTACGGGTATTTAAATTCAATAATAACGTGTTAGATGAGTATACTTGCACTGAGCCCAAGCAGTGTGTTGGGCATATTGAACCTAGTTCGGACTTGCTTGGTCCAGATTAGAGGAAATACCGGTATGGAGCAATATCTTAAAGGAGCTAAAGTCATTAAACCTACAAATAGCAATGAATCAGTCCTGAAAACAACAGGTCATGCTGAAGTAGTTATTGCGTCAGACTCAAATCTACAGTTCACGCCAGACCTAAGCATATTGCACATCCTGTATAAAACTGTTACCCTAGCGCTAAGTAAAATGTGCGACATAGCTGACGATTATATTTTTTACACAAATACAAAGATGTAATGTACAATTAGGTAGGCGATAAATAGTTTCAATAGCTATTACGTCGTCAAAGTACTATATAGATTATAAGTAACAATCGAATTCATTTTTGTGGTGGAGTGGGTTGTCAAAACTGCTTGATAAGACCCCATTCCACTCACTGTCACGGACTCTCGACTGTCGGAGAGGGTACCTAGATTCCGCTTATGGACCTTGAGTCACCTTACGTACCCGTCAGCTGGCGGGTTTCACTCTTAGGAGGGCTTGGTGATGATGTTGACGTCAGCCTTGATGGAGGTCGACTTTGGGGGCGAGCGGATATGCTATGGTTGTGGTCCAATTTAGGCGGCAGTAGTTTGACTTGGTCGAGATTGGTCCTTAAACGAGTTGCCTCAGGTGCTGGTGGCGCCTGGCTTTTACTTGTCTCAGGGTTGTTAACCGCCTGACCTTTACGTGTCTTATTTCGTAACAATAGGGTACGGAGACCGCTTCCAATAGCGGGCTTCAATTGGAGGGGGGTCTACTCTACGAACCTACAGGCCAATGTACTTCCTGGGGTTCTACTTAAACTTCATTCTTACCGAAAACTTTCTATTTGGCGGGTGGGACAAAAAGATCTCTGGCCCGGAGCAGGTCGGTAGACTTCCAAGTGTCTTAGCACGCGACACGTCGTGCTACTTAGATCGCAAATTTAAGTGGTATTTAATATATTACTATCCTTTAAGCTCCTTTACTCTATCTTTGCCTTGCACCTGAGATCTCCATGATGAGGGTTCAGGAGCCACCAGATCTTGAGAAGCCATGTCGACCAATAAGCGATCAGGTGGACCGATGTGTGGCCATGTCGACCTGTGGGTGACCAGATTGGCTGATGGGTGGACAGGTAGGTCTACGAGGGATCGGGCTTACCTTGTGCGGCGACGCCGACCGACGAGTGGTTGAGAACAATTCATATCGGTACTGTTTAACTAATACTGTTGGCCGGTTTGACCCCGTTAGCAGTAATCTTAACCGCTCGTCAAGGTTGGATCCAACGGCCGATCCTTACTTGTGAACCCCAGGTCTCTGGTAACTTTCCCGGCCGCGAGGTACTACGTCCGTCCATCCCATCGACCCTTAAGTTCATCATTCCCGAAAACTCGCTTCACCACAATTTCATTACAGGATGCAAAAAAGTTTTATAACGGCTCCCGACGAAGCATGAACTGCTCTAATTTAAGATGTAATTAAGTACTTAGAATTTAAACTTACCTTAAGTGCGCAAAAAAGTTGCGCTCTCCTTTAATCCCTATACAGACATTTAATGTAAAAATAAGTACGAAGCAGTTGGTCAGTTACACATCCACTGTTTCCATAGATGTGTGGACCCCGCTCACCGAACGCGACGCAAAAAGACTGTTACTAGTTCACACGACCGTAACTACTCTAAAGGGATATTCCTTATATATGTGATGTATAGTCCCCAGTTATTATCCGTGATATTTTATGTGGCTGGTGACCTCTTTCATTCGTTGACGACTGATTGATGCACCAATCTTTTTTAAACTGACAATCACAATGAAAATCAGTTAAACCTTAGTATAGTAGTGTAATGAGTTTTAATGGATAAATAAAGAAATCAAAGTTCAGTCCCCCTTTTGATCTTTGAGTGACACGTTTTTGATCAAGACGTCAGTAAACTGCTGAAAGTAAGATAGTTCTGGTGGCATTTGCTCTAGAGAACCTTGCACCATGATCCTTGGGATCATTGTAAGTCCCCTGAACCAGTGCTAGAAGCTCTACGAGTTTAAGACCCTATGAGTATCTGTTGATAATTTTTATAAAACCGGTGCTCAAAAAATTGATAGAAACTTAGTTTCGTAAAAGTGAATGACCTTTAAAGTCATAATTCCTCCTCTGACTAAGACCTGCGTAGCTTTACTACAGTGCCACAGAAGATAGTGGTGCGCGATGCCTTCAATGATCACAGTTGAGGTACACGTTTTTAAATGATACATCCTTATGTGAAAGAAAGAAGTCAAATATTACACACAAATTCTATTCAGTATGGTCAAAATGTACACTTAATCCCCTTCAAATTATTAGTGTAACTGTAAGAATTCGTAGCATATATGCTGACTGCTGGAACAACCACTCGTTGCAAGGGCATCGTCTGGGTCAATGGGTGCGTTGGCTGATTGTTCGTCTGGCGTCATCTAAGCAGGAGGAAGTCATCAAGTTATTACAGTATATTACCGACAATAAAATGTTCTTAACAATATTCATAGAAATTGTTCTTACGGATTAGATGTATAAGATAAGCATTGATTATAATTATCCCTGATAATCATGTACCAATAAAAGGCCTATTTTTCTTGTACAATCGAGTTTGCGAAACACACACATAACCCACATCTTAAGTCAATTTTCAATGCCCATTTCACAACCGTTTCCATCTCCCATCCTGTAAAGGGAGCTGCGGAGGGGATTATGCCGCGGGCATGATGCTCTTGCAGCCACCAATTGCGGTTACAAGAACCGAAGGAAAGACGTGAACGCGTCATCATAGCGTTGGTTGAGGATGTAAACACGGCTAGTTTGTGCTGATGTTTGTGGTGGAGCGGGATCTCGAACTGCATGTTGATCCCGCAAAACACTCCCTCCTTCGTACTGCTGACTTAAGGGGAGGTACCCTGATTTCGCTTATGGACCTTAACTCACCTTGTGTATCCGTCAGCTGGCGGTTGCACTTGGTAGACTTGCCCAGAGAGGAAAATGTCTCGGTCTTGATAGATAAAGGCATGGTGTCCAAAAGGATATGCTTTACTGGATGGGCCGTAAGGTAGCCACTCTAATGACCCAGTCGAGAGTGAACTTATAACCTAGTTAGGCAGGTAGCGTGTCGCTCCTGGTCTTTACTGGTTGTCTCAGGAGGGTTACACTTCTGGTCTTTACTTTGCTCCCTAACCGTGTGGTAGAAAGACCGCTCCAGATAGCGGATCTTTAGGGGGTTGCTACTCGAAGAACTCACGGAACAAATGATTGCTAGGGTTTTATTCGTACTTGGGTCTTGTCACGCGACTGTCTGCGACGATGGGTGGGGCAAAGCATATCCATTTTCCGTGACAGGGGCGTATTGTACCAAGCTTCTATAAGCACGACGAAGTTGTGTTACGTGGATCGCAAATTAGGTGGTTTAATACATCTTCCTATTATTTAATATCTTCACTCTGTCCTTACGTCATTCTCTGGATCTTTATGTGACTGTTCAGGAGCAGTTAAATATTCAAAGACCTTGATCTATCGATGAGACATCGAGGTCTACCCATGAGGGACCAAGACCTACCAATGAGGGACCAATGTCAACCGCTGAGGGACCAAGGTCTACCGGTAAGAGATCGGGTTCACAAATGAAGGACTAGTGTCTACCCTTGGGGACCGGACCCGCCAACGAGGTTCTGTAGTCATCGTTTTTCAGTAACGCCAAAACATTACCGGGGTAATATTCTTCTTCTTCATAGGTTCTGCGAGTACCAATTCTCTGAGATTTCGATCAATTTTGCGACCTCTGCTATCAGGAACCCTTCATCTGAGGGTGGCCCTTCTTCCCTAATCGCGATAGCCACCGGTTCCAGTATTTTCATAAGCCCTACACTACAAAACCGAGTCCACTGATGAAGGAACGGGATCTGACGAATGAGGGACCAAATGCACCGACGAGGGACCGCAGTAGACCCCGGGCAACCGAGGTCCACCCCTAAAGACCGGTCCTTCTATCGAGGGACCGTGGTCCTTCAGTACCATTTAGCCAATACACTGATAATGATCTCCCGCCTTTATTCGTCTGCAAAACCCTCTATTCTTTTTTTCTTGCCCACTACGTGGTCTTCTTATCTCTGGTAACCTCGATTCACTGGACCGTAGCCTCCGTACATTTAGGAAGCACTTCTCCACATTTTTATTTAAAATGTTGCTGTTTTTGGATTGCTTAATGTTGTCATTATGGTATTATATTATCACTGATGTAACTGTTGTTTGTGTTGTATCTGTCGATGCTGTTTTTTTCTAATTTGTGTTGTTTACGTTGCTTTTTTTACTGATTCTGCTGGTGTTGGTTTATTGTTGCTGTTGTATTTATTTTGCATTTTGCTGTTGTGACTTATATTACTGTTTCTGTTGTCTCTGCTGCTTTTACTTTTTTTATACAGCTGTAGATTCTGTTTGTACTGCTGCTGTTGATACTACTGGTGTTGGTGATCTTGATGCTAATTACGTTTCTGTTGTTATTGATACTGCATTGATGCTGCAGTTGTATTATTTTTGGTGTGGGTTCGGAATTATCTCCTGATCTATTGATATAACTTCTCTAGCGTATCTAATCTGGGGAGATAGACTATCATGAACCCATTTTATCTTTTATGTCTCACTTAATCAATTTGAAAGATTTCAGTCTTCTTTGACTACAGGCTTCTTGCAAGTAAAAGTGCAATTGTGCCCCAAGCATTGTCTATCGAAGTTATATTTCATTTAATTTCCTGACAATGTTGCTGTATCTTTTCGTCTGGACGCTTCAAATTGACGTCTTAAATACGTGTGTATCGAATTACATTCACACTGGATCGAATAGGATTGTGAAGTATATACACTCCGCTCGTAGAAAAGTGTGTACAATACGAACGTACTATCTGAAGCAATATAAAATAGAATTTACAGCCCTACTCGAGATTGTTAAAGCTAGCAGAGCGTTGAAGTGAAGATGACTGTTGGTCGAAGTAGCAAAACCAAAAGTGAATTATGTTTGAGTGCCGACTCGTTCCTACCGTTGCTACTCATCCTTCCTATCCATTCTTCATGCTACCCGTCCCATCAATGCAGCAGATCCTTTCCCATGTTCCTTTCCCATGTTCCTTTCCTAAAACGGGATCTCTGATGTGGCACACAGCTTTTCGTTGACACACAAAATGGACACAAAATGGGGGACGTCACTGTCTGGCAGGACAGTGCTGGTGAACCCCAATTACCAGGACCCAACGGTTTAACTTTTGCTGCCGGGTATCGAACCAGTAACCTCTGGGTTATGGCTGCCACACATAACCACTTGAGCTACAGCAAGCTTGGTCTACGTGTAGTACTACTGATACTAACATCTGACCCATGGACACACTAATCCATCCTAATGTCCATATCACACATGTCGCATCACCTAATGTTAACAGAGATAATTGAGACATTTGGTGCTGCTGCGACAATTGATCGATGCTGATAATAACTATCAACCCCACGAACACCACGCTGAAAGTGGAGAGCTAAAGGTGAAATCAAACAAAAGGCAATCAATTTTTAAAGTGTTGACTTACTATCGAATTTATTTCTCAGTTTAAAGAAACAAGTGCACATTGCATTGAAACGTACTGTACGGACTTCCGCAATTTTTTAGCATCACATTCGGACTCCATTCGCCATCACTAGGCATGCTACCTTCTAACAGTCATATCTGTTGCCTTACCGGTGCTACATCGTTACCATGTGCTACACAAATCCTAAAGGTATTCTTACAAAGGAATTAGGTAGCAATAAATGGCGCTTCTTGTTGTTGTATTCCTACAAAACGATACATTCGACGTAAGTTTATACACGGTACTTAGCTTGCATCATTTTCGCTTGTCAAATATGTTTTGACGTGATATAGCATCGATAAATGAGTATAGCATAAGTCCAATCTGTTGCGGCAAATATCCGCGTGACCGCAATCAATTTCATCTGTCTTAGTATTCCAGCTGTATCATCGTACTACGCGTGAATAGCAATTGTAACAGGATACACTTCATCGAAAAACAATGTCCTTATATGTGCACCACGTTCAATTAAGTATAGTGGGACTTAAAGCATTTTTATTTTCTGACTATCTGGGGCAATTTTAAGTTTCCAACAATCTGTTCATTTTTGAGTTCGGTATTAGATAAAGCACTTTAATGCGAATAGTATAATGCACGCCTACAACATAACCAAATAGAAACCTTTAAAAAGGACTTTTACGTGATGTTAAATGCACGCCCTTTTTTCGAAATAAGTTTTATTCGTCAACGCTTGCATATCAGGCAGTAGTCTTTTTGTCAATAACATGGCCTGCGGTTTCGTTAAATTAAGCAGGAAGAACTACCTATATTATTCATCTTATGGAGAAAGCCACTGACAAGAAGAACAAGGTGGACTTTACCCAAAAGAAAATGCCATCGAAGAATGAGAGAAAAAGCCAGTAAGAGAATTAGCGACAATGTAGGACTTGAAGCCTTAAAGGGATTATAGTGTCGCTAGAGGATAACCCAGCCTTTGTTTCAGTTCCTAAAAAAGCTCTTTTTGTTACAACGTCGTTCGGCCGCATGATCGGCTATATTTAGAATGATTATTCGAACAAGCTCTCCATTTACCCGTTAGGTGCCAAAGGCCACCCTCTTTGTTACTAGCGTATAACTGGAACTTATAGTCAGAGATCTTAGTGGCCCCTTATGCTTTTTCTTCTTTTAACACCCGACTTGGTGTTTCACCACGATCTCACTTAAACCCATTCTTGCAGATTTCACTACGTTTAAACTGTAAGGGTGTACTTTTAAGTGCGAGTAAAATCATTTATAAAGGAACCGAGATGCTCGTGGATGACCTAGGTCCGATTTATTGGGGTGATCATGCGCTAGCTTATAATCAAGAACTCTATGTTATCAAATACGAAACCTTTTATGTTTGTGTTACAACCTGGTAGTAAATATGACCAGGTGGTCGATCATGTTAAGTATAGATAAGCGTTTGCTGTACAAGGCGTCCGTTAGATTTTTTATATTTTTTGGCTGCAATTATGAGACAGTGCTCGTTCAAGTTAGGCGAAAGGGCGTACATTTACTAAGACATCCATTTAAAGATTTTGAGGTGTGTAATCAACAATTCCCTTCCATTATTTCTCCTTTAATTAGCATGATAAAATGGGGCATTTTTACGATCCTTTTCTTAGAATCTTTCATAACAATTTATATTGCAACATCATCGTACGGCCCCAGCCCATCCATGTAATGTCTAATGTAAACTACAGTGCTCGCCCGAATACCCCTATTTAAGGTGATGTAACGGCCTCCGCGATTGTATATAGTTGGACGTATGAACCCGGGTCATTTAGTGCTTATCGTATAGATTTAAGCTTTGTTATTGCCAATGGCCATTATGAGAGTTTTGAGTTTATAAATGGAGAGTTTGCACCAAATGTGGGAAAACATTTTGTTAAAAGCAAGCATCAAAAGTTATTTGTGTGGTGTTGGCACTGCAAATTTCATCTTGTAGGCCGCTTGTAAAGGGGAACTGGTCACTAGTAATGCTTCAGTACTAGTGCACCCACAATGACGACAGTGTAGGTAGTGCCGCGCGTCACTTCACGTACACCTTACGTGCAGAGGAAGGATAGCTAATGAACGACGCGTTCAATACGAGTAGAAAGTAAAACCTGTCTTAAATATGATTAAGTCCTTATTACATGTACCTATGCTTTAGTCCTAATTGAATCATGTTTATCCACAAAAGTGAATGCCACAGTCTTGCTCACCACTCATTGCGCGCGTCTATCGGTTAATTGGACCGCTAGAGCTGGCTGATATGATGACCCGTATCAGCCAATCGGTGAGTGTTTTTGAAAATTACCCCTTATGGTAATTTTCACGAGCATTTTCAGCCTTTATGGTGATATTCGTACTAACAAGTACCAGGGTTAATTACATGTAGCAGGCTCACCCCATTACATTGACCCCCTTAAACGATAGTCACTCATTCACTATCATGTTGATGTGGTCACCGTTAGATCACATCAGAGACCGGGAGGACTTGTTTGGGTCCTATCTATTAATTTTTTGTTATTCATCGCATGGTGGATAACTACATGCAATGCGCGGCGGAAGCTGCTGAGTAGGCAGTTGCGCGAGTTAAAGCAGCTACTCTTGACGATGTCCAGCCTCTCGCGGCAGACGATGATTCGTCTGCTGCCACATCAACTCTTCCTCCATCACCAGTTGCTGCAAAGGCACGTGGCGTGTCACTACGTGCTGATTATGATAATGGTTCCCAAGTGGAACTCATTCATTTGAGGGAATCGGACGGTGGATCCGAATCGACGAAGACGCCTAGGTCACTCGAGTATCAAAGGTCGACCGATTACGAGCCTATGAATAAGACTCAAGTGGCTAGTAAGGCTTATCATCACTACAAGAGACTTTTTAGTTTAGATTTTGAGTGTTCTGACTCACCCTCTGCGCCTGATACTGCAAATTTGCTTCCTGGATAATGCGGTGATGTGCTGCAACGTCGCGATGACGGTTGAAGTGGTACCAAGGCTTCCGTTAGTACCACACAGGAGGCTCTAGACGAAAATTTGCTGCGTCTATCCTCCGAACACGAGCCTTAGGTATTGCCAAAAAGGCTTTTGAATGACTTGTCAGGTGAGAAAAGGCTTCATCATCGGATACCATTATTCGAGGCAAGGCTGTTGCACAGCCTCAACACCAGCGCGAGAAACTTCGCTATTAATAGATTTTTTCCGGTAACTTCTTAAGCATCGTTGGTACAGCGGCAACAACAATTAAAACAAAATGTCCATGCTGCACGACTGGATCGCCTTTATACTTAGTGTGCATCACGCTGGGCGCGATGACTGGCTTCAAAAAGTTGATGCAGCTCATGCCAGGTTTGATAAACCTGAATTGGCTCAAAAGTAAGGTTACAACATCTGTATCGTGAGGCAGAAATCCCATGCCTGACGTGGGGTGATAATGTCTACGTTGTTTTGACAACACGCAACGAAGTTTAAAAGGATGGTTACTCCCTTTCTTCGCCCTGGGGTATGGCGCACATCTTTTCTATAATCCGCAATGCAATTGCTAACCTGCAATTGCTTTACCAATTTGGCTTTGTCAGACTTTTAATAAGAATCACCACTCCACTTATCATCTCCCATGTGAAGTCTTGTCCTTCATCCCTTGCACCCTTGCAGCCCCTACCGATCCCAGCAGAGTGCTGGCAGTCCGTATAGATGGCTAAGATGGACAATAAATACTGATGTAAGGCAATGCTGACTGCTGTGGATATTCGCAACGTTCTCCGAGCGCAAAAGCAACTTCGAACCGGGTATCTCGCTTGTCATAGTGCTCATTATTGTTCTTTGTAGACCCAAGAGCGTCCTCTTCTCTTCGTCGTCTCTACACGCTATCGTCATCTTCTTCAAAAATTGAAATTTATTTACTGCAATTTTTTTATCTAAAAATCCGCGAGCACCTAAACAATAATTACAATTTGATCTTCAACAGATGAAGAAATATATAAACCTTGTTTTAAAATTTCAGTTAAAAGAACTCCTCTATTTATTGTTGTTGAGAATTCGCGTATAAATCTGATGACTACTCGACATATGTACCAAATCGAAACCCTGACAGCTGACGCCAACAAGCAGCTGAGGCAAGCGCTCGAGTCAGAAGCTGACGACGAGCTCGAGCAAGGTGTGGTAGTCATTAGCTAGTGGTGACGTGTCAATTGGTAGCTGCAGCAGCTTTTTCTCTAAATTGAGACGATACTTCCATCAGTTAATCATAAAAAGAAATTTGACCACCTTGCCAAAAGAGGAAGCAACACAAGAAATGAAAAATAAAAAATCATTTTTATAATTCCTATTTCAGTGTAAGGATATTCAACGGGGCATTTTCCTACCCAACCTAATAATGAAAAAGTTAAAACTAGTAATTCCATACTCAAATCGATCTCTGTACTCGATTTGATCTCTGCACTTAATTTGATGGACAAGACCATCAACATCAACCATTAGCTGGGCGCGAGGCACCCAGCTGTCGTGCGACGACGGATATACGCTCCAGAGAACAAGAGAACCCGTTCGATGCCCCCTCACGACGTGGTGGTTCAAGAAACGCTCCACGTGAAATCGCTGACCACAGTACGAGTATACCAACGGATGTGGTGGAGCGGTAACATCAGCTCCAGATTATGTGCTGGAGTTGCAGACGGAGCTACATCGTGTTCAGCGACGTGAACGCGATCTGTGTGATCGCACAGATCAAGAGATACAGGATAGTCTCTCTTTGAGTTCGTGGGTGCAAAGCCTCCACCTTCATCAGTCTGATGACAAAGAGGAGTTCGCGCTCCACCGATTGGAAAACGAGCAGAGGTTCCAAGACTTTCGAAACGAAGTGTCTGACATTAGTCGCCGACAACGGCACAACAGAGCCACATTGAAAAACAGGCTTGGGACCAAAAGAATCTATTGGAATTTCTTGAGCGTGGTGGGTGCGTTCTCCCGAAGAAGAGAACTAGTGCTGATATTAAGAATGGAGACGGCCGACATTAATGTAGGATGTGTGCGCATCCTGCAAGGCAATTCGATCGTGTATGCATTGCATTTGCGGTGTAGTACACTAAACGACCCGATTTAATTGGGTAGTAGTTTTCTACTTCCCAGATTAGTTAATACGTGCTTGGATTAATTTGTTATAGACAGTAGAATTAAGTCTCAGGCATTAAGCAGAAGAACGTTTGCTCTTCCATGTATTTCAGCGTTTATTTCTGCCTGTACACCGCTGTAGCAATAGAATTTTGCACAAAACGGGCCACTGCTTCTCGAGTCAACAGATAGTTCTTTGCTGACTCTGTTGTGTTCATATCATTGCACTTAATGCGCACTGCTAAGGGCTGTCTCTACTCTTTGGCGAAGCTGTCATCATACTTGCTGGCATAGTCATTAGCTATGCTGAATGTACCAGCATCGTCGTTCTCGTCTGGGACAGCAATATTGTCGTCACTATTGCTGATGTTATCTTCTTCGATGTCGATTTGACTGACATCGGCAACTTTCGCGTCGTCGAGTACTTCGACACATGATGAGCAAGAGCCAAGACGAATTTTGCTCGCGAGAATCTCTCTCCCGCTTTTATCAGAGTCACACTTCAAATGGGTGTGTTGGCTTGGATGGCGTAAGCGATTCACGAGGAACGGTGTATGCATTGCCGACGCATGCAAGAAGGTGTTAATGGCAAACTTAACCATCGGCAAAAGGTTAAACTAATCTGATAACCATTGGACGTATCCCTGAAGCATCCCTTCGAGGACGCATTTGACGCGTTCTGTCTGACCATCTGTCACAGGGTAGTCAGAAGTATACACATTCAGACGTGTTCCGAGGACTAGAACACGGATTGCCAAAACGCCGCCGTGAACCGAGGGTCTCTATCAGAGCCTAGTGCACAGGGCAGACCGTAACGTCGTAATAACGTGTCAATGAAGACACGGGCACATCCATGTGCTGTGATTGACCCCCGAAGGGCATCAAGATGCACCATCTTGCTTAAGAGATGAACAAACACAAGAATGCCATTATTCTTGTTAGCTTCTTCGATGAAACCAACGACAAAGTTTATTGAAACGGACTGCAAGCACTCTGCTGGGATAGGTAGATGCCGTGGTTGCGCACGGGAAGAAGTAACGAGATTTACTCGTTGGCACAACTCGCAAACATGAATGTAATGCGCACTAACTGAAACTGGTGGAGACAGTAATAGTCGCGACTTACCGTGAGGTAATCTTTCTCATGTCCAAGATGCTCACTGAATGGTGCATCATGACACCCATACAAGATGCGCAAGCGCAAATCGGTGTGAGTGGGGACGACAATACGAGGTATGTCGCCGGCAACGGCTGTGTAGTATCGCAATCCGTTGTGTGTTGTGTATTGATCCACAGAGGCAAGGCCGGTAATTTCCTTGAGAGATTTATGAGATGTAGTCACCAGATGACTTGAAAGTAGCAGAAGAGCCTTATCTTCTGCTCAGGACTTTGATGTCGTCAAGCAAGGTTGACGACGGAACTCTAGTGACTAGTATTGCAACAGTGATTTCAACCCCACTGCTAGACGGCGCAGCCGACCCGGAGCCGAGTATGCGCGAGAATGCATTCTCTAACACTTAAGTCGTCCGGGTATGCACTCCGGAAAATTGTACTCCGCAAAGTCGGACAGCTACCTCGCCATCCTTTGCGAGAGGTGTGGACTGTTAACAGCCGTTTGTAATGACACATGTTCCGTATAAACTAAAACCGGTCTATCTCCCAGGATATAGACGCGAAAGTTTTCCAGTGCGTAAATCATGGCAAGGATTTCCTGGTCTTGCAGTGAATAATTATGATCGGCTGCTTGGAGACGACGCGACTGATAGCAGACTACGCGCTCTGCATCGTCTCTATCGTACTGCATTAACGCACAGCCAAGTGAAAAGTCGCTGGCGTCAAGGACCATGTGGAATGGTCGGATCTGCAAACGCCAAGATGGGCAATTGCATCGAGCTCTACTTGATACCTTATAAGTAATGCTGGCAACCAGCGTATCATGAGCACTTCCCGTCCTTTTTTAAAAGACGAGAGAGATAAGTTTATCTTGGCGTAGTTGCGCGAGTACTTGTGTAAGCACACCGCTAAAACAAGGAGCTTTGCAAGTCCATTGACATCGACTGATACAGGACAGTTGATGATAGCTTTGATCTTTTCGGGGTTAGGGCGTAAGCCGTGATTACCCACGATACACCCAAAAATTATTTCTTCACTAGCAGCTAACATACACTTCTTGAGATTGGAAATACAGCTTATGCTTGCGCATATGTGTAAGAACCTTACGAACGTGTTTTACGTGAGCCACCATGTCTGTCTTTCCATCCATAGCTTGGCTATGGACGAAGATATCGTCAAAGAAGCTCGGTGCGAAAAATCTCGCACCGTTCTCAACATAGTGCTTGCACATATGTTGAACGTTGTAGAGTAGTTAATCAGCTCCGGTGGCATCACTAGAAACTCCCAAAGCATACCATTGAGGGTGCTCACTGCTGCGTACGGGACGCTCCGTTCAATAATTCGAATCTAATAGAATCCATCCACCGTATCCATGGACGAGAAGATATTTCTTTTTGATATACCATCGTTTAATACGTCCTTCATCAGTATCGGCGTCTGAGCGGGTACCGTTGCAGCATTCAACTTGTTGCATGCGTGCACTATCCGCAATACCCTGTGTTCTTTCGCACACAAAAGGTCAAAATCTGTGAGGGGGTATTGATTTTCTCACACGTCCCGCTGCAAAGCGATCGGCTAAGACCTACTTTATCGCTAGTAATTGTTCACGAAGCAGTGAACACTGCTTCATGACACAGTGCTTCAAGCCCGTTTCAAGCTCAACTTCTCGTCGAATGCATTTGATCTTGGGCAACTCGCATGTCACAAATTCAGATAACACGTCCTTGAATTTGATCAAATCCTTGTGTAAAGGATTTGACTGAAGTAAATGCCAATATTGAGACGTGTATCGCTCAATCCGAGTCTTCTCATCGCGAACACCTTCGTCCATCGATGATCTGCTAAGAGCCCATTTGTTCTCGGTAAATACAACTGCCAATCAGATGTCCGTCACGTTATCGTCATCCGTGAGGAGAACACAGATCTGCTTGACTTTGAAGCTACGCAATTCTCGCAAGAACCGTTTCGGTTCTAGCGTTGGAAGTTGTGTGATCTCCGAAGTCAACTTCGGAGGCGCAATCAGATCAAGTGTATAAGTGCCTACACTTGACCCGTCATTAATCAAGACATTCAATATCTCGGATTCATTATGTGAAACCTTTCTACAGGCTGCTGGGGACTAATTCCCTTAGGTTAATGAGGTCTTGATACCTTATCAATAGCTGCTCGAGGAAGTTATTCCTCTAGAACATGGGGACTTATTTCTTTAGCGTCTTCTAGCTTTAGTTGCGCTACCACAGCTAGGTCCTCTACTATCTAATCCCCAGTCGATACTAGACCATCGTGTTACCCAAGGTGAACAACCAGTTTGATCTTCCTTGGATGTCGCCCGCTAGGCGTAGGCTCATTATCCGGTCCACTCAACTTCTTTGAGTGGTGGACCTTCGGCGCTGCCTGTGCATCCGCACAGCCGCCGGCAGCTCACCCTACAATGTGATTGGTTGTCACAATGTGATCTTGAGCAGTCTTACTTACGACCTTACCGCAAGTGAGGCCGTCGCACTCACTTGCAGTACACCAACACGCTTGTGGAAGCTCCACTGCGTTCATCAGATGTCCGCCTGATGAACAAGTGGCAGGCATCTCCACGGTTCGATGCTGCTAGCTGGCCCTTAGATCGTACGTTTGAAACAAGGCAAAACTAGAATTACATCAAACTTGTCATCCAAACCAAGTACGATGAAATCGTCATTGGACTGCATATTATCTAGCTCGTCATGAAATACCACCAAAAAATAATTGAAAGTTATCGATGCGTCTGTTGCTAGGCGCATCGTCGTCCTCGTCGGAGGGGTATCGCACTCAACAAAACTGAGCCTACCATATACTAGCAATTTGTTTGACGGCCCACATTCTACTAGGGCACGTAGTGACAAATCTTCTGTCACTTTTAACTTCAAAGTGATGAGGCGTACCTCATCACCAAATGCAGAGACACAAATTGATTGTAAGTCTAAAGAAACTTTCATCAGGAGATTTGTAAATTCTCTTGAGCTTGCTGGATCAACAGGGCGCTCCGCTCCTACTGATCCTGACCTTTTTTTTCGGTCCTCTACGCTGTTGCGATTTTGCAACAACGTTGGACGCACGTCGCTACCCTCCTTGACAAATAGTCGAACAGTTCGCTCATTGTTTCGAGACACTGGGCGTAGGGCGCTACACTCGTGAGTGTAGAGTCCCAACTTCTGACAGCGATTGCAGAAGCACAATCTCTTGTTGGATGAAGAGCGAGGTATCTCGCTCTTAACACAACTGATGTCCATAAGTTCTGAACCTTCGACTGCTTGTCGTCATAGGAGACTTTTATGAACCTGAACTAGCATGAGCCTGTCTCAATCTAAACTCTTCCTGTTCTGCAACTGATATCGCTTGTTCTAGCGTATCCAGTTCCAAGAAGAACAATTGAGTCTTGACAGGACCATCCGTAAGATCCTGCATAAATACAGTGATCAATGTGTGGTCATAAACCGGATTGGACGTGATACAACTCGCAAGGAATCGTATGTGTTATGCGTAAGTGTGCACATCACGCTTACCATGATTGAGTTTCAGGAGATCTAACTGAGCCCTGAACTCAGCCCTTATCGATTCAAACGTTTATCTGAGCCGGGTATTGAAGACCTCCAACGACCCAAACACATATGGGTCGTGCAAATTGGACCCCACTGCCCAGGTTTTGGCAAGTCCATCCAGGTTCGACTAAGCAAATGCAAGTCGCATTTGCTCATCGAAGATGTGACAAGCCCCTATGGCGTCTTATGGACCAAAGAACCATCTCAGCAGGAAGTCTCGACTTTGCTCGACTACTATGTACTTTTAGATGTCAATCCTCAAAGTTTCGGGTCGACGCGATCGCATTGCCTCGTAACAACAGCTAACAGTCTGCTGTTGTCTCATTAGTTCGAACTGTTGAGCCCCATGTTTTATCAACAGCTCAGCCTATTGAGACCTTGCTGGTGAAAAAAAGCTACATTCTCTGTGCCTTGTCAAGTCTATGGTATATGAACTTAGCGACGACAGCATACTGCCCATATCTGTCCAGTGTAGACAGCATGGCAGAGACGGCTATTCGCCCACGGCAAACCCATTCGTTCGATCGCACTCCATTCGATGTCACTCAAAGAGGAGTAGCTTTCACGCCACGCTTAAAAGCTGTCACCATTATCACCCAGCATGTTCATGTTGGATGAAGGGGTTGCGGTCCATGGACGGACTACAAAGTGCTACCAGGTGTAACAGGGCACTGATCAAAATGTACTGCTTTTGTGCTATTGCACCTACAATTACAACAGTGTAGGTAGTGCCGCGCGTCACTTCACGTACACCTTACGTGCAGAGGAAGGCTAGCTAATGAACGACGCGTTCAATACGAGTAGAAAGTAAAACCTGTCTTAAATATGATTAAGTCCTTATTACATGTACCTATGCTTTAGTCCTAATTGAATCATGTTTATCCACAAAAGTGAATGTCACAGTCTTGCTCACCACTCATTGCGCGCGTCTATCGGTTAATTGGACCGCTAGAGCTGGCTGATATGATGACCCGTATCAGCCAATCGGTGAGTCTTTTTGAAAATTACCCCTTATGGTAATTTTCACGAGCATTTTCAGCCTTTATGGTGATATTCGTACTAACAAGTACAAGGTTAATTACATGTAATAGGCTCACCCCGTTACACGTGAGGTTTGCTGCCCACCAATGGTATCGATGAGGTAATGAGTCTATTGACGTTATTTGCTAACGTCAGTCTGGTGAGAGAAGGTGTATCGGGGTCAAACGACAGTTATCGGTCTAAAGGGATATAACTTGTATGTGTGATATACAGTCCTCAAATCTTTATCTCTGATAATTGGTGTGTTTGATAACCTCCGTCATCCATCGATGACATATCGATGTACCATCCATCAATCTCTTGGTATTCTATGAATTACTGTGAGGATTAGTTTAACCTTAGTATTGGGCAGTTGAGGTTTACCACAGATAAACCTAAATAAAAGTTCAGCTTCCTTTTAGGGTAATCGTTGAGTGACACGTGTCTAATCAAGACGTCAGTAGATCGCTAAGAGCAAGAGACTTCTGATGGTATATACTCGAGAGCACCTCGCGCGTACGATTCGTGGGATCAACATTAGCCCCCTGATCTGGAACTAGAACCTCTACAAGCGCGAAAACTCTGCGAGTCTTCGCTTATTAGTTGAAAGAACTAGAGACTGTTGTAAGTGCATGATGCACTGGATTCGACTCCAGAGATTCGACCCATGATAGGGTATGTCTAGAATGTTCTTTAGGGTTCTATGCATTATTATAGGTCGTACGGCAGCTAGACGTATGGATAGTTCTCACTTGTAGATTGACAAACCACTGATGAGGCCCCCGGCGGGGGGCCGAAACGCGTCTGGTGCGCGGTAATATACAAGTCATTTACTTTACTTAACTCCTACTTCTTACAGAGACTCTCTAAACTTATAGGAACTTCGTTCCGTAGAACGAAGTGACTTCCACAGTCGTAGGTCTTCCTTTGACAAAGAGCTGTGTAGCTCCACTACACAATTGCCCTACCAACCAATGAACAGTGAATTATTCTGCATTACAAGATTACCTGTGAAAATAGTTTAGGAGAACATGATGTTTGTCTCAACATAAAATTCATACTTTTTATTCACCTAGTGCAGAATATCATGTAACGGAGTCACACCGTTATAGTAATGATACGCACACGGATCCATGAGCGTGGCAGATTGAAGTAAGTGTCACGCTCAGTACCAAGTGATGAGCGTCAACTGGTTGTTCTCCTGCGCATCAGGACTCGGTATGGCCTTTCAGAAAAGCACACACATGCGCATGCGTACTTCACCTAGGCGTTTCGTCTCTTTCGAACACAAGAAAACATGAACTGCACATTGATGTGCCACACGTGACGATTGGCGCTGCCCACGCCCACTTTATAAGCGCCTAATACTCGACAATCACAGTGGTGTACGTACCAGGCAGCAACGCGAATTGTTTAGCACCAACAAGCTCTTTAATCTACACGACCCCGCAACTTTCTCTGCTCTCTCTCTCTCTCTCCTGCTAAACCTTCGCGTCGCTCCAGTCTCTCCCCCTCAGTGCAAAATGAAGTTCAGCGAGTGCGGCTTGTTCCCGAGCTCGTCCGAGCCGTCACTATTGTCATTATTATTATCAGCACTGCCTTGCTCTTCATTGAGCAGGCCTTGACCAAATCCAGCACTCGGCTCGTCTGCATACTCCCGTTGCTGGCTTCCTGTGTGCTCGTAGCTATCAACACGTGGCTCTTGGTGCTGGTGCTGCCGTTGCACGAACAGTGGAGCCATGTGCACGTTTCCCTGTACATTGCAGCCATTTTCTCCGGCCTCCACGTGGAGCGGCCGGCCGTCCATAGCAGCAGACGACAGCAGAGCGCCCCGCGGGAGGCCGCCAGAGAGCGCCTGCTGCTCGACGAAATCGTCCTTCATGGCCTTCAGAGCAGCGAGTGGCATGCCCACGAACACACCGAAGCCGTAGTATACTTTCTCGTCCTCATTTGCAGTGTCACTCGCCACGCCTCCGATTCGAGCGTCGCCAAGTGCTAGTCGATTCTCCATGACCAAATGGCAGTACTTCGGGGTAGGCTGATTGAGCTTTGTGGGAGTCAAATCGAGTAGTACTCGCATCGCCACAAGTATACGTGCTCATATAAATGTACACCCTGGAATAGAAATATACAATCCAGGCTCTAAATATACAACCCAGGTCTTAAAAATACATCTTGGGCCGTGAATGCGTGGTCATCTATCCGTGTGTCAAGCTGTCCCTTTATCCTTATTTCGGTGGCATAGTTTACACCCAAACATTTTTTGACACCTGGTCATAACTGTAACATCGGAGGCAAGCATCCAACTTACATGCAGGCAATGCTTGTTGAATGCTCACGGCTCGACAAACATTCTTGCACACTTGGAACCTGTGAATACAGCTAGTTAAACTGAATCGAGCGCTGTTTGCTTGGCATCCCTTTGTAACTGGGAAATAGTTACTCGTAGAGTGGCCGGATCATCAGAATGCATACGAGAGCGATATCCGCGCACCAACTTCAGTGCTGTAAATGCTTGTGTCACGCAATTCGGCGTGTGTCTATCGTGCCCCCACCCTGTAAATTCTACCGGGTGCCCGAAGCGTTTTAATTGGAGCTGTGCCACCTTATGACGGTAATGGTCCCGTTTGCACAATAGAGGAATATAGGACAGTTTTGTGCTTAACGTCTTCCAACAGTCGCGCCAAATCCGTGCTGATTACAACTCCACGCCAGGTAGTATCGTGCACCCATATTTTAACCACTGCTCAGTCAGTTTTACGAGCTAACGGGTGCTATTTCGATATGTGGTGCATTTATTGGTAGAGACACCCTACGTGTGTTTATGATCACGATTTCGTACACTTCAAGGGACCTCACATACAAATAACTACTTTGGCCACTGCGACAAGTAAATCGTGTATATTGGCAAACAACTTGAAGTGTAATGTAATATTATGACTAAGTCAGTTTTTCAACCCTCTGATCAAACTCCACATGGTCCCGGCATCCACCCGCAACAGCATGTCCTTAGCCTTGGTTTCGCGCGCAGTAAACCTTGCGACCTTGAGTGGTAACGTGTTCGATATCGTAGTGTATACAAGCCAGTCACCCTCGGCCAGTATGCAATGTACAGAACGAATAGTTACCAGCAAGTCGCGGCTTCTTGTTGCCGCGACTTGCTGGTATCTATTCGCTCTGTACCAGCAAGTCGCGGCTTCTTGTTGCCACTCTTGTCGCTGATTGTCGTTGTTGTCGTGGTTCCGAACTGTATGTGCTTGCTGATATTTGTCCAATGATACAATCATGCTATTTTATGACACTTCAAGTTGTTTGCCAATATACACAATTTTACTTGTCGCAGTGGCCGAAGTAGTTATTTGTATGTGAGGTCCCTTGAAGTGTACGAAATCGTGATCGTTAACACACATCGAGTGTCTCTACCAATAGAATACACCACATATCTAAATAGCACATGTTAACTCGTAAAACCGACTGAGCAGTGAATAAAATATGGGTGTACGATATTACCTGGCGCGGAGTATAGTAGCTATGAGTAGCTGAATATTCAAGGCCTAATGTCTACATGAATGCATACATCCATGCATTCATACGTGTACACATTCGTGTTACCCGGTGTTTACGTAACGATTGCGACCTCGGCGCAACATGGTCAAAGATGTAGCTTCCTCCGCGTTTCATCCCGATCGGTTCAAACGGAGCAGAACGGTCAGCAAACCTATCTACACTCACTTCCTCCGGCGAAAGCGCTTGTACGACTTCTTACTCTTTGATGCAAGATCCGCGTTGGCATCACGAGTGCAGTATTCGCCATCACCACCGATTTGAGAACCGATTTCCTGATGCAGCTGGCGGAATTTTCGAGCAGATCCAACAGGACACAGCGGAACTCTGAGCAAACGGCTGAGCTGAGCGCGAAGCGACTGCACCGACTGATTCATGGTGGTCTTCCTCTTACCGTCTTGGTTTCGCTGCTTGGCACCCAATTCAAACAGCAAATTGTCGTCCATGTCCAAGTCAGCAGCTGACGCCATTTGCTCAAACCAAGTCACCTCCGACTTGAGCTTTCCTGCGGTGTTCTCCTGTTCGTTGATACTCTTGGCAAGACGCATGCGCTCGTCAATCGCTCCCATGAACCGGTGGTCGAATGGAAAATCTGATAACCCAGTTGGTCGCTGCAACATCTTGCAGATTTGGACGTGGTATTTCGCATCTACAGGCGACACTAAAGCGATGCTAAGACCTTCTTTGTTCGCACGGGCAGTTCGACCACTACGATGAACAAAAATTTCCGTGGATCGCGCGATATGGTAGTGCACGACGTAGTCCACGCTAGGAATGTCCAGACCACGAGCAGCAACATCAGTCGCTACTAAAATGCCCTTAGCATGACCACGAAAACCATCCAGCTTCTTCAATCGCTGGCGTTGTTGCATCTCAGCATGCAAGGCAAACACCGGGAGACCCAGCAGGGTCAACAGACCGGCAAGCTTCCGTACCTGGTGAATAGCGTTCAGAAAGATGATGGTCCGACCCGGATACTGTGTGAGGAAGTAGTACAGAAAGCTGTCTCGAGTAGACTCAGTCACTTCGTGCTGGCAAAGTTCCAGACCTGCAGGCAACGATGACGTCACATTCCCTTGCTTTCTCTCCAGCTTTCGTTCATGTTCTGCTGAAACAATCGGCTTGACGCCGGGTATGTCCACTGCAGTCTCTGCCACACTGAGGTCGACAACAGCAGGCTTTCCACGAAGACCAACACGCTTTATGACGCGCTCCAAAACGCTCAATGCGTTGCGATACGTCTTCGTCTTGCTTTTTTGGAAGCGGCATCCTTCCGAAATCATCAAAGTCGCAGAGAACAGGAACGTTTGACGGACGTGGCGGGGAGACAAAGTCAGATCAGCTGAAGCTAGTGCCGTAGCAGTCGTCGACCTGTCCTTAGTAGTATCTCTCTTTTCCTGTTTTTCACTTTCGTGCTCTTTACGATGTAGCTTGAGAACGTCGTCAAGCATCATGACCTTCGAGCCACCCGTGAACTTGGACATGTCGATATCGTCGTCGTGATCTTCTCCATCACTACCCTCGTCGTTCGCGTCAACCTCATTGTCATCACCTCCTTCCTCCTCATTATCCGAAAGGTTTGAGAGACCTGAATCCGCAGTAGACTTCTTTCGTCGTAACACTTCAAAGATCTTGTGAAGCTCTGGGTACGACCCAGGTTGGAGCATACGATCTGCCTCATCTACTACTAAGAAGCGCAGCGTCGTTGCTAACTCTTTCAAGTGCTCGTGGTCGGCTTCGATGATATCCCACAGGCGACCGGGCGTGCCAATCACAATTTCTGGTCGATAGCTAAGCATTCTCTTTTGCTTTTGCACAGCCATACCACCCACTAGAGTCACCACTCCAATCTCACGGTGACGCACCATCTTTTCCAGGTGTTGGTGGATTTGAATCGCAAGTTCTCGCGTTGGTGTCAAGATCAGCGCCTTGCAGTCCTTAGTGTATCCTGCTTGCTCACGCTCATATAACAGCTGGTTCAAGATGGGAAGTCCAAAAGCCAGCGTCTTGCCAGAACCTGTAGGCGCTGCACCCACTACATCACGATTATCTACTAACGCTGGACCTAGGGTCCGCTCTTGAATACGCGTCGGAGCTACAAAGCCACACGTTTGCAACGACTGCATCAGTAGTGGATGTAACCTATACTGGTTCCATTTGGGCAATTTGACGTCCTCCAGCGCAACCGTCTTCACCTGATCCTCCTGCGTTCTTGCTTTCCCGCCACGGCTTTTCTTTTTCATGTTCGTGCTCACACTCACGACTTGCTTCCCATTTTCGTGCCTCTGCTCCTGCTGCTTGCCCATCTCTTGCGTCATCACCCCTTGCTGCTTCTTCTTGTTTTCCATACTCATGTCACCACCTTTCTCCTCATTCGGCGGCGTGTAAACTTGAGGCTTTGGCTTTTTGCGTCTCTTTTGTGTCTCGTTGCTCTGCTCTTGTCGTCGCTTTCGATCTCCTACCAGCATCTTCCCACCGTCTGCTGTTGCCTCCACATGGTAATCCGTAAGCTCTTCCAGCTCAAACGCACACCCATCTCGGAATCCTTCAAGCTGCATCTCTCCAATGTCCAATTTCGCCCACCCAGTACTTGACGCCATGGACGTGCTTGAATCAGCAGCACTCGAGCGCTTTTTGCGTCTCTTCTTTGAAGGCATTGAGCTGCCTCCAGACGCCGACGGGGTCAACGAGTAACGCACGACGGACACGCCACTCATAGTACCACTTGACCTTTGACTTTCACGTTTTCTCGCAGCCAATCATTTCCGCCGCATTACATTCTTGTCACTGTGGCAGTCAAAACAAATACCCTGCTTAAACCATTATCCTGTGAAAAGCTGAATAGCCTCGACAAGTCAAACACAACCGAGTTGATGAAAACCTATCAAGAACGACAGGTTGTCCGCGGACAGCTCAGCAGCAGCTCAGGAGGGTCTAGAGTATGCGCGCTCTCGTAGCTAGAGGCCGCTTACTGCAGCGCTCGCGCAATGCACAAGCCTCTACGACTGCTCACGTTTCTTTCTTTCGAATTCGGAGCAGAGAATTGGCGACTGACGCGTTTGTATCGCGCCATTACCAGATGCAGAACCCCAAGGACGTGGCCGATTTCTTGCACCGCAAACGTTTGACGTTACGTGAGACCGAAACGCACTTTATGGTGCGCGACTGTCCTTTCTGTCATGCGACACATGGCAAGGCGGACAACCTCTTCAAGATGTACGTGCACAAGACTCAGGGCATGTACAAATGCCATCGCTGCGGCTCCGCAGGCAGTTGGTTTGACTTTAAACGCAAGTTGCGAGGCGGTGTAGGTGTGACTTCTTCAGGTGGTTATTTGAATGGAGGGAGCAATGCTGGAGCAGTGGGAGCTGGAGTGGAAGTGAAGATCATTCAGGTTTTAGACAATGAGAAAGCCATGGCAATCCAGAAGAATCTGCTGGACGAACCCGAGTTTGAACCAGTGCTGGAATACTTGACAAACGTTCGAGGACTCCGACCGGATGTGTTGCAGAAATACTGTGTGGGTGCAATCGAGCAGCCGTTCTGGGACCACGACTCGGGTCGACGCATCAATGCCATGTGCATCTCTTTTCCGTGGATGGCGCGGCAAATGGATATGGATGCAATGGGTGTCGTCTGTCACGAAGGGGTAGACAAGAAGAAAGCAGCGACTGAGGACAAGAACTTGTTTGACGTGGTTCGGCTTAAACTACGTGCAGTGGACGATAAAGCAAAGCAACAGCTTGTGCCGAAAGGAGGTAGTTGGGGTCTCTTTGGTTGGAACACGGTACCCGCAGCTGCGAACGAGCTGGTGCTGACTGAAGGTGAGTTCGACGCCATGGCTGTGTACCAAGCAACTGGCATGGCTGCAGTGTCGCTGCCAAACGGCTGCCAGTCGCTACCACCGAGCGTATTGCCTTTACTAGAGCGCTTCAAGCGCATTTACCTTTGGTTGGATAACGATGCCTCAGGGCAATCGAATGTTGAAAAGTTCGCGGCAAAGCTTGGTTTGAATCGCTCCTATATTGTACGCATTCCTTCGAAAGCGGCGTCGTCGGATTTGAAGGACGCGAACGATGCTCTTCGAGCCGGTTTAGACCTGACTGCTATTGTAAAGGCTGCTGAACCGATACCGCACAGCCAAATCACCACGTTTGAGGAGCTTCGCCGTGACGTCTATGAGGAGATTATGAATCCCTTGAAAGCCTGCGGTGTGCAGTCGCGAGCATTCCCTTCACTGAACCGATTGATGAAGGGTCATCGTATGGGCGAAGTGACGGTGCTTACAGGTCCTACCGGATGTGGCAAGACAACGCTGTTGAGTCAATTGTCGCTGGACTTGTGTGGTCAGGGTGTGAGTACGCTATGGGGCTCGTTTGAGATCAAGAACACACGTCTGATGCACAAGATGCTCACGCAGCTGGCACAACGCAACTTGTGTGGTGACATGAATGCGTTTGATGCTGCAGCTGATCGATTTGAGGCTCTCTCTATGTACTTCTTGCGATTCTTTGGAAGCACCGATGTGGATGAGGTATTGGATGCTATGGAATACGCTGTGTATGCTCATGATGTGCAGCATATCCTGTTGGACAATGTGCAGTTTATGATGGCGGGGCAAGGTCGCGGTTTCGACAAATTTGAGCGTCAGGATGCAGCACTAGACAGGTTCCGAAAGTTCGCTTCAGTCAAGAACGTCCACCTTACGCTTGTCATTCACCCGCGCAAGGAGCAGGAGGATCAAGACCTTACGCTGTCATCCGTGTTTGGTACGGCGAAGGCCACTCAGGAAGCTGATAATGTTCTTATCCTACAACGCACCCACGGCAAGTCCACGCTCGATGTGCGAAAAAACCGTTTTGACGGTACTTTGGGATCAATTCCGTTGATGTTTGATCCGGAAACTGCTTCGTTGCGTGAGCCTGGTGCGGAAGGTATGTCTGAGGGTGTTGCAGTGATCGACCTCGAGGCTGAGATGGAACTTACCCAAAGACGGCGCATGCAAAAGGGTATACGTGCGCTGGGACACATTGACACTGAGCACGCGAACAACTTACCTGACATGCAACAAGGTGCCAGCAGCCTCATGCAGGGATACGAGCATGTGGCAGCGCCAGCATCAGCTTTTCATGACCATCGCAACCAGGCCAACGGGTATAACGGCAGTCATTATTTCAAAGTCAACAACGGCAGCTCTTTGCCAAGGCTTAATGGTGACAACGATACGAATGACCATGACGACGATGAAAGCAGCGGCGGCTCAACTGGCGGCAGCGCGCCGCGAACCGGCGGTAGTGGTAGCGAGCCCTTTGCTGCATTTACACCAATAATCACGCGATAGTCTCTATGGCTGCACGTAGCTTCGAAGAAACATCACTGCTGCGTTTCTGGCAATATCAATAGTGTGTCCGATCCCTCTTGTACCATTTTCAGTGCGTGCCCACCACAAGGATCGCGAGCAGATTAGTTTCCAGCATCTCGGTTACGTCCATCAAATCGTTCAAATGATCCTCTCTCAGTCACGCGCGCTGCGCCCGATTCAAGTTACCTCACGATAAGTGCTCATAGATCGTCCATGTCACTGCAGTGGAAAGCGTGCGCTTAATTACGCGTGGAACGATGCCCTTCGTAAAGCCACGCAGGCCTTCGTGGTGGTACATCTTGGCTACTGTTTGGCGCAACGTGAGCGAGTTCGGCAGCGAGGCAACGCCTCCTCCACTATCCATCACTGTAATGCCTAGTTGCATACGTGTCTTTACCACATCGGCCGGATGGACGATCGACGTGGCCAGCACGCCCGCGGCCACACCGCTACTAAAGTGCACAGCATACAATGGGAACTGCGAAAACTTGACTGTCCACGAGTCTCGCAGCCTCGTATAAAGCAGCACATAGAGTCCAGAGAACGGTACATCTCGAATGAGTGTTGGCACCATGCCACGGTAGAGTCCACGTACGCCTTCATGATGGAGCACGTGACGCACCACCTGCCAGCTGCCATGAAAGGCGCCCGAGGGCAAAAACTCCATCCGCGCCTTCACAATAGTAAAGGGTGACATGACGCTTCCTGCAAACGTACGAGCAGCAGCTCCAGCGAGAAACGTATTGACTGCAGAGCTCGGGAACACGTTCAAACAGTAGTCCAGAGTGGCAAAGTAGAGACCCGCGCCGCCGGCTACGCGCACGAGTGTTGGGGATGTGCCACGCCACATTGCGCGCATTCTCGTTACCGTATCAGAGGAAGTTTGTGAGGTCTTGCTCGTACGGGGCGGTGTCACGTGATACAAAGCTCTAGACGTTTCCAAAGGCTCGACGGGGGCCGTGAACGCGCCTTGTTGGTGCGTGCGTAGAACATCCAGAGGCTGGAAAGCCAGCGCGGAGATCATACCAGAGAGCGCACCTGCCAGGAGCTTCTTCGTCTTGCCTTGCACTCGTGGAAGCTCGTCAACGTGGCGTGGGTCTTCGACTACCTTTACCTCCATCCTCTCACTCGGTTTCTGACGACGCTTGCTTGAGCCATTCGACGGTTATGGCCGCTAACGGATCGATTTAGTGTGGACTACATCAAATAAAGCCAACACACACACACTGCAAATGACACACAGTGACATGGCGTCTGTACGACTGTCATCCTCGTTTAGTCGACCCGAAAGCGGCAAGGAAGGTTTCACCAACCAAATGAGTAAAAACGTGATTCCGATTTCATGTCTTACTCGTTCATTAGTTCTCCTCTTACTGCTAGATCCACGACTGGCAAGCTAAGTGACCTATTGGTGCGCGATTCTTTTCCAGAATCACAGCAACCATTCAAGCCAACCTCATCCAGCAACAGCATGTCGACTAGAAGCGCTTCTAGTTGTTAGCCCGCTTCTCCTTCAGCTCACGCTGCTCCAGAATGTTCAGCTTAATACCCTTGCCCCTTGGCAGAGACACCCACGGGCGGGACTCCTTGCCGACGACAAACACATTGCCAAGACGAGTGGCAAAGTCGTTACCTGCCGAGTCCTTGACGTGAGCAATGTTGAACGAACCCTGGTGTCTGTAAAGTACAAGCAGGTAGAAAACCATAGCGGTATGTAAGTAAATGCACAAAGTCACCGGCTAGGAAGGATGTCATCCTTCTCCACACAATAATAAGAACAACATGATGTAACCAGCGGCTACCACCACACCCAGCTCGCAATGAGTCCAGAAGGTGTGTTCCTACCTCTCAATGTGGTGCAAGATGCCAACACGGCCAGAGTTTCGTCCACGAGTGATCGTCACCAAGTTGCCAACCTCGAACTTGATGTGGTCAACGACCTTGCCCGTCTCCAGATCAATCTTGACCGTGTCACCGACCTTGATGACTGGGTCCGGGTACCGGATCGTACGACCATCGTTGGTGGCGATGTACGGAATGGCCTTCTTCGTGTACTCCTGACGAATTACCTTGGCAAGCTTGTACTTCTTCTCCTCATCCGAGACCCGGTGAAGCACGAAACGGCCCTTCGTGTCGTACAACAGACGGAACTGGTCGCCCGTCTTTGGCAGCTCCACCACATCCATGAAACCAGCAGGGAAGTCCGGGTCCACGCGGACCTTGCCGTCGACCTTGACGCTCTTCTGCATGCAGATCATCGTCACCTCCTGCTTCGTCAGCGCGTACTTGAGACGGTTACGCAGGATGATGATGAGCGGAAGACACTCGCGAAGCTTGTGCGGACCCGACGACGGACGCGGCGCCCAGATGCCATCGAGCTTGCCGAGCATCCAGTGCTTGGGCGCGCTCAGGCGCTTCAGGTGTTTACGCGGACCACGAGGCATACTTGGCTACTTTAATCGAGACAAAAAGGAGAACTGAGGCGGAGCGCACGTTTGACCGGCAAAGTGGTTGGCTGGCGATTATGCGGGCTGAGGCTCGCTACGACTGGACCTCGCATATAGGTTTGATGTCGTGAATATTTCTTACTGAAATAAGTGCTTGGCCAATAGAATGCGCGTTTGCCTTTGACCAAATACTTTTTGACGGCGTAGATGTAATATTGTACGACCGTATTTGTACTATCATTTTAATGTCTGAGAGAGATCGTAAAAGGTAAGAGCGTCGGTAAAGCACCGACCGCCCTTTTCCATTCGGATATTCACCTGCTTCAAGAGATCTGGCACCTGGATTATGGGCGTGTATCCGCGCATCACCGATCTGAGGGTATATTTCTTCTAAAGATGCTACTTAACTTCACTTCGGATCTACATTGTCGTATCAGCGCAAGCTCGCAGTTGCGGTCGCAGCAATAGTCTCATGCGCTTTGCAGCGCAAAGTAGTGTAGGTGCGTTCAGCTATTATAGTAGACGCGTTGCCTTCCACAACGATGTCGACAATACTGGAAAGCTCGTTCGCTATGCAAACGGAGCAAATTGTCAAAATACATTGGTATGTCTGAGACCAACTACTCTAAGAATATCTGTCAAAGCGAGTAAAGCAGTATCGTGTTACTCTACCTTGACTCACAGTCAAATTCAAACGGTTTCATCACCAGACGGCTGTAAAAATGTGTACAGCAGACATCGAGCAAAGACTGGAGCATCAAGCGCGCGGCAGACGCAAACACAACGAGGGATGATTGCAATGAGCACAGATTTGTATATATCAGACCGTGAGAGCGACTCTATATTTGCTGGCATGGTAATAAAGACCTTCCTGGATCCTGAGCCAGTTTTTAGCACGGCTAGTGCCAGCTCGCGTACTAATTCTAATTGTGTCCGAAATTCAAAAATAAAGCAAGCCTCCTCTTGGCTGTACCTTCGTGCGTCGAATGACGTGTGGACATGAGACCATTAAAGACTGCGAGCCGCCTGCATAGATGGATCTGCTATGTGTTGTGGCGGAGGTAATTGACCCCAAAGCTTGGAGCTAGTCCTTCCTTTCCAAATGAGCTCATCTTTCGCTTGTATTGACAGCATTACGGAATACTTTCGAACTGTACTGAATGCAGCTACAAAGTTCATTCTCTAGTTGCCGCAGGGTCAAAAGACTGGCATCACTTACTCGTCCAACTACCCGGTACAGAGCTGTACGACGGAGTTTTGAGTGGAACACAAGGTGCGTCATATGTGAAGCACCGTTGCTCACACACACAGATATGACAGCGGCGCACCTGTAAGACGACGCTCTGACACGATGTTCATGTGCGCACATATATGTTGCGACTTCTGCTTGACTGGATGCTACTAGCCAAAGAATCCTTACAGAACTAATGAGGTGACAGGAGGAGAGTCCATAAAGCTGTCGCCTTATCTACGGTTCAGTTCTCAATTAGGCCGTCTATGTCGCGACCTTTTTTGCTGGTGTCCAGCGTGCTATTCCATAGACTCAATGGAAGCAAATAGCATGACATTAGCTCCAGCTTTCGATGTTCCCTGTTGCAAGTGTGAACACTGTGTTAACAAAAGGTCGGGTTTACAGATGTGCAAGACGCACTGCCTGCCATTGCAGCGCTCCTTAGCTGTACCGGTGTCGAGTCCGTCATCGCACTATACCTGATATCACCACATTATTAGTCAAGGATATGCATGTTGTTAGCTGCGGTCTTTGCACCATTTTTCCTTTCGCACGGGCTAGCAACACAGCCACTTTGCTCTGATTAGCACGCATCTGTGTGTATCAGCACATTGCGCAATGGCACCTCGAATCAGTTTACCCTCCTTTAGGCCAACTGTTTGCACCCAACACGAGTTCTGTTCACCACTTGCGCAGTAGCAACAAATGCGGCGCGGCCACGACAGGATGCGACGATGCAACATCCACGACCACGACGTCTACGACACGATAAAGTTCAACCTCTGCATGACCTTGCGCATATCAAAACAGGGAAGAGATCACTGCAATCGAGAATAGTAGCGGTACATTCTTACAACCTCTGAAGAGTAGCCTGGCTTGATATCTGATGCATCGTTTGCATACGCACATGTCGCAGCCAGCAACGAGGTCGACTACCGCGCTGACCCACCTCCCGCAGCCAATCAGCATCGACGTTGCCTTCATCAGTCAATCCACCCATCGTCCGTTAACCTTCGTTTTTCTATCGACCGATCCTCGAATCAACATTCGTCGATCCTCTCTCTCTTCATTTCCCAATTTGCCGACTCGTGCGCACTCGCATTCACTCTTCCATTGATCACCAACACTCCGACGTCACGTGTCGTCCTGATCATGCGAAAGGAAACCCTGACGCACTCGCACACGTTTGGCGGCCACGCCGGCGAGCGCCCGCTCACGCGGCAGGACCTCAAACACGCGACGCGCATCGTCGTCAAGATGGGCACGAGCGTCGTGTCCACGAACGGCGAGCCCGCGCTCGGCCGCATCGCTTCCGTCGTCGAGCAAGTGTGCGTGCTCAAGCGCCAAGGCAAAGAAGTGCTGCTCGTCACGAGCGGCGCCGTCGGTATCGGCCGCAAGCGGCTGAACAAGCAGATCCTGCTCTCGGCCTCGCTGCGCACCCACGTCCAGGGCAACCAGCAGATGCTCGCGCTCGAGAAGAAACAAGGCGCGATGGCTGCAGCCGGTCAGATCGGACTCATGTCGCTCTACGAGACGCTCTTCTCGCTCTACGACGTCGCGTGCTCGCAGGTGCTCGTCACGGCCTCGGACTTTAAGACGGCGCAGAACCGCGCCAACATGCGCGACACGATGCTCAATCTGCTCGAGCTGGACGTCGTCCCGATCGTGAACGAGAACGACGCCGTGAGCGCGTCGCCCGACGGGACCGTCTTTACCGACAACGACTCGCTCGCGGCGTTAGTAGGCGGTGAGATTGACGCGGACTTGCTCTTGCTGTTGACAGACGTGGACGGACTGTTTACAAAGCCGCCGAGTGAACCCGGTGCGCGCGTGATTTCCGTGTTCCGACCGGAACATGTGAACTTTTGTATCGGGGACAAGTCGAGTGTCGGACGAGGCGGCATGGGCGCCAAAATCCAAGCAGCACAGAAGGCGATTGCGCAAGGCGTGAACGCAGTGGTGATTGCTAGCGGCTTCCGCTACGGCGTCGTGGGGTCAATCATGAAAGGCGCGAGTCTCGGCACGCTGTTTGTGGCGAATCCAGGCGTCGCGTCGCCAGAGTCCATGTCGGCTGAAGAGATGGCGAATGCAGCGCGGGAAGGCTGCCATCAGCTGCAGGCGCTGTCGTCGGCTGAGCGCGCGGACATTTTGTTTCGTATCGCGCATGAGCTGGAGCACAATACGACTGTGATCTTGCAGGCGAACCGAAAAGATTTGGTTGCAGCACAGAAAGCGGCGACGGATGAAGGGCTCGTGGCGCGGTTGAAGCTCTCGGAGGAGAAACTAAAGATTCTGGCGGATGGGATCCGCAGCATCGCGGAAGCAGACGAGCCCATTGGACGGATGCTGAAACGCACCGAGCTGGCGTCTGGACTCGTCTTGCATCAGGAGACTGCGTCGATTGGCGTGCTGCTTGTCATTTTTGAGAGCCGCCCCGACTCGCTACCGCAGATCGCTGCCCTTGCTTTGCGCAGTGGCAATGGTCTGTTGCTAAAAGGTGGAAAGGAAGCTCGCCACAGCAACGCTGTTCTACACCGGATCATTGTGAACGCCGTGGAGGAGACCACGCACGGCAAAGTGAAGAAAGACGTCGTCGGACTCGTCACTTCGCGCGAGGAAATCGCTGACCTTTTGTGTCTGGACGATGTGATCGACTTGTGTATCCCACGCGGCTCAGGGTCCATGGTGAGTCACATCAAGAAAAACACGCGCATTCCTGTCCTTGGCCACGCCGAGGGCGTTTGCCATATGTATATCCACGGTGCGGCCGACGTGAAGAAGGCGGTTGATCTCGCTATCGATGCCAAGGCGGACTACCCTGCTGCCTGCAATGCCCTCGAGACGCTCCTGGTTGATGAAGCGCTCGTAACTAGTGGACACGTGAAGAACATTATGGAAAAGATGGAGGAAGCTGAGATCAACCTGCACATTGCGCCTAACGCAGCCAAACTGGGTGTTGCCACCGTGAAGTCACGTCCAACCCATTCGCTCTCTACGGAGTATGGTACAAAGGACATTACTATCGAAGTTGTCAACGGCATCGACGCTGCTATTTCGCACATCAACTTGCACAACAGTGGCCACACTGAGTGCATTGTGACAGAAGATGCTGCTGCTGCAAGGCAGTTCCTGCAGCTGATCGACAGTGCGTGCGTCTTCCATAACGCCAGCACTCGCTTTGCTGACGGCTACCGGTTCGGATTGGGAGCCGAGGTCGGCATCAGCACGGGTCGCATTCACGCTCGTGGTCCTGTCGGCGTGGAAGGTTTGTTGACGACAAAGTGGAAACTTGTATCAGAAAGCGGTCACACTGTCTCGCAATTCTCGGGTGCTAAGAACGACCGTCCGCTAAAGTTCACGCACAAAAAGCTGGAGCTGGTCCAGCAGGAAGCTGGTGTTGCTCGCCCACGGAGTAGCCGCTTATAATCTACTCGGACGACGATGTTGTGCCGTGACAAATCTATCAAAAATAGCTGAATCCGAACCCAGTGTCATGTGAGGAGTATGCGATATTTGCTGTTCTTAATCCTATGCCGCTCGTTTCTCTATCAGAAATCCATGTCATCCTCATCCTCTTTCGGTCGCTTCACGCGCTTACGGCGATCACTGTCGTTGATAGCTGTCAAGTCCCTGGTGGCCTTGGCACGCAAAGTGTCCATATCGTCTGCATCTTCCGCCCACTCGAGAACAAGATGCCGACCGTACAAGTGTGAGCTGGCAAGGGCCGAAAAAGCATTCCGGGCCTCCTGCTCGGTGAGGAATTCCACGAACGCAAATCCACGATGCCTGCCGTCAAACTTCTTTGGCATCCGTACACGTTTTAGCTGTCCAAACGCACCAAAGAGCTCACGGATTTCGTTGCTCGTTGCCTCAAACGCGACGTTGCGGACAATGATCTTTGATTTGCGACCTTCAGCCTCACCTTCCCCAGCACCAGGCTTTGGAGCAGTCGATGCCTTTTTCTGAGAAAGCTTCAAATTCAGCGCATGGCCATCGACCACAGTGTTCTGCAGTGTTTGCAGCGCGCGCTCCGTGTGCTTGGCATCGACGTACTCCACGAATCCGAAACCCATCGACAGCATGCCACGCTTCGGGTCTTTCCGGCGAGCGACGGTGACCTTGCGCAACTTACCACAGCGCGCGAAAACCTTTTCCAAAGCGGCCTCCTGTGTTACGAAGTTCAAGTTTTTCACACAAACAGTATGACATGCATCGCCCACAGCGGTATCACTGTCCTCTTCGATGTCTGGCACAACAGCTGACGTAGTTTTGATACCTTTCGATTCGGATCCAGAGGTTTGGGTACTCGAAGAAATAGCAGCAGAGCGATCAAACACTTTCACCGGAGCCCACTCCAAGTAAAGTGGCACGTGCTGGTACTTCTTGTAGGCGAGTGAACGAAAGGCCTTTCGTGCTTCCGAGGGCTCCAGAAACTCGACAACAGCTAGCGTCTTTGATGGCGGCAGAAGGAAGCGACTGATCTCCCCGTGCTTTCGGAAAAGCTGTGCCAATTCTTCTTCCTCAGCGGTATGAGGCAGATTTTTGATCAGAATGACAGTTGCGCTCCGCTCAATTTTCGCGGACTGCTGCTGGCTTGGCTTCTTTACAAGTGCACCTTCAATAGCATTCAAGTCCAGCCCTTCTCGTGCAAAGAAGTCTTTGTTCTCTTTCACCAACATGGTCTCGCCGATAGCTAAACGCACGGCCATGTTGCCCTGCTCTTTATCCATAATTTCACCACGCTTCACGCCCATGCGCTCAGCCAGCGAGCCAACAGCCGCATCTCCCCGGATGTAAGACGCGTTCCAGCCCGTCTTCTTTTGAGATTGAATCTGGCGCTCCAACTCCTTTCGTTGCTTGTACGTCAAGTTCGGGTCAGCAAGAGCCACCTCGGGATCAAGCTTGACGGGCTTCGAGCGCGCGGAGATGACGTGCAGGCGGCGACCCTGGAACGCCAGACCATTCATAGCTGTGCGTGCAGTTTGAGCGTCAAATGTCGTGCGGAAACGAACGAAGCCGTAGCCCTTGCGCCGACGTGTCTCATCTAGTGGCATATGTACTTCTTCTACCGGACCATATGCTGTACACAACGCCTCCAGGTCCTCTTCTACCGCCGTAAAAGACAGGTTTCGTACAAACAAACGGGCACTAGGCTTACTATCATCTTCAGTTCCGCCTTCCGCATCACCACACACCGCGCTTTCACCGTCATTCAAAGTCTTATCGCCACTTCTTTTGCCTCGTCCGTCTATCCTTTTTTCGTCACCGTCTGCAATAGCGTCGTCCTTATCAATGTTGTTGCTCACCTTCGACCGCAAGAAGTCCATATCCGACAAGCCTGTATCAGTCTCGTTCTCCTCCTCAAAACAATCCTTGTCTTTTCCGCCCTCACCGGGTTTCATTTGTTCAAGATCCTGATACTCATCATCACTGTCTTCCGCCTCAGCCAAGTTCACACCTTTTGATCCTGTCTTCTCATTCACTGGTCCTTGGACGTCATCATTGGCCCAGAACTTGGTCTTCGATCGAGCCTGCATCGTTTCCATAAACTCCTGAAACTCTCCACTTGCTTCCCCCTTCTTTCCAGTCTTCTTCTCCTTCTTGTCAGAAAGAGGCTCATTCACTTCACAAGAAGTTGCGACAACTCCCGAATCTGGATGGAGCTGATGGTACCGACCACTCCCAGTCGAGTATTTGCTCCAGGGCCGATCCATCTCTTCCGATTCCCGCTACTCAAACACACCACAAAGCCGCCCATGAACACACACCACATCACAACGAGCAAAAGTCAGTCTCAATGGCTCTGTGAGCACAAAATACAGCTCACTTGACATATTATAGCAGTAAAAAAGTCCTGGTACTCGTACCGACAGCGCCACCGAGACGTTGATCTTGCACGTATCAAAGAAGCTCTGATGGAAAAACTTGCGCGCCTGCTCCGCCATTTTGTCGCTCTTGAAGCCCACGAACCCGAAACGTCGAGACTTGCTGCCGTCCTTGGTGCGGATCACACAGGCATCGGTCACGTCTCCCTGAGCGGAAAAGTGATCACGCAGACGCGCAGAGTCCACGTAGGACGGGAGGTTCTGGACATAGAGACGCGTACTCGTGAGCTCGGGTGCTGCCATAGCACCAGAATCTCGCTTACAGGCAGCCGTAGTTAATAGGTAGCGCTGGTGGTGGTGGTGGTCAGTGATAGTAGTTCGGGTGTGTTCGCCACACCATGTATTAATTTAGAAAGCCCGCTCTGTCGCCTGATGTGATTTGTTCCAAGAGTGATCGAGCGAATGGCTTCAATAAAACACGATCTCTCAGTCAACATACTGACGGAGCGGCTGTTGCGTTCACATGATGTACCTTGCGTAGCAATCTTTGCCGCTTATAGAGTTTGTTAAATGCGAGTGTAATAATGTGTTGCCATAGAGCTTTTGTATTGCAACGAGTTTGTTGATATCTTCTGTGACATAGACACCTCGGTCGCAATATGACATTGCGTAAGCTTGACGCGACTACTTGGGTCCCGAGGTGAGGAATCGGGAACGATATAGTGCAAAAGCCTGCTGAAGATGTGCTTGTCGCGTCAAAGGCACCACAAGTTAGGTCAGCTGAAGTCGCCTGGTTGTGCTGCGGTAAATAGATAGCGCAGGTGTAGCGGAGCTACACAGCTCCTTAAGTCAGAGGAAGGCTTAACGCTCTACGAGCAACTTAGTTCCAAAGAACTAAGGACTTGTTTACGAGTCAACAAGCTTTACAGCTTCAGATCCCTGTTCCAGGGGGACCTAACGATTCAGTGAATCGACAGCACTCAGTGCTCAAGAGTAGCTACCTCGAGGAGGTGTCACTAGCTCTTAGTGATCAGTGATCAACGATCAAGACGGCTCCCAAGCCACGTGTCCTTCCGATCAAAATGGGAACTGATTTTATTTTTGTTAAAGCCTATAGAATATCTTAATCCTACTCAAAGATCTTTCATACCTAATGGCTGACACTCGTCAGCCCCTACAAACCAATAAGAAATTATATGTCACCTTCACAGAGGGGTAACCTCAGGTGTGTAACACCTCTGGTACAACGTACCATAATTTCGTGCAACCCCGTTACACCCTCCCCCACCAGAATGACGTTTGCCAAAACGTCAATCGAACTTGTGTTCTCAGCGAGAACAGTGCGCGTACGGTGAACCTCACGGTAACGTACGCTCCAGCACGATGTCCTCATCACTAAACGAGTCAAAGGCTCTGTGTGACTACCTCGGGATAGAGGAGGAGGTGGACTATGGTAGCGATACCAGTTTCCGCGGTGATACAGGGACAACGTCCGGCTCACTGATGCCTGAGGCACAACTTTCGAACACCCCAAATCCGTTCGCTGAACGTGGAGGTGCGAGCGCGCCACCAGCGCAGCATGCAGCATCTGGGTCTGATGAGACTATCATCACGAACCCGCTCGATGAGCAACAACAACTGCTTGTTCAAAGAGAAGAAAACGCTCAGCGTTATGTACAAATGGCTGTAACCCTTGAACGCCAGCGTGACTATGTGTTCACCCCACCCAGTGTGGAGGAACTTCTACGTCAAGCGGCCGGCCAAACATTGGCAACGTGGGTCATAGACCATGGGCCTAAGACTCCTGAGGAGGTGGTGAGCTGCCAGGCACTTCGTGAGAGGTACCTGGAGCCGCACCAAACGACTCAAAGTCAATACAAGGCACGCCTTGACATGCAAGCACGTGGTGTACCGGTTCCACCGATCAAGGGTATACCCATTCTCTTGTTCGCAGGCGAAACAGTGAGCGAAGAAGACGATGCCTTTTTTTCACTGAATGCACTATGTGCGTCGCCTCAGCAAAATTTTTGCTCTAAGGGCTAGTGCCAGTGTGGCTGACGTGCGTCTTGAACGCAAGCTTCGGTATGATTATGCCAATATTAAGGCCAGAGGCCAATTGCGCAAGCGCACGCGCTACGCTTCGGCTACTAAGGTAGCCGCGAGTGCTGGTCAGTCTGTGGCCAACAACCCGCCAACCCGCACCACTAGTGGCGGGGAACGGCCTCGGCCTCGAGATGACCATGGCCACGATGCTCAAAAGCCTCCAAAGCGTATGGGCAGTCTTGCCGAAGGGGTACCTCAAATTCCCATGAGTTTTCAGACTCAGGGTACCCACGCTACTTTACCAGATACTGGTATTGGCCCTGACGACGACGTCGTTTCAGTAGTCTCTCGACATGAAATTGACGACACCCATGCTCATCGAGCAAAGTCGGTGGTGGCCGGTGTACCGGTGGAGGCCCACGAGAAATTGGTTCTCGAAGTGAAGGATCTTCAAGAGGCCTTGGGTAAGTCCCAGTGCATGCTGGATGCGATGCAAAGCCGCCTTCAGGCGATGGAGCAAGCTCAAACTCGGAGCGAGGCTCAGTTGGACTTGCTGATTCGCCTACAGCAATCCGGGGCAGTTCCCTTGTCGTCGGCGCAAGCGCCTCCAAGTTCACATGGAAAGGATCCCGGTACGGCTTAAGTAAGCCTGCGTAGAACAATGGATGTGTGCGCAAATTGCGCGGGAGGTTTAGCGTATACGCAAGTCCCTTCTTGGCCGTGACCGTAAACGGTCCAATAAAGCGTGGACGCAACTTCGTCTTAAAGACAGCAGACACTACATTTGTAGGTAGATTTTTAGCATTGAGTAGTACTTGGTCTCCGGCCTCATAACGCTCAATACAATTTCTGCCTTTGGCATCAGCTTGTTGTTTTTGGGTATCTTGGCTATCAGCCATTGCGTCACGCACATGTCTTAAGACATTTAATCGCGTTGCGAGAAACTCGCTTACCTGTTTTTGAACAGTAGCAGGGCTGATATCAGCAAGCCGATCGGCAACCTCTCCCCCACCAAGCCCTGATTCACGTAGTGATAGCGTTAAAGGAACGCGAGGGTGAGTGAGGCCGTTTATATAGAACGGAGTAAAGCCTGTGGAGGCATGAACATCGTTATTTAACGCAAACTCAACAACAGGGAGCATTGAGCTCCAACGCCTAGGCGTATCAGCGCAAATACTGCTCAAAATGTCGTTGATGACGCGGTTTACACGCTCAGTTTGACCGTCGGTCTGCGGATGATCCGCTGTGGACATGTCCAACCGAGTGCCCAGCACCTTGAAGATAAGCTTCCAAAACTTTACAGTGTTGCGGGGGTCTCAACCAGAGACAATTGCCACAGGCAAGCCATGTTGGCAAAACACACGGTCGATAAACAGCTTTGCTGTACCTTCAGCATTGATGCTATCCGGCACAGCCACTAAGTGAGCCACCTTGCTTATTCGGTCAACAAAGACCACAATACCAGTGTTGCCTTCCAAAATTTTCGGTAGGCCAAACGCAAAATCCATGCTCATGGATCCCCAACAACCAGTGGGTACTGGCAAACTAGCCAGCGGCGCCGCCGCATGTGCTGAGGGTTTAACCCGTTGACACGGTTCGCACGTACGCACATATGTGCTCACCCACTTATATAGTTTGGGCCACCAATAACTTTGGCTCACCGAGCTATAAGTCATATCACGACCGAGATGACCACTTAAAGCAGTATCATGTGCCTCATAGAGGATTTAATACTTAAATATCCTATAATGAGGTACAGCGATACGAGGGTTATCCCCAATATACGTGCGATAGCACAACAGGCCATTATCGATGGAATATCGATGTGTCCTCGCACGTATACGTGCCGACAATTCTGTGTCCGAGTCTTTAAGCTCATCTCTCCCAAGATCACGTAGCAAAGCTACACACTGATCATCCTTGGCATATTCCGCACGGATTAAGTCAGTGACTGACGATGACAGAGTCGTAACATGAGCAAGCTCATAGTCAGGTTGATGCGATAGCGCATCAGCCAAAGCGTTTTGCTTACCTGGCTTGTACTTCACTTCGAAGTTGTATTCGGCAAAGAAGGAAAGCCAACGAGCCATTCTCTGTGAGAGATGAGGCGACTGTGTCGCAGTGCGTAATGACGCATGATCTGTATAGATCACAAACGGCTTAGAGCCAAGCAGATGGACTCTGAATTTGACAAGAGCATACTTCATAGCAAGTAGCTCTTTGTCATGAACAGGATAGTTCTTTTCAGCAGCTTTCAGCTGCCGAGACTCAAATGCGATGACGCGTTCGCGTCCGTCGACATCTGTTTGTAACAGAGCACTGCCTATGGCAAAGTCAGATGCGTCACAGACGACACTGAAAGGCCGACCAGAATCGGGAAAAGCCAATATTGGCGCATGAAGGAGACTCTCCTTAGCTGCTTCAAAAGCATTATGTTCGGTGTTACCCCAACACCAACCCACATCCTTTTTTAGGAGATTGGACAATGGCCGAGCCATTTCTGCGTAATTTGCACTGTACTTATGTAAGCAATTGGCAAGGCCAAGCCACTTACGCAGGTCCTTTTGGTTCTTGGGAACCGGCCAATCGACTATGGCTTTCACCTTAGCGGGATCCGCTCGAAGGCCTCGCTTTCCAATGAAGCACCCTAGAAAGGGAATCTCTTCTGCACCAAAGATGCACTTCGATGCGTTAGCATACAAATTATTTGTCCGCATGCACTCGAGCACCGATCGTAAATGATCAATGTGGTTATCCACATCTGATCGCCCATTCATTGCACGACTATGGACAAAAATGTCATCAAAGTACGTTTGTGCATAGCCTCGATGAGGTCTGAATAGTTTCGTTACCAGCCGGTTAAACGTAGCCGGGGAGTTAGATAGCCCTTGTGGCATAACAGGCCACTCCCAGAGCATACCGCTCGGAGTACTCACCGCTGTTAGCGGAATATCGCTTGCTCGCATAAGCAGTTGGTAGTAACCATCGACTAAGTCGAGTGCACTGTACAATGTACATCCTGCCATGTTGTTCTGAAGAACATCCTTTCTAGGAATAGGCGTCTGCGCCGGTATAGTGGCTGCATTGAGCTTAGTATAAGCATGCACAATACGCCACTTGCCATTTGGCTTTTTGACACAAAATGTCGGTGTTGAATGGGGAGACTTGCTCTCACGAACCATTTCAGCCGCGTGCTTAGCACGAAAGAATTCGTCAATGACGTCACACTGTTCTTTAGGCAAAGGCCACTGCCGTGTTGCACAGTATTTAGTTCCAGGAACTAAGTCAATCTCATGACGTACACCTCTATCGGGAGGTAAGGCAGAAGGTGGGTTGTGACACACCACATCTTGAAATTCCTTAACTAAAGGATAGAACGGATCCAAGGGATTTTTAAGGATCGAAGATCCACTTCGTGCACTAAGTGCCGCCTTTGTATCCTCTAGGACAGACTCATCCATTAACGAGGAATAATTCAACTCAGTATCAGGTCTAATGACCGCTAACTCGGATAACTCTCCTGCCTTCAAGGCCTGGCTAAACTCGCCATCAGACATTTCTTCTAGCTCACAAAGAGCGTCCACGGATGGAAGGGTTTCAAGGCAAACACTGCCACCAACCTGACCAGTCACTCCGTTAACAGGTGTATATAGTGTATCACTATTATCACTATGTGACTGTGAGGACGCCTGGCGCTTAAAAGTAGCTACCGGCGTCTCGATCGTCTCTTCAGGACCTTACACCCCTTAGAGGTCGGGACAATAATGTCCCCATGGTTACTACCAACCATAGTACGCTCTATACGAGAGCTTTTGTCTTGACCTACATTCGGTGAAGTGTTGCATAACTCAAACACTTCACCCAGTGGATTGAAACGTGCCACTCTACGTGTATTATGCGGGCCTAGACCCAAATTTAACGGCGTCTCGCCAATAAGGTCATTACCGACATTAGGTGTGGTGCCCTCACGGCCGTCCACACTATACGGCGTATCGCCAACAGTATCATTACTGACATTAGGTGTGGTGCCCTCACGGCCGCCCACACTATACGGCGTATCGCCAACAACTCCATTACCGGCGTTAAGCGTGGTGCCCTCACGGCCGTACACACTATACGGCGTATCGCCAACAATATCATTATTGACATTAGGTGTGGTGCCCTCACGGCCGCCCACACTATATGGCGAATCGCCAACAACGCCATTACTGACGTTAAGCGTGGTGCCTTCACGGCCGCCCACACTAAATGGCGTATCACCAAAAATGCATTTACCGACATTCAGTGCGGTGCTCTCACAGCCGACCGCACTCGGTGTAGTTTCACGTGCCACCATACACAAATCAAGGGAATCACATCCTTGATCACTCGTCCCTAGGCCAACCATGCTTTCAGCATGCAGTGACTCGTTATCACAACGAGTACCACTCAACGGAGTACGTGCCGTTTCACTAGTTTTAGACGAGCTAGGCTCGAAACTTATATTTGTAACATTGGAGTTAGATAACTCAGACATTCCAATATCCAGCACATTGACATATTCTGTCAAAGGCTCGCGCCAATAGCGTTTTTGTTGCCTAGCGAAGGTGGGCTCATGACTCTCCAAAGCTTCGCTAGGAACATTGCGCGTAGTGCCTAAGGTCTTAGACCTCTAATTAATCCATGGCTCATGGCGCTCAAGCCAAGCCATACCTAGGATGAGATCATATCTCGAGTCCAAGTCTAGGACAAGACAGCGCTCAATACTGTCAAAGTCTAAAAACTTTATACCTAAGTTCAATGTAACTTTAGGCACAGTTACGCGACTTCCAGTCGCTAAACGAACCGTGATAGAATCACCCTCATGCGCTGTAAGCGCCTCAGCACAACGCTGACTTCCCTCAAGGGAACGGCGTCGAGCATAATTGCAAGACGCTCCAGAATCGATCATATCGACCAAGGCTTCTCAAAGCCCTTAATTTTTGCCTCGGCGACCAACAAGCCCGACTTGTATCCATGCACCATACCTGTAGGTATGGTACTCTTTGGGGCTAAGCCCTGCATTCCTTTACCTTCTAAAGGTGTAACCGAACATATTTCTTCCCCAGTAGGGCGCCCCGCGCCTACTGGGTGTCGGCATTTCCCCGTGCCATGCCAGACTTCTGACTCGGGGTCGAGTGTTGGCTCGTAGCCTGGCGTTGCTTACGAAAAGGGCAACCAGGCCGCAAGTGTTTAGTGCATCCGCACGTAAAACATCGTCGTACGACGTGTTGCTGCTCAGCAGCGTGAAGCTCAGCTTCACCTCCATCTTCAGCATAGCTGAGATCCATCGGTTCCGGCCTATTATAGGCAGTGGTACCCGAAATGTTTGCTCTCACAGAGCGAGGATTGTATCCATTCCAACCAAGTCTGGCCGACTTGAAGTTATGCTCAGCATTGAGCAATTCTCACAGCCTCTTCAAACGTAGAGGGGTGAACCCGAAAAACCTCGGTTCTGGCAATGCCAGTACGTAGACCTTCCATGAAGATAGTCACATGGACTGCTTCAGGCAGAGGGTCAGACTGCATTGCAGCCATGAGCGTTCGCAGCTCTTGTACATAGTCCTATAGTTCATTCTTACCCTGGCGGGTAGAAAGAAAGTGTGAACGCACGCGGTAAGCCTGGTTAGGTGGAGAAAACACCTGTACCAATTGTGACTTGAGCTACTCCCATGAGGGAAACGCTATGTTCACCGACGTGCTACACGTCAAGGCCCATTCTCTAGCTCTACCATCGAGCTTCGAGATAGCCAGCGAGACCTGTTGATGGTTAATCGTGATCAGGTCTGATCTCATGGCCATCTCGATCTCACGGATCCAGAGGATGAGGTTATCACCCTCCTTACCGGAGTAGTTTTTTACTTCCACTCTAAGTGGACGAGGCTTAGCCTCTTCGTCTGGTACAGACACGTAGCGTGTAGGCATAGCCAACGCTATTTGGTCTTGGACCTGCCCTAAAAGGGTCGCTTCATACTGCATGAAGCTTTCAACACGTGCATTAAGCACTTCAGGACCTTGTGAAACAAGGAACTCCAGGTACGCTGGACCCAAAGATGCGGTCAGCTTATCAAGCGCGACCTTTTGGGCCTCAGATAGGGGAGTGGAGTTTTCCATCCCCACAGAGGATCAGTCTTAAAGACTCAGGCGTAGATTGAATACGAGTGCTACCAAGTGTAGGGGAGCTACACAGCTCCTTAAGTCAGTGGAAGACTTAACGCTCTACCAGCAACTTAGTTCCAAAGAACTAAGGGCTTTACGAGTCAACAAGCTTTACAGCTTCAGATCCCTGTTCCAGGGGGACCTAACGATTCAGTGAATCGACAGCACTCAGTGCTCAAGAGTAGCTACCTCGAGGAGGTGTCGCTAGCTCTTAGTGATCAGTGATCAACGATCAAGACGGCTCGCAAGCCACGTGTCCTTCCGATCAAAATGGGAACTGATTTTATTTTTGTTAAAGCCTATAGAATATCTTAATCCTACTCAAAGATCTTTCATACCTAATGGCTGACACTCGTCAGCCCCTACAAACCAATAAGATATTCTATGTCACCTTCACAGAGGGGTAACCTCAGGTGTGTAACACCTCTGGTACAACGTACCATAATTTCGTGCCACCCCGTTACAGCAGGGCAGAGCTAGAATGATATAGCGAGCGACTTTATCGTATCTAGCCTCAAAAATTTGTCGGGTACCATGTATTTCAATAAGGCCGACGTATTGTCAAGACCGTTCGACAAGCAAAAATCGTCAGCTTGCCAGCACTCATTCTTGCGGGTCATTGATGCTTTTTATGCGCGTTATTTTGGACTATTTCCCTGAACGGCTTAATCATTTTTGGAGACGTCGGAGTTTACTTCTGGACTAGATGGTATTGTAGAGGCAGCAAAGTTGATTTACCTGGCATTGAAATTTTTTGTGTCCCGCGAGGCGAATGTATCACTGTTCGGTCCTAAAAAGCTGGCTGTACAATCCGAAGCTGGATAAAGTAACGTGCTAGTGGATCACGATTCTATTAGCCGCCAAGGTCGTCCGGAACTCAGACCACTGCCGCTAGAGAACTAAGTCTACACTTTTAACTCTAAATCGTGAGATTGACATTATTTGCAGTGTCTTGTATGATTAAGATGTGACAGTTCGACGAAGGTAGTGGTCATTGGGCCATCGATCAAAGAACCGCCGTTCCTTGAAGGGTTGACTGTAACGGGGTAACCCATTACATGAAATTGACACCAAATGGTGTCCATAGGAATACTGTCTAGTACGACAATATTCTACCGATATTATCCGGGATAGGTAATATCGAAGGAATGTTATCCTCTTTTGGATAATATTCATTCACTGCTCCAAGATTGGTTGATCTAAGACATATCAAACATAGATTGCCACCAAACGCTGCTAGACGCGCGCAATGAGTGGTGGGCAAGTTGCCGTCATACGACGGCGTAGTTAAATTTAGTTAGATAAAGACTGAAGTTATATTGATAGCTTAACTATGTTAAATACAGTTCCCTTTTTACCTTACTTGATCGAGTCGTTCAAGTAGATAGCTTCCTCTGCACGTACTAGTGTACGTGAAGTTTCGCGGTACCCCAAACAAAAGGTGCCCCGTTACACCTGGTAGCACTTCGTAGTCCGTCCAGCGACTACATAGTGTCCGTCCAACATGAACATGTTGGACGTAGAAGACTATAGCTTTCACGTCACACGTGAAGGCTACTCCCATCTGAGTGACTCAAAATGGGAGGTAGTCGGTCGCATGAGTGTACTCATGGGCGAACCCGCCATCAGTGGTATGTTGGAGTCTCTAAGCAGAGACCAGCAGCATGCTGCTATCAACAATTTCCTACAAGGGGAACTTGCCGTCAAACGACAGAAGATAGCCTTGCTACAGCAGCAAGGCTCTCATCAGTCGATGGGCGGACCAACGCACATTCGTCGACCCGAAACCTTGAAGATGGATACAGCAAGGTACAAGGGAACCGATGAAGATTCCCTTCTGAGATGGTTCGTCGAGTTAAACGATGCCATCAGGGCCCGTCACATCGAGGGTGGCGAGATGCAAGTCACCTTCGCCCTGTCAAATTTGACGGGACGAGCAAAGACTTGGGCCTTAGGGCTCAAGCTTCACGACCCAAACGTGTTTGGGTCATTGGAGATCTTGAAGTCTCGGCTCAAAGAAACGTTTGAGCCGCCGAGAGCCGAGTTCAGAGCAAGCTCTGCACTCTTGAGGCTAAAGCAAGGTAAGCGTGATGTGCACACTTATGCACAACACCTTCGCTACCTTGCGAGTATCGTCATGGGATAATTTGTTGATGAGCACACGCTTATCAACGTTTTCATCTACGGCCTTGTAGATGGGCCGGTGAAGACCTACATGTTCCGAGAGGACTTCCATACGCTGGAAAAGGCGATAGAGTATGCGGAACAAGAAGATTTCAGCCTAAGACATTCTCAGACTAACTCGTCAAACTATCGTCCGACAAGACGACAGGAAACAGGAGGTCCCGAACCAATGGATCTCTGTTACATCGATAGCGAGAACGCTCGCTCTCTGAGTCACAAGCGAACAGCAAAGTGCCACCGCTGTCAGAAGATTTGACACTACGCTCATGAGTGCAGTTTCCCAAGCATCGCATCACGTCCAAGAACAGGACTTGATGAATGCAATTAGCTGAGGAGAAATTTGAGGCGCGGGTCAGACCAAGTCGCTAAACCGCGACAGCAAGTCGGACCGCAAAAAAACGGTCAGGGTCAGTAGGGGCGGAGCACCCTGCTGATCCAGCAACGTCAAGAGAATTTGCAGGACTCTTGACGAAGATTGCTCCTAATAAACAGTCGCTGTGTGTTACTGTTCTAGTGATGAGGTAACTCTCATCACTTTGGAGATCGAAGTGACAAGTGGAATTTCACTTCTCGCCCTAGTTGACTGTGGGGTTTCGAACAGTTTTATTCGACGCCAGTCTCTAGAAGATAGTAGGCTTAACTATGTTGAGCGAGATATACCTCCAACGAGGATGACGATGTGCCTTGCTACAGGCGCATCTGTAACAGCGAACAAACGTGTAGTGGGAATCCACTACACGCTAGAAGGAAAACAGTACGATGATGACTTTATCGTACTAGATTTTGATGTCAAATTTGATGTCATTCTTGGTCTGCCATGGCTTAGAGAGTACCAGCCATGGTTTAGCTGGCAGCATCGATCCGTGAAGACGCCTGCCGTTTGTTCATCGGATGGCCATCTGATGAACGTCTTGGAGCGTCCACAAGCGTGTGGATGTACTACGAGTGAATACGATGGCCTCACTTGTGGTACGGTTGCTAGTACGACTGCACAAGATCACAGAGTAGAAGGCCACTACACTGTGGAACCAGCTTCCGGCACCTGTGTAGAGACAGAGGCTGCGCCGAAGGTTCACCACTCGGAGAGATCGAGTGGACTGGAACACGGATACACACCAAAAAGAGTACATTCGAGAAGAGAGACTAGTGTTGTTCAGGATGGACAACACGTTGAAGCGAGATCGACTACTAGAGAGTCGATCGTAGAGCAAGCCCGCTCGACTGAAAGAGAGTCTATCGAAGAGGACGTGACCGTGATAGTACCCGTGACGAAAGAAAATTACGGCGTTCCTGAAAGAACTAACTCCCGAGAGAGTTATGTTGAGGGTGTGGATCCCCAACCGCCTGTGGATGTGTTTCCCTGGAAATCAACGAGTCAGTTAATGTTTTGGTGATTGACGAATCAAGTGTAGGCGCTTAAACACTTGATCTGGTTACGCCCCCGAAGTCATCTTCGGAGGTGGTCAAGTTGCCAACGCTAGGGTCTAGAAGATTCTTGCGAGATCTGCGTAGTGACAAGATCAAGCAGATCTGCGTACTCGTCACAGAGGATGAGTAAGTCGCCGATATACGATCGGCACAAGTGTTTGCTGAGAACGAACGGGCTCTCAGTAGTTCATCTATGGTCGAGAGTGTCCTCGATGAGAAGACCCGGATTGAGCGACACACGTCTCAATCTTGGGAGTCTTTTTTAAAACACACTTTGCATGAGGATTTGGTCGAATTCAGGGATGTTTTCCTGAATCTGTGCAATGAGATATGCCCAATGACAAAGGCACTCGGCATGAGATCGAATTAAAACCCAGTTAGATATACTGTGTCATGAAGCAGTGGCCACTGCCTCGTGAAAAGGTAACAGCGATCGACAAATTCTTTGCCGATCGATTAGCGGCTGGTCAGGTGAGGGAATTTACATCCTTACACAGCTCTCCGACCTTCTGTGTACGAAAGGCCACAGGAGGGTGGCGGATAGTGCACGCGTTCAACGAATTGAATGCTGAAACGATACTGGCTTAAACGCCGATGTCAAGGAATGACGTCATCATAGATGGTATGGCAAAGAGTACCATCTTTTCGTCCATGGATCTGATGGATGGATTCTATCAGATCCTCATGCGTGAACGGGACAATCCATGCACAGCAGTGAGCACCCCCAGTGGTATGCTCTGGGAGTGGCTAGTGGTGTCACAGGCGCTCAATAACACCCTGCAACGTTCCACAGATGTGTTACGAATCTGTTGCGATCGGTGCGAGACTTCGCACCGAGTTACTTCGACGATGTCTTCGTCCATAGCCGAGCTATGAATTGAAAGACAGACTTGGAGGTTCATAGAATACACGTCCGGAAGGTTCTTACACTTATGCGAGAGCATAAGTTGTTCGCGAACCTCAAGAAGTGTATATTCGCAGTGAACGAAATACCACTTCTTGGCTGCATCGTGGGTAAAAACGGTGTACGCCCTGATCCGGAAAAGACTAAGGCGATTAGCGACTGGCCTGTGCCAGTCGACGTCAAGGGACTTCGAAAGTTCCTTCGCTTGGCAGCGTATTTTCACAAGTACTCGCGCAACTACGCCGAGATGACCGTACATCTCTCTCGTCTACTAAAGAAAAACGAGAGGTGGTCATGGAGTGCTGAGTAATAGCACTCCTTCGAATGTATCAAGAAAAGATTGATGAAATCGCCTGTATTGGAGATTGCAGATCAGGACAGACCATTCCATGCGGTCTGTGACGCCAGCGATTTTGCAATCGGCTGTGCGTTAATGCAGTACGACTCAGACGGCGTTGAGCGTGTCGTCTGTTACCGATCAAATCAGCTGCAAGCAGCTAAGCGTAACTACCTGGCGCATGACAAGGAACTCCTTGTCATGAAATATGCACTGGCTAAGTTTTGGGTATATCCCTTAGGAGATAGGCCCTTCATCGTTAATACCGACCATGCGTCGTTACGCACGGCCGTAAAAGGTCCACACCTATCGCAACGAATGGCAAGGTTGCTGTCTTTTTTCGCGGAGTAAAACTTCTTCGTCGAGTATAAACCAGGACGACTTAATGTCGTCGCTGATGCTCTTTCGCATCGGTCTGATTTTGAGCCGACTTCTCAACCCAACAGTAACGGTGATCCCACTCTTGCAACGCTATCAGTGAGTGTTTCGTCGTCGAATCTGCTCGAAGACGTGCGAAAAGCAAACGTAGAAGATGAGTCCCTTCTGCGATATATGGATTACGTATACGATTCGTGTAATCAAGCGTTGAAAAGATTGACGTTAATACCGCTCTTCAACCGAACGGTACTGGGCTCGTGATGGACTGCGGTACTATGCATCAGCCAACGGCGACACACACCGTGTCTTCCGCTAATAACTATTAGCGCTTGATCATCATGAATTAGTGTCACGATGACCCAACGGTGGCCATCTTGGTGGAAAAAAGTCTTACCCCACGGTAAGTCGTGACTTATGCTGGCCACGCCAGTATGAGTTTGTGCGCAAATATATTCGCGCTTGAGAAGTTTGCCATCGGGTTAAGCCTATTCCTTCATCCCGTGCACCCTTGTAGCCTCTAACGATTCCGGCAGAGTGCTGGCAGTCCGTATCAATGGAATTCGTCTTTGGGTTTACCAAACACGATCACAAGAATACTGGTATCCTTGTGTTTGTTGATCGGCTCAGCAAGATGGTACATCGTGTTGCTGTACCGGAGTAAATTACAGCCCAGGGCTGTGGTCTTGTACTCGTCGATACTATGTTCCGACTTCACGGGTTACCCCGTGAACTCGTGTCCGATAGGGGCCCACCGCTTCGCAGCAAGGTTCTGGCAATTCGTTTTTCGAGCACTTGGAACGCGTTTGACGATGTCAACTTCTGACCATCTTAAAACAGATGGTCAGACGAAAAGCGTCAACCGCGTCCTCGAAAAGATACTTCGAGGGTACGTCCACTCGTCTAATAGCTGGAGTGAGCTCTTGCCGATGGCGGAATTCTCCATCAACAACTCGATGTGTGCGTCGAAAACGCGTACAGCGTTTTTCGTGCATAGCCTACGCCATCCACGTTTACCATCCTTCTAAGAGTGTGACTCTAGTTTAAAGGGGTGGTGGACTCGCTCGAACAAAATTGATCTAGTTCTTTCTCATCACACGTCGAAACCATTGTCGACGTGATGAATACCGACGTCGGTCACATCGACATCGATGATAGTTATGACAATGCTGTTATATTCAGCATCTCCAACGACTGCTACAGTAAGGACGATGATGCCCTCAACGATGAAGACAACAATTTTTTAGCAGTGCACACGAAGCGCACTGCTGTTAACAAGGATGAATCAGCAGAGGAAGTTCTGCTGACTCGCGAAGCGGTTGTCCGCTTCGTTCAAAACTCTATTGAAGATACAATAGACGAGCATAAAAAACTAAGGCAAACATGGAAGAGCAAACGTCCTTTCATTTAATGAAGGAGACTTAGTTTACTGTCTACAGTAAGCCTACCAAAACACGCAGTGACAAACGTGGGCAACCGCAAATTACTGCCCAAGTACATCGGTCCATTTCGTGTGTTGCGCCGGATGGGCAAAGCATACACGATTGAAATGCCTCGTAGGATGCGTACGCATCCTACGTTTTACGTTTGACGTCTCCGCCCGTACTTTCATTACGAGCCTGTTTTGAGAGGCGAAGAACACCTCCGCGGTCAAGGGCCGAGACTACCTTCGAGTGGTCCCGTTTCGACGAGCCAGTCTGGTTGTCTAGCGAAGTGACCTTCTCACGCAGTTGAGCGATGTCCTGATGAAGTGCAGTCAGCTCGTCACAAAGAGAACTAATCAAAAGTTCGTTCTCAAGTTGTGCAAACGCAAAAGCGGCAAGATCATTCGAACGGTCGTGTGCCAAGGAATTGTAATTACTTCTTACAAGATCATGGAGATCATAACGCCGAGTCCGTTCATGAGCCAGTTCATCTTGTAAGTGATCCTTTACACGGTTCAGCTCTTAAACATCAAGCTGATCCGACCCTCGAGCCGGATCAGGTGTTCCCGCCGCCACCACATCCTTTATTGGCCTCAGGCGTTGGTCAACGCTTTCTAGGGGAGCAGTTTGAACTACTGCAACGTGAATGGCGTCCGGACGAGTTAGCTCGTCCGCTGGCGTGACACTTCCCGACTTAGGACAGCTGGGAGCCCTACGCCCAGCTATCTATTGATGTCCAGGGTCTTGTCAAGCAATATGACGAGACCCACCCGCTGCGTTCGAAGAAGGGCCGTTGGATAAACGACCTCCACAAACTCGAGTACAGGTATTGCAAGTGTCAATCCCTTCGGCCACCCCAGCAGAGATGCGCGCCCTCAATTATGGAACCTTATAGAGTTAGATCTCCCTAGGGGCACGATTCGCATTGTCCAGGCAACCTGGACATGAACCAGCCCACGAGAATTAAAGTAATCCTGTCTCTCTAGAAAGCTGGTGCAACTTGTATCACGCCCCGACTGGATTGGGTTTCTCAAATCTGATGCGAGCTGTATCAAGTTTGGCGAGCCAGGTCTCACGGCTAATGCACTCGATGTTGTGGATGAGGGTATTCCATTCCTGCACCAAGATTTTGCCGTCGCGAACACGGCTGCCATTGTACCACCGATGTTTAAAAAATGCATCGGTGAAGAATTCTTCCTCAGCACGGATAGTTTCCGTTCTAGAATTAGGAGGACAGCTCCCTGCAGTCGAACGACGAGATTCGATCCCGTTCGGTAGTCGTGCCGTCCAACCGGTCCAACTCTCTGGATGACGGCATCCGCGGAGACTCCACTTGAGGAGCGTGGCGCAGGACATTTCGGTCCCTGGCATCTTGATTGGTGCCAGCATGAGCACTGACACCAGTAGCAGCTCGATCCCTCGAGTTACTTCGCTCTTGGTGATGCTAAGGTGCATCACCACCATTCCCACGTGTCCTATCGTTGGATTGACTTGCGTGAGGCGGAGACTCATCGGAGTAATCACTCGATCCGAAGATCTCGGTCATGAGACTGCCGCGCTGACCAGAGCCAGTCAGCCTGGCTTTTGCAGCGTCCGCCCCGGGTGATCCCGAGGAGTGAGGTGTCGCCTTCGAGTCGGATGCATCATCCAAATCGCCGGAATAGATGAGCTCTATCTCAGACCCATCTTGAAAACGACTCGTGGTACCTACTGCAGACGCAACAGGTGTACCTGACGCACGTGGTGACTCACCACGCGGACGATACACAACATCAGGCGACGGATCACCTGCTGCTGAGGTGTGAGAGGCACTTTTCACGGCTGCACGCATGCTTGGAGCCGCCCTTATTGCTGCTGCAGTAGCAACTCGCGTGATTTTCGAAACCATGCGTTGGATTGGCAAATGAATGGGATTTGAACGACAAGTGCTCCCTATCCCAGAGTGATCCAACGGTGGTCACCCTGTCCCAATCGATTCTATATAATCAACGGGTGATTAATGGTTAGGGGGGAGGTAATGTAACGGGGTAGCCCGTTGCATGAAATTGACACCAAACCGTTTCTGTAACGGGGTGAATCGTTACATAACAATTCATACGAAATTGTTGATAGAATATAACTATAAGAGTTATATTCTCAGAATATTGTCATAAGGACAAATATTCTGTAGCACTTACGAGTACTTCCTAATTGGTTGATATAGGCCATTATATCAACCAACGAAGACGCGCCACGACAGACGCACGCAATGAGTGGTGAGCAGATAACTGATTTACACATTTGTATTTAGACATAGTTAGATGAAGATAAATAGTGATTTATTGCAGACATTAACTATACTAAATACAGTTCTACTTTTTACTTTAACCAAGTACTCGCTTCTTCTTACCGTCTTCCTCTGCACGTACGAGTGTACGTGAAGTTACGAGGCACCGCCTTATTCTGTCATCAGAATAAGTAGCTTGTACTGTCATCAGTACAAGCTTCAGGGTGCCCCGTTACACCTGGTAGCACTTTGTAGTCCGTCCAAGGACCACGTTCACATCTTACATGAATATGTTAGATGATGAAGATGACCAAAGCTTTCACGCTACGCGTGACGGCTACTCCCATTTGAGCGATGTCGAATGGGATGCGGTTGAACGGATGGGTTCGACCATGGGCATCCATGCTGTTAGCGTCATGCTAGAGGCTCTCAATAGAGATGCCCAGCATGCTACTATCGTCAAGTTCATTCAAAATGAACTTGACGCTGAACGCGAGAAAGTAGCCTTGCTTCACCAACAAGGTTCTCAACAAGCAGAGTTGTTGAGAGAACAGGGTGCTCAACAGTTTGAACTGTTGAGACAGCAGCAGGCTGCTGCTGGTGGGTCGATGCACTCGCGTCGACCCGAGACCTTGAAGATTGACATCTCAAAGTATAGGGGAGTCGAAGAGGACTCCCTCCTGAGATGGTTTGTCGAATTAGACGACGCCATAAGGGCGCGTCGCATCGACGATGGGGAAATGCAAGTTGCATTTGCCCAATCAAATCTGGCAGGACGTGCCAAGACTTGGGCACTGGGGCTCAAGTTGCACGACCCATATGCGTTTGGGTCGTTGGAAGTCTTCAAGTCGCGGCTCAGACAAACGTTTGAACCGCCTAGAGCTGAGTTCAGAGCTCGAACCGAACTCTTGAAGCTCAAGCAGGGTAAGCGTGATGTACACGCTTACGCTCAACATATACGACATCTCACGAGTTGTATAAGTTCCAATCCGGTGGATGAACACACGTTGGTTTCGGTGTTCATGCAGGGTCTTGCGGATGGTCCCGTCAAGACTCACCTGTTCCGGCTTGAACTAGATTCACTAGAACAAGCCATTTCCATTGCGGAACAGGAAGACTTCAGTCTGAGACAGGCTCGCGCCAGCTCGACATCATATCGTCAACCGAGACGATATGACAACGGAGGTCCAGAGCCGATGGAACTCTGTTATGTAGAGAGCGAGAAGGCTCGCTCTACAGACTACAAGAAGTTGCAGAAATGCAACAGATGTCAGAAGACAGGACATTACGCTTATGAGTGTAGTGCCCCTCGTCCAGTGTCTCGCAACACTGGGCGTAGTGACCGTCCACCCATGAGAAAGGGGCAGGGACGAGGGTCCGCTGTTGGTGCAAAGACGCAACAACGGGATGGACCGTCAAAAAACGGACAGGATCAGTAGGTGCGGAGCACCCTACTGGTCTAGCAACGTCAAGAGAATTTGTAGGCCTCTTGATGAAGGTTGCTCCCAACACACAAACGTTGTGCGTTGCTGCTCTAGGCAATGAGGTCTCACTCATTACCTTGAAACTCGAAGTGACAAATGAGTTGTCCCTTCGAGCTCTAGTCGATTGTGGGGCGTCCAACAATTTTGTGCGACGCCAATCGCTAGAAGATGGTCACTTCAAGTTTGTTGAATGGGACACACCTCCTACGAGGATGACGGTACGTCTTGCGACAGGCGCATCCGTAACCGTCATGAAGCGTATAGTGAAGATCCACTGTACGCTAGAAGATACCCAATATGACGATGACTTTATCGTATTGGATTTGGATGACAAATTTGATGTCATCCTTGGAATACCGTGGCTCAGAAGGTACGAACCACGGGTAAACTGGCAACATCGAACAGTAACGATGCCTGCCGCTTGTTCATCAGATGTCCATCTGATGAACGTTTTGGAGCGTCCACAAGCGTGTGGATGTACTACGAGTGAGTGCGATGGCCTCACTTGTGGTACGGTCGTTAGTACGACTGCACAAAACCTTAGTGTACCAAACGATTACACTTCGGAGCAAAGTTCCGGCGGCTGTGAGGAAACACAGGCTGCGCCGAAGGTCCACCACTCGAATAAGTCGAGTGGACCGGGACAAATATGTATCCCTAGCGGGGAACATCTAGAAGAGAAACAATCGATCGCTCAGGTTAAGCGAAACGATAATCCTAGATCGACTGGAGAGTCTTTCGTAGAGGATCTCACTGTGGTTGCGCAACCCCAGCTAGAGGAAGTAAAGGGAATAAGTCCCAAGATTACAAATACGGCGGAAATAAGTTCCCTGAAACCCGCGGGAATAAGTCCCCGGGAAGCCGAAGGAATAAGTCCTTCGAAGCCTGAGGGAATAAGTCCCCAGGAAATGACAGAGACATTGAATGTCATAGTCAATAACGGATCATGTGTAGGCGTTTATACACTTGATCTGATTGCGCCTCCGAAGTTAACTTCGGAGATCACTCAGTTGCCAACGCTCGAACATAAAAGATTCTTGCGTGATCTGCGTAGTGGCAAAGTCAAGCAGATCTGCATACTCGTCGCTGAAGACGAGTATGTAACCGACATAAGGTCAGCAACAGTGTCTACTGAGAACGAGAGAGTTCTCAGTAGTTCATCTATGGACGAGAGTGTCCTGGATGAAAAGACACGAATTGAGCGATATGACTCCCAATCGTGGGAATCGCTCAAGACAAATCCTCTCTATGAAGATTTGGTTGAATTCAAGGATGTATTCCCTGAAACTGTTCCGTGCGAATTACCGAAGGATAAAGGTATTCGACACGAGGTCGAGCTTAAACCAGGCTCGAAGTACTGTGTCATGAAGCAGTGGCCACTGCCTCGTGAGCAAGTACTTGCGATCGACAAGTTCTTTGCCGATCGTTTAGCTGCGGGCCATGTGAGGGAATCAACTTCCCCACATAGCTCTCCGACCTTCTGTGTGCGAAAAGCAACAGGAGGGTGGCGGATAGTGCATGCATTTAACAAGTTGAATGCTGCAACGGTACCGGCTCAGACGCCGATACCGAGGAAGGATGTAATCATTGATGGTATGTCAAAGAGTACCATCTTTTCGTCCATGGATTTGATGGATGGCTTCTATCAAATCCTTATGCGAGAACGGGATATACCCTATACCGCAGTTAGCACGCCTAGCGGCATGCTCTGGGAATGGCTAGTAGTGCCACAAGGGCTCAGTAATGCCCCTGCCACGTTCAACAGATGTGTATCACATCTGTTGAGACCAGTGCGAGAATTCGCGCCGAGTTATTTCGATGACGTATTCATCCATAGTCGAGCTATGGATGGAAAGTCGGACGTTGAGGTTCACAAGTACCACGTCCGACAAGTTCTTACAATCATGCGAAAGCATCAATTGTATGCAAACCTCAAGAAGTGTATATTTGCAGCAAGCGAAATACCACTTCTTGGGTGCATCGTTGGTAAGAACGGTGTACGTCCTGATCCCGAAAAGATCAAGGCGATCACCGACTGGCCTGTGCCGGTCGATGTCAAAGGTCTTCGAAAATTCCTTGGGCTAGCGGCGTATTTGCACTAGTATTCACGCAATTACGCCGAGATGACTGTGCATCTCTCTCATTTGTTGAAAAAGAACGAGAGGTGGTTATGGAACGCTGAATGTCAACGCTCCTTTGATGGTATCAAGCAGAGCTTGATACAATCCCCAGTCCTAGCAATAGCCGAGCAGGACAGGCCATTTCATGTGGTCTGTGATGCCAGCGATTTCGCAATCGGCTGTGCATTAATGCAGTACGATCTTGAAGGCGTTGAACGCGTCGTCTGCTATCAGTCGCGTCAGCTGCAACCAGCTGAGCGGAGCTATCCAGTGCATGACAAGGAACTCCTTGCCATGAAGTATGCGCTCGCGAAGTTCAGAGTCTATCTATTAGGAGATAGACCCTTCATTGTTTACACTGACCATGCGTCATTACGCACGGCAGTGAACAGCCCGCACCTTTCACAACGAATGGCGCGGTGGTTGTCATTCTTTGCGGAATACAACTTTACGGTCGAGTACAAACTAGGACGACTTAATGTCGTCGCTGATGCACTCTCACGTCGTCCCAACTTTGAAACAGTCGCGAAACCCAACAGTGAGACAGTCACTGTTGCGGTCATGACGTCCTCAGTCCCATCTACAACGTTGTATGATGATGTGAGGCGGGCATACGCCCAAGATGGTGAGATTGTGAAGTTGTTGACACATCTCTCCCAACCATCTCGAGAATCGTTGAAACGATTGTCGCCTGCGTATCGATCTGCATCAGATCGATACACTACTCGTAACGGTTTACTGTATTATACAGCCGTTTCTGGTGACACACCACGTGTTGTCATTCCAGATGATACTGATCTGCGTTTGCGGATCATGTTCGAGTATCACGATGCTCCTATAGGAGGACATCGTGGCCGCGAGAAAACATATCTCACGGTAAGTCGAGACTTTTACTGTCCCCGCCAGTATCAGTTTGTGCGAAAGTATGTTCGCGCATGCGAAGTCTGTCAACGAGTGAGGTCAAGTCCTTCACTGCGTGCACCTTTACAGCCTCTACCGGTTCCGGCTGATTGCTGGGAATCCATCTCAATGGATTTTGTCTTCGGGTTACCCAAAGACGCACGCGGGAATACGGGTATTCTCGTATTTGTTGACAGATTCAGCAAAATGGTACACCTCGTTGCTGTACCAGAGACAATCACGGCAAGTGGCTGTGCTTGTGTCTTTCTTGACACCATCTTCCGACTTCATGGGTTGCCCCGTGAACTCGTATCAGACAGAGATCCACGATTCACTGCTGATTTCTGGCGCTCCGTGTTCAAATCACTCGGAACGCGCTTGAAGATGTCGACATCTGATCATCCAGAGTCAGATGGTCAGACGGAACGTGCCAATCGTGCCCTTGAAGAGATACTTCGAGGATACGTACACTCCTTTAAGAGTTGGAGTGAGTTTTTGCCAATGGTAGAGTTTGCCATTAACAACTCGGTGCATGCGTCCACCACACATACACCGTTTTACGTGAATGGCTTGCGCCATCCGCGTGTACCCACCTTACTAGAGTGTAACTCTGGTTTAAGGGGGGGAGAGACTCGCGCGAGCAAAAACCGATTTGGTTCACGCTCATCACGCTCTGACGAAGAAGTCATTGCGTTTGATGCCGATATCGATAACATCGATATCGAAGAAGATGATGCCAGTGAGAGTGCGGAAGCCCTCACTGAAGAAAAGGTTGATGTTGCTGCAGTGCGCTCACAGCACACTGAAGCTAACGAGTCATCAGATGAGTTCATACTGGCTCGTGAAACGGTAGTCCGTTTTGTGCAAGACTCCATCGCCGAAGCGGTGGATAAGAAAAAGCAAAACGCTGACAAGAATGGAAGGGCAAACACTCTTTTATTCAATAAAGGTGACTTAGTCCTACTGTCTACGGTTAATCTACCAAAGCATGTAGTGACTAACTTGGGTAGTAGTAAACTTCTACCCAAGTACATCGGCCCTTTTCGTGTATTGCACCGCCTAGGCAATGCATACACGATCGAGTTACCACGTAAGATGCGAACGCATCCCGCGTTTTACGTTGCTCGGCTTAAGCCGTACCATCAGTACGCTGTTTCTTCCGATGAAGAACGTCCTTGCGTTCAAGCATCTCACAGAGAGCCTTTGTGCTCCCGATGGTGGGCATCGACACGGGTCTGAAGAGCAGCTATCTCATCCCGAGACCGATCAACAATCCCACGAGCTACCCTTAGCTCGTCACGAAGAGATGTCAGAGATCTCTCGTTCTCAAGCTGAGCAAAGGCAAACTCAGCTCGATGCTTCAAGGCAGTGTCCGCCATTTGGAGACGCTTATTCCGCTCATGTTCGAGATCGTCGCGTAACGCAAGGGTTACGCGATCAAAGAAGCTCTCGGGAACACACCGATCCACATGATCGTGTGGAGAGCGTCTCTCCTCCTCCTCCACCTCCATTAGAGGACTCTCGAGGTGGCCAGCGCTATCTAGTTGAGCAGCTGTTGAACCACCGCGACGTGAACGGACGTCGGATGAGTTATCTCGTCCGGTGGCGCGGCTATCCCCCGTCCTGGGATTCTTGGGAGCCCCGCTTCCAACTGATGATCGACGTACTGGGTCTGGTTGAGCAGTACGACGCGGCACATCCTGTGCCGCAGAAGGACCGCCGGAGAAAGTCTTCCCGGCACGGTCGTAAAGGGATTTCAGGTTGTCAATCCCTTCGTACATCTCAGTAGAGATACGTACGCGCCACCACGGGCTAATAAGGAGGTAAGCCTCCTTAGGTGCTCGTGCAGAGTTGTTCACACAACACGGGCACGAGTCTCCCCAAGAGAGGCAGGGTAATCCTTTCTCCCTTGACAGACGATGCAGCTTGTAGCGTGCACCTGTCGGGGTTCACTTTTCAAACTTATCACGAGCTTTGATAAGTTTGTCGTTCCAAACGTCACGACCTACATCCTCAAGGTTATGGATGTAGGCGTTCCACGCCTGAAGCAGTGAGGGACCATCACGTTTGTGATTCCCACTGTACCGTCGATGTCTAAAGAAAGCATTGATGAAGAATTCATGTTCATCGCGATAGTTTTTCGCGCTGGGGTCAAGGTGATGGATCCTTGACGAATCGAACAATCGTGTTCGATAACGATCACTTGTCGTCGCCGACAAGTGATCCATGACAGATTTAGGAGGCATCCATGCCTTCTTTTCTGGAGCGAGACGCAACACATTGCGGTCCCGCTCTTCCTGCGACGTGCCGACAGAAGGACTGGCACCTCGCTGTGAAATGGTGTCCACAGAAGAACCGACACCACTATTAGCGCCCGAGTCTCGCGACCTCGAGCGCCTACGCTTGGGCGATGGTTCATCTGATTCATCAGATGAACCAAAGATGCTACGACGCATAGCATCATCCATGCCACGCTTGGCAGGCGGCTTAGATTCAATCGCCGTCGATACGGTTCCGTCATCCGTATCAGGAGAGTACGAGACACCGAGCTCGTACTCTGTGAAGACACGAGTGTCTTCATGACCGGCGCCTGCATCACCAAGTGACACAGGCTGGGTCGCTTCAGCAACCGATGAGACATCAGTTGCTGTTGTTTCTGCTTCGGCGTCCGCACAGAGACGTGCAGACGCGCTCTCGGCGGCCTTGCTCGCGCATCGCATGGGCTTGTTTACCATGCGATGAAATGTTGGAAAGTGGACGCGGACCAACAAGTGCAAACCCTGTCCCAAATGATTTGAGAAGCGTATCCATTTAGTCAATCAGTCACTAAAGTGACTGATGGTTACGGGGGGGTGATGAAACGGGGTGAATCGTTACATAGCAATTTATAAGAAATTGTTAATAGAATATAACTATAAGAGTTATGTTATCAGAATATTGTCATAAGGACAAATATTCTGCAGCACTTACAAGTAGTTCCTAATTGGTTGATATAGGCCATTATATCGTCCAACGAAGACGCGCCACGACAGACGCACGCAATGAGTGGTGAGCAGATAATTGGTTTACACATTTGTATTTAGACATAGTTAGATGAAGATAAATAGTGATTTATTAACAGACATTAACTATACTAAATACAGTTCTACTTTTTACTTTAACTGTAACGGGGCACCCTGAAGCTTGTACTGGTGACAGTACAAGCTACTTATTCTGATGACAGAATAAGGCGGTGCCTCGTGACTTCACGTACACTCGTACGTGCAGAGGAAGACGGTAAGAAGAAGCGAGTACTTGGTTAAAGTAAAAAGTAGAACTGTATTTAGTATAGTTAATGTCTGCAATAAATCACTATTTATCTTCATCTAACTATGTCTAAATACAAATGTGTAAATCAATTATCTGCTCACCACTCATTGCGTGCGTCTGTCGTGGCGCGTCTTCGTTGGTTGATATAATGGCCTATATCAACCAATTAGGAACTACTTGTAAGTGCTGCAGAATATTTGTCCTTATGACAATATTCTGATAATATAACTCTTATAGTTATATTCTATTAACAATTTCTTATAAATTGCTATGTAACGATTCACCCCGTTTCATCACCCCCCCCGTAACCATCAGTCACTTTAGTGACTGATTGACTAAATGGATACGCTTCTCAAATCATTTGGGACAGGGTTTGCACTTGTTGGTCCGCGTCCACTTTCCAACATCTCATCGCATGGTAAACAAGCCCATACGATGCGCGAACAAGGCCGCTGAGAGCGCGTCTGCACGTCTCTGTGCGGACGCCGAAGCAGAAACAACAGCAACTGATGTCTCATCGGTTGCTGAAGCGACCCAGCCTGTGTCACTTGGTGATGCAGGCGCCGGTCATGAAGACACTCGTGTCTTCACAGAGTACGAGCTCGGTGTCTCGTACTCTCCTGATACGGATGACGGAACCGTATCGACGGCGATTGAATCTAAGCCGCCTGCCAAGCGTGGCATGGATGATGCTATGCGTCGTAGCATCTTTGGTTCATCTGATGAATCAGATGAACCATCGCCCAAGCGTAGGCGCTCGAGGTCGCGAGACTCGGGCGCTAATAGTGGTGTCGGTTCTTCTGTGGACACCATTTCACAGCGAGGTGCCAGTCCTTCTGTCGGCACATCGCAGGAAGAGCGGGACCGCAATGTGTTGCGTCTCGCTCCTGAGAAGAAGGCATGGATGCCTCCCAAATCTGTCATGGATCACTTGTCGTCGCCGACAAGTGATCGTTATCGAACACGATTGTTCGATTCGTCAAGGATCCATCACCTTGACCCCAGCGCGAAAAACTATCGCGATGAACATGAATTCTTCATCAATGCTTTCTTTAGACATCGACGGTACAGTGGGAATCACAAACGTGATGGTCCCTCACTGCTTCAGGCGTGGAACGCCTATATCCATAACCTTGAGGATGTAGGTCGTGACGTTTGGAACGACAAACTTATCAAAGCTCGTGATAAGTTTGAAAAGTGAACCCCGACAGGTTCACGCTACAAGCTGCATCGTCTGTCAAGGGAGAAAGGATTACCCTGCCTCTCTTGGGGAGACTCGTGCCCATGTTGTGTGAACAACTCTGCACGAGCACCTAAGGAGGCTTACCTCCTTATTAGCCCGTGGTGGCGCGTACGTATCTCTACTGAGATGTACGAAGGGATTGACAACCTGAAATCCCTTTACGACCGTGCCGGGAAGACTTTCTCCGGCGGTCCTTCTGCGGCACAGGATGTGCCGCGTCGTACTGCTCAACCAGACCCAGTACGTCGATCATCAGTTGGAAGCGGGGCTCCCAAGAATCCCAGGACGGGGGATAGCCGCGCCACCGGACGAGATAACTCATCCGACGTCCGTTCACGTCGCGGTGGTTCAACAGCTGCTCAACTAGATAGCGCTGGCCACCTCGAGAGTCCTCTAATGGAGGTGGAGGAGGAGGGAAGACGCTCTTCATACGATCGTGGGGATCCGTGTGTTCCCGAGAGCTTCTTTGATCGCGTAACGCAAGCGTTATGCGGCGATCTCGAGCATGAGCGGGACAGACGTCTCCAACTGGCGGACGCTGTCTCGAAGCATCGAGCTGAGTTTGCTTTTGCTCAGATTGAGATTGAGAGAGCTTTGACGTCTCTTTTGACGAGCTACGGGTAGCTCGTGTGGATATTGATCGGTCTCGGGCTGAGATAACTGCTCTTCAGACCCGTGTCGATGCCCACCATCGGGAGCACAAGGCTCTCTGCGAGATGCTTGAGCGCAAGGGCGTTCTTCATCGGAAGAAGCAGCGTACTGATGGTACGGCTTAAGCCGACCAACGTAAAACGTGGGATGCGTTCGCATCTTACGTGGTAACTCGATCGTGTATGCGTTGCCTCGGCGATGCAATACACGAAATGGGCCAATGTACTTGGGTAGAAGTTTACTACTACCCAAGTTAGTCACTACATGCTTTGGTAGATTAACCGTAGACAGTAGGACTAAGTCACCTTTATTGAATAAAAGAGTGTTTGCCCTTCCATTCTTGTCAGCGTTTTGCTTTTTCTTATCCACCGCTTCGGCGATGGAGTCTTGCACAAAACGGACTACCGTTTCACGAGCCAGTATGAACTCATCTGATGACTCGTTAGCTTCAGTGTGCTGTGAGCGCACTGCAGCAACATCAACCTTTTCTTCAGTGAGGGCTTCCGCACTCTCACTGGCATCATCTTCTTCGATATCGATGTTGTCGATATCGGCATCAAACGCAATGACTTCTTCGTCAGAGCGTGATGAGCGTGAACCAAATCGGTTTTTGCTCGCGCGAGTCTCTCCCCCCCTTAAACCAGAGTTACACTCTAGTAAGGTGGGTACACGCGGATGGCGCAAGCCATTCACGTAAAACGGTGTATGTGTCGTGGACGCATGCACCGAGTTGTTAATGGCAAACTCTACCATTGGCAAAAACTCACTCCAACTCTTAAAGGAGTGTACGTATCCTCGAAGTATCTCTTCAAGGACACGATTGGCACGTTCCGTCTGACCATCTGACTCTGGATGATCAGATGTCGACATCTTCAAGCGCGTTCCGAGTGATTTGAACACGGAACGCCAGAAATCAGCAGTGAATCGTGGATCTCTGTCTGATACGAGTTCACGGGGCAACCCATGAAGTCGGAAGATGGTGTCAAGAAAGACACAAGCACAGCCACTTGCCGTGATTGTCTCTGGTACAGCAACGAGGTGTACCATTTTGCTGAATCTGTCAACAAATACGAGAATACCCGTATTCCCGCGTGCGTCTTTGGGTAACCCGAAGACAAAATCCATTGAGATGGATTCCCAGCAATCAGCCGTAACCGGTAGAGGCTGTAAAGGTGCACGCAGTGAAGGACTTGACTTCACTCGTTGACAGACTTCGCATGCGCGAACATACTTTCGCACAAACTGATACTGGCGGGGCCAGTAAAAGTCTCGACTTACCGTGAGATATGTTTTCTCGCGGCCACGATGTCCTCCTATAGGAGCATCATGATACTCGAACATGATCCGCAAACGCAGATCAGTATCATCTGGAATGACAACACGTGGTGTGCCACCAGAAACGGCTGTATAATACAGTAACCCGTTGCGAGTAGTGTATCGATCTGATGCAGATCGATACGCAGACGACAATCGTTTCAACGATTCTCGAGATGGTTGGGAGAGATGTGTCAACAACTTCACTATCTCACCATCTTGGGCATATGCCCGCCTCACATCATCATACAACGTTGTAGATGGGACTGAGGACGTCATAACCGCAACAGTGACTGTCTCACTGTTGGGTTTCGCGACTGTTTCAAAGTCGGGACGACGTGAGAGTGCATCAGCGACGACGTTAAGTCGTCCTGGTTTGTACTCGACCGTAAAGTTGTATTCTGCAAAGAATGACAACCACCGCGCCATTCGTTGTGAAAGGTGCGGGCTGTTCACTGCCGTGCGTAATGACGCATGGTCAGTGTAAACAATGAAGGGTCTATCTCCTAATAGATAGACTCTGAACTTCGCGAGTGCGTACTTCATGGCAAGGAGTTCCTTGTCATGCACTGGATAGTTCCGCTCAGCTGGTTGCAGCTGACGCGACTGATAGCAGACGACACGTTCAACGCCTTCAAGATCGTACTGCATTAATGCACAGCCGATTGCGAAATCGCTGGCATCACAGACCACATGAAATGGCCTGTCCTGCTCGGCTATTGCTAGGACTGGGGATTGTATCAAGCTCTGCTTGATACCATCAAAGGAGCGTTGACATTCAGCGTTCCATAACCACCTCTCGTTCTTTTTCAACAAATGAGAGGGATGCACAGTCATCTCGGCGTAATTGCGTGAATACTAGTGCAAATACGCCGCTAGCCCAAGGAATTTTCGAAGACCTTTGACATCGACCGGCACAGGCCAGTCGGTGATCGCCTTGATCTTTTCGGGATCAGGACGTACACCGTTCTTACCAACGATGCACCCAAGAAGTGGTATTTCGCTTGCTGCAAATATACACTTCTTGAGGTTTGCATACAATTGATGCTTTCGCATGATTGTAAGAACCTGTCGGACGTGGTACCTGTAGACCTCAACGTCCGACTTTCCATCCATAGCTCGACTATGGATGAATACGTCATCGAAATAACTCGGCGCGAATTCTCGTACTGGTCTCAACAGATGTGATACACATCTGTTGAAAGTGGCAGGGGCATTACTAAGCCCTTGTGGCATTACTAGCCATTCCCAGAGCATGCCGCTAGGCGTGCTAACTGCGGTATAGGGTATATCCCGTTCCCGCATAAGGATTTGATAGAAGCCATCCATCAAATCCATGGACGAAAAGATGGTACTCTTTGACATACCATCAATGATTACGTCCTTCCTCGGTATCGGCGTCTGAGCCGGTACCGTTGCAGCATTCAACTTGTTAAATGCATGCACTATCCGCCACCCTCCTGTTGCTTTTCGCACACAGAAGGTCGGAGAGCTATGTGGGGAAGTTGATTCCCTCACATGGCCCGCAGCTAAACGATCGGCAAAGAACTTGTCGATCGCAAGTACTTGCTCACGAGGCAGTGGCCACTGCTTCATGACACAGTACTTCGAGCCTGGTTTAAGCTCGACCTCGTGTCGAATACCTTTATCCTTCGGTAATTCGCACGGAACAGTTTCAGGGAATACATCCTTGAATTCAACCAAATCTTCATAGAGAGGATTTTTCTTGAGCGATTCCCATGATTGGGAGTCATATCGCTCAATTCGTGTCTTTTCATCCAGGACACTCTCGTCCATAGATGAACTACTGAGAACTCTCTCGTTCTCAGTGAACACTGTTGCTGACCTTATGTCGGTTACACACTCGTCGTCAGCAACGAGTATGCAGATCTGCTTGACTTTGCCACTACGCAGATCACGCAAGAATCTTTTATGTTCGAGCGTTGACAACTGAGTGATCTCCGAAGTCAACTTCGGAGGCGCAATCAGATCAAGTGTATAAGCGCCTACACTTGATCCGTTATTAACTATGACATTCAATGTCTCTGTCATTTCCTGGGGACTTATTCCCTCAGGCTTCGAAGGACTTATTCCTTCGGCTTCCCGGGGACTTATTCCCGCGGGTTTCGGGGAACTTATTTCCGCCGTATTTGTAATCTTGGGACTTATTCCCTTTACTTCCTCTAGCTGGGGTTGCGCAACCACAGTGAGATCCTCTACGAAAGACTCTCCAGTCGATCTAGGATTATCGTTTCGCTTAACCTGAGCGATCGATTGTTTCTCTTCTAGATGTTCCCCGCTAGGGATACATATTTGTCCCGGTCCACTCGACTTATTCGAGTGGTGGACCTTCGGCGCAGCCTGTGTTTCCTCACAGCCGCCGGAACTTTGCTCCGAAGTGTAATCGTTTGGTACACTAAGGTTTTGTGCAGTCGTACTAACGACCGTACCACAAGTGAGGCCATCGCACTCACTCGTAGTACATCCACACGCTTGTGGACGCTCCAAAACGTTCATCAGATGGACATCTGATGAACAAGCGGCAGGCATCGTTACTGTCCGATGTTGCCAGTTTACCCGTGGTTCGTACCTTCTGAGCCACGGTATTCCAAGGATGACATCAAATTTGTCATCCAAATCCAATACGATAAAGTCATCGTCATATTGGGTATCTTCTAGCGTATAGTGGATCTTCACTATACGCTTCATGACGGTTACGGATGCGCCTGTCGCAAGACGTACCGTCATCCTCGTAGGAGGTGTGTCCCATTCAACAAACTTGAAGTGACCATCTTCTAGCGATTGGCGTCGCACAAAATTGTTGGACGCCCCACAATCGACTAGAGCTCGAAGGGACAACTCATTTGTCACTTCGAGTTTCAAGGTAATGAGTGAGACCTCATTGCCTAGAGCAGCAACGCACAACGTTTGTGTGTTGGGAGCAACCTTCATCAAGAGGCCTACAAATTCTCTTGACGTTGATAGACCAGTAGGGTGCTCCGCACCTACTGATCCTGTCCGTTTTTTGACGGTCCATCCCGTTGTTGCGTCTTTGCACCAACTGCGGACCCTCGTCCCTGCCCCTTTCTCATGGGTGGACGGTCACTACGCCCAGTGTTGCGAGACACTGGATGAGGGGCACTACACTCATAAGCGTAATGTCCTGTCTTCTGACATCTGTTGCATCTCTGCAACTTCTTGTAGCCTGTAGAGCGAGCCTTCTCGCTCTCTACATAACAGAGTTCCATCGGCTCTGGACCTCCGCTGTCATATCGTCTCGGCTGACGATATGATGTCGAGCTGGCGCGAGCCTGTCTCAGACTGAAGTCTTCCTGTTCCGCAATGGAAATGGCTTGTTCTAGTGAATCTAGTTCAAGCCGGAACAGGTGAGTCTTGACGGGACCATCCGCAAGACCCTGCATGAACACCGAAACCAACGTGTGTTCATCCACCGGATTGGAACTTATACAACTCGTGAGATGTCTTATATGTTGGGCGTAAGCGTGCACATCACGCTTACCCTGTTTGAGCTTCAAGAGTTCGGTTCGAGCCCTGAACTCAGCTCTAGGCGGTTCAAACGTTTGTCTGAGCCGCGACTTGAAGACTTCCAACGACCCAAACGCATATGGGTCGTGCAACTTGAGCCCCAGTGCCCAAGTCTTGGCACGTCCTGCCAGATTTGACTGGGCAAATGCAGCTTGCATATCCCCGTCGTCGATGCGACGCGCCCTTATGGCGTCGTCTAATTCGACGAAACATCTCAAGAGGGAGTCCTCTTCGACCCCCTATACTTGGAGATGTCAATCTTCAAGGTCTCGGGTCGACGCGAGTGCATCGACCCGCCAGCAGCAGCCTGCTGCTGTCTCAACAGTTCAAACTGTTGAGCACCCTGTTCTCTCAACAACTCTGCTTGTTGAGAACCTTGTTGGTGAAGCAAGGCTACTTTCTCGCGTTCAGCGTCAAGTTCATTTTGAATGAACTTGGCGATAGTAGCATGTTGGGCATCTCTATTGAGAGCCTCTAGCATGACGCTAACAGCATGGATGCCCATGGTTGAACCCATCCGTTCAACCGCATCCCATTCGACATCTCTTAAATGAGAATAGCCGTCACGCGTAGCGTGAAAGCTTTGATCATCATCCAACATATTCATGTTAGATGGAACGTGGTCCTTGGACGGACTACGAAGTGCTACCAGGTGTAACGGGGCACCCTGAAGCTTGTACTGATGACAGTACAAGCTACTTATTCTGATGACAGAATAAGGCGGTGCCTCGTAACTTCACGTACACTGGTACGTGCAGAGGAAGACGGTAAGAAGAAGCGAGTACTCGGTTAGAATAAAAAGTAGAACTGTATTTATAGTAGTTAATGTCTGCAATAAATCACTATTTATCTTCATCTAACTATGTCTAAATACAAATGTGTAAATCAATTATCTGCTCACCACTCATTGCGTGCGTCTGTCGTGGCGCGTCTTCGTTGGTTGATATAATGGCCTATATCAACCAATTAGGAACTACTCGTAAGTGCTACAGAATATTTGTCCTTTTGACAATATTCTGAGAATATAACTCTTATAGTTATATTCTATTAACAATTTCTTATAAATTGCTATGTAACGATTCACCCCGCTACATTAACCAAGTACTCGCTTCTTCTTACCGTCTTCCTCTGCACGTACGAGTGTACGTGAAGTTACGAGGCACCGCCTTATTCTGTCATCAGAATAAGTAGCTTGTACTGTCACCAGTACAAGCTTTAGGGTGCCCCGTTACAGTTTCAATAGGGTTATTGTCTAGCATGACAATATTCTAACAAAATTATCCGAGATTGATAATATTGAAGGAATGTTTCCCCTTTTGGATAATATTCATTCGCTGCTCCAAGATTGGTTGATTTAAGACATACCAAACATAGATTGCCACCAATCGCTGCTAGACGCGCGCAATGAGTGGTGGGCAGGTTGTCGTCATACGACGGCGTAGTTAAATTTAGTTGGATAAAGACTGAAGTTATATTGATAGCTTAACTATATTAAATACAGTTCCCTTTTTACCTTACTTGATCGAGTCGTTCAAGTAGATAGCTTCCTCTGCACGTACTAGTGTACGTGAAGTTTCGCGGCACCCCGAACAAAGGGTGCCCCGTTACTGCGTGCGCGCCCAATTTGAAACATTGGTGGAAAGTGATCATAAAATCTTACTATTGTAGTTGATCAAATATTACGAATATAAATCACATCAAATTTACCGTTTACCAAAAGTGCGAGACTTTTGCTTCCACTAAGTATCAAGAATTCTCTTGTTGTAGTAGAGTCTCTCTTATTTAAATGGCTGGGACTGCCAAATTTTGATTAAATTAGGGAATTATTAAATAGCAGGGTTAGCTGGGATAGGGTTGATGCGAAGGGCGCTGCACGTGTTAGCAAAGAGGACGAGAGCGTGGCCGCACCGCCCGTCCCTCTTCGGAATGCTGCATCGATGCTCGCAGAGCTCTGGACTTTCTGGTTGCGGCAGGAGACTGGAGAGGAGTTCTCGGGCATAATTCAGAAGATGCAGATCCAGGTGTGAAATCTTCAGCAAAAATCCCTCAAGCAGCAAACTAGATGATTTTTTTGAAGTGGTCCCCCGGCAGTAGCTTAATATTTGTATGGTGGAAATTTTTAGGCTTTAGTCATTAAAACTAAGGGAATTTTAAAGACATCTGGCCTAGGCCCAACATGGGACTCGACATTTTATTAAGTAAGAGAGATAAATGACTTAAAGAATATTCCATTACGGAAACTCTACTTTAGCCCTTTGTTCGCCCTTGTGACTTCTAAGCCAACCACGAGCGAGCATCGGTGCGTGTGCGGCTCGCGCTTTTTGAAGTCGCAATCGGTAACCTCGTCATAGAGCTGCACCAACATTGCACATCAATCCATGAGGAGGTGACCGGCTATATCGCACTTGTGCAAGGTACACCAAGCATCCTTTGCAAACGAGCTGACACACACACGCGCCAGCATACTGACAGACGCACACATAGACGGACAAAAAGCAGATTCAAAGTTCGGCATTCACGTTCACTTTGCGCTCTGTCACCGCAACATTCGGGCTCGCAGTATTCAAAATCCAAAATGAGATGTTAAGCAAAACGTATCACTATCTGTGTATCCCCGGTGTATTTAGTGAGCACAACAATCAACAACTCGTTAACGCGCAGCACCTACTTGACACAGTTGGTGCAGCCATCCCCGAGGCAGAACTCCGACAGCACCACCGCGTGGTCCGAGACAGAGTAGCCATTGAAGAGATCAGTCAGAATCTCGCCGCTGCGCAGACACGTTTTGTTTTCTTTTCTCGCGAAGATGTAGTCGATTTTGGCGCTGTTGGTCCTGTTGTCGAAGTCGGGTCCGATGAACGTAAACCCGCTCTGACCCACAGCAGTCAGCGTCTCGTACAGGGGCAACTGCGTAAATGATCCATTGAACTGGGCATTGCCAAGAAGGTACTGGACAGCAGCAGTTTCAGGTACGGTGTTTAGGTCCCCAGTCATGAACACGTCGTCCTGAGGCTGGCAGTATGAATGTAGTAGTCGCGCCACTAAAACTGCTGACTCATTGTGGCCAATGGAGACGTCAAAGTGCGTGTTCAGAATGCAGATTACGTGCTGGCTTTGAGGGTCAAGGAAGCGAGCAACGACCGCGGCACGGAGGTATTCGTGGCCCCACGAGTTGGACGGCAGCACGTAGGGAGTGTCACTCTATCAGAAACAGATAAAAACACGTTAGTCTTCGCCACTATGCGTAAAAGTGAACGTCCATGGAAAATATCGATGGTAGACTACGAACCAAAGCGAAGGTTTTGGACCACAGTAGCTGAAGACGATCGGGTTTGTACATAATGGCATTGCGTTCGTTCGCGCTACAATTACCCGCACAAAGTCCAACGTAGCTGAAGCCGAGTTTAGTCCGGAAGTGCTCGATTTGTTCGGGGGTCCCTTCTTGGGTGCAGATCAGGTCGGCTGGGTGTTTTTCCAGAAGCATCCCGAATCTTTCCTTACGTTGCAGCCAACAACCGCTCGGACATGGATCAGGGGCGTTCGAAGTGCGGACATTGAAGCTCATGACCCTCACAATGGACGCAGCCGCGACACGAATTGAGCTGTGGCCATCAATGAAGGTGAAGGCCACGAGGCTCGCAGCAAGAAGTGACGCAATGTGCATTCCAGTCGGAGAAATTGGAGATGAATCACAACTGGAGACAAGCAGCTCGAAAGCTGAGGTCGAGGACCCGATGCACTGCTGCTTACTGGTGGGAGGCTGTCCTACGTCGTAGAAGGATCAGTGTCAATGCAGTCGCACTACCAGCTCGTAAACAGTGCGACACTTTCGGCAATCACACACCAGTGTAAACTGTACATGGGCAAACCCTTTCGCTCTCAAATCGCCAAGATCGATTGTCGCAAGGTATTTTCTGGATTCTTTTGGGTAGACGTGACACTGCATTTCGCTGTCTCTATCGTCCAGCTTGCACCACCGCACGTGCCGTTCAGTAAAAAAAAGGGCGACATACCGTCGTTGCAGGGGGTCTCCATTACATTCGCTAGATAGCTAGAGAGCTGGGTTGAGCTGACGAAAGCAACCAAGACGGTTCTCCTCAAGTCTCCTTGTATTGCTTAGCCTCGAGAGCCACTACTATGAACCTGCTCAACTCTCGAAACAGTTATCCTGACGTCAATGAATAATTGGGTGGTCGCTTGCTTGTGGTATCGTCAACGTACCATTCCAGATGTCGCAAGTGCTTGAATTTTTCACGATCTATCGAACGTGGAGCGTTTCAAAGCGCTGGTCCCTTTCACATTTCGGTCATCAGCTTTAGTACGCATTCTGTGCGGTGTGACAATCTGTGGATCTATTCGTTTACTTAATGAGAGAGTTCAACCATACGACTCTCGTCAATGTTTACGAGCAAGACACCGGACCTGCAGCTTCGAACGGTGCTACGTGGCCGAGCGTCAGGCATCCACGCGATTGCACGACCAACTTTTTGGGCAGGTCTAAACATTCTCCTTCGATAAACTACCGCTTCTCTCTTGAATCCTCCAGCACACAATTGTACATAAAAAGCGTTTTTGAGTCATGCTCTACGATCCCATCATCGCCTAGTCACAAAATTAGTGGGTCTACGTGAGGTTATCGTCATACGTCACGATACACAATTTTATGATACAGTTTAGCGTTGCGACCTTTTGCAAACGCTCGGTCACCAGATTGTTCTCGTGCCGATTCTTAGCATACCAACATAGTCTCCCACATTTTTGACTTAAAGCACCTTCTGAATGAACAACGCGATGATGGCACACGACTCCGCGTTGCAGTATCTTTTCAACGTGAGGATGCTGGGAGCAAGAGCTAAGAGCACTGCTTTACCTCTTTGTCAGAGTTAGAAAAAGCCCTATCGACAATTGCACAGACCTCATCACTTAAGCTGTCGGAGGTAATGTCAGCAATTATATCCTGACAAAGTGATGAGCAGAGGGTCTCGAAGAACATTGACCACAATAAGTAAACGTCATATCAAGACAAATAGTTTGCATTTACTTTCTCTACTGCTCAGGAGCCGCCACGCCGTCGAAAACCGTGTTGAGATTGGGCGCCAGCCACGCCGTCGTTACAACGTTTACGCCACGGTCTTCGCTCGGAATGCTGGTCCAGACCGGAAACATGCTTAGCACAGCAGTAGTATAGGTCTCATTCGCGGCCATTTTATCATGCCTGATACTCCGACATGCAATGGCTCAATACGACAAGAGTTAGATGATCTGTGTCAACACCCCACAGCTACCTGGTCCCCTACTGAAGCCAAAACCGACAGCAGTGACGGTCACAGCTTCATACCACGACTCACGTCCCACAAGCAGCAATGAGTCCCTTGTGTTCAATACGTTTGTATTAGATGCAGCGACAAATTACACGCACGACAACACATCTTAACTGTAACGGGGTGAATCGTTACATAACAATTTATAAGAAATTGTTAATAGAATATAACTATAAGAGTTATATTCTCAGAATATTGTCATAAGGACAAATATTCTGTAGCACTTACGAGTAGTTCCTAATTGGTTGATATAGGCCATTATATCAACCAACGAAGACGCGCCACGACAGACGCACGCAATGAGTGGTGAGCAGATAATTGATTTACACATTTGTATTTAGACATAGTTAGATGAAGATGAATAGTGGTTTATTAACAGACATTAACGATTATAAATACAGTTCTACTTTTTACTTTAACCAAGTACTCGCTTCTTCTTACCGTCTTTGTAACGGGGTTGCACGAAATCATGGTACTTTGTACCAGAGGTGTTACACACCTGAGGGTTCGCTTCTGTGAAGGTGATATAGAATATCTTATCGGTTTGTAGGGGCTGACAAGTGTCAGCCATTAGATACGAAAGATCTTTGAGTAGGATTAAGATATTCTATAGGCTTTAACATTAAATAAAATCAGTTCCCATTTTGATCTGAAAGACGCGTGGCTTGCGAGCCGTCTTGATCGTTGATCTCTGATCACTAAGAGTTAGCAACACCTCCTTGAGGTAGCTACTCTTGAGCACTAAGTGCTGTCGATTCACTGAATCGTTAGGTCCCCTGGAACAGGGATCTGAAGCTGTAAAGCTTGCTGACTCGTAAAGTCGTTAGTTCTTTGGAACTAAGTTGCTCGTAGAGCGTTAAGTCTTCCTCTGACTTAAGGAGCTGTGTAGCTCCGCTACACTTGGTAGCACTTGTAGTCAATCTACGCCTGAGTCTTTAAGACTGATCCTCTGTGAGGATGGAAAGCATCACTCCCCTATCTGAGGCCCAAAAGGTCGCGCTTGACAAGCTGACCGCATCTTTGGGTCCAGAGTACGTGGAGTTTCTTGTTTCACAAGGTCCTGAAGTGCTTAATGCACGTGTTGACGGCTTCATGCAGTATGAAGCGACCCTTTTAGGGCAGGTCCAAGACCAAATAGCGTCGGCTATGCCTACACGCTTCGTGTCTGTACCAGACGAAGAGGCTAAGCCTCGTCCACTTAAAGTGGACGTAAAAACTACTCCGGCAAGGAGGGTGAGAATCTCATCCTCTGGATCCGTGAGATCGAGATGGCCATGAGATCAGGCCTGATCACGCTTGACCATCAACAGGTCTCGCTGGCTATCTCGAAGCTCGATGGTAGAGCTAGAGAATGGGCCTTGACGTGTAGCACGTCGGTGGACATAGCGTTTCCCACATGGGAGTCGCTCAAATCACAATTGGTACAGGTGTTTTCTCCACCTAACCAGGCTTACCGCGTGCGCTCACGCTTTCTTTCTACCCGCCAGGGTAAGAATGAATTATCGGACTATGTCCAAGAGCTGCGAACGCTCATGGCTGCAATGCAGTCTGACCCTCTGCCTGAAGCAGTCCATGTGACTATCTTCATGGAAGGTCTACGTACTGGCATTGCCAGAACCGAGGTTTTTCGGGTTCACCCCTCTACGTTTGAAGAGGCTGTGAGAATTGCTCTTAATGCTGAGCATAATTTCAAGTCGGCCAGACTTGGTTGGAATGGATACAATCCTCGCTCTGTGAGAGCAAACTATTCGGGTACCACTGCCTATAATAGGCCGGAACCGATGGATCTCAGCTATGCTGAAGATGGAGGTGAAGCTGAGCTTCGAGCTGCTGAGCAGCAACACGTTGTAAGACGATGCTTTATGTGCGGAAGCACTAAACACTTGCGGCCTGGTTGCCCTTTGCGTAAGCAACGCCAGACTACGAGCCAACACTCGACCCCGAGTCAGAAGTCTGGCATGGCACGGGGAAATGCCGACACCCAGTAGGCGCGGGGCGCCCTACTGGGGAAGAACTATGTTCTGTTACACCTTTAGGAGGTAAAGGAATGCAGGGCTTAGCCCCAAAGAGTACCATACCTACGGGTATGGTGCATGGATACAAGTCTGGCTTGTTGGTCGCCGAGGCGAAAATTAAGGGCTTCGAGAAGCCTTGGTCGATATTGATCGATTCTGGAGCGTCTTGCAATTATGCTCGACGCCGTTCCCTTGAGGGAAGTCAGCGTTATGTTGAGGCGCTTACAGCGCATGAGGGTGATTCTATCACGGTTCGTTTAGCGACTGGAAGTCGCGTAACGGTGCCTAAAGTTCCATTGAACTTAGGTATAACGTTTTTAGACTTTGACAGTATTGAGCGCTGTCTTGTCCTAGATTTGGACTCGAGATATGATCTCATCCTAGGTATGGCTTGGCTTGAGCGCCATGAGCCATGGATTGATTGGAGGTCTAAGACCTTAGGCGCTACGCGCAATGTTCCTAGCGAAGCTTTGGAGAGTCATGAACCCACCTTTGCTAGGCAGCAAAAGCGCTATTGGCGCGAGCCTTTGACAGAAGATGTCAATGTGCTGGATATTGGAATGTCCGAGTTATCTAACTCCCATGTTACAAACATAAGTTTCGAGCCTAGCTCGTCTAAAACTAGTGAAACGGCACGTACTCCGTTGAGTGGTACTCGTTGTGATAACGAGTCACTGCATGCTGAAAGCATGGTTGGCCTAGGGCCGAGTGATCAAGGACGTGATTCCTTTGATGTGTGTATGGTGGCACGTGAAACTACACCGAGTGCGGTCGGCCGTGAGAGCACCGCACTGAATGTCGGTAATGACATTGTTGGCGATACGCCGTATAGTGTGGGCGGCCGTGAGGGCACCACACCTAATGTCAGTAATGACATTGTTGGCGATACGCCGTATAGTGTGGGCGGCCGTGAGGGCACCACATCTAATGACAGTAATGACATTGTTGGCGATACGCCGTATAGTGTGGACGGCCGTGAGGGCACCACGCTTAACGCCGGTAATGGCGTTGTTGGCGATTCGCCATATGGTGTGGGCGGCCGTGAGGGCACCACACCTAATGTCGGTCAAGACAAAAGCTCTCGTATAGAGCATACTATGGTTGGTAGTAACCATGGGGACAATATTGTCCCGACCCCTAAGGGGAGTAAGGTCTCGAAGAGACAATCGAGACGCCGAGTAGCAGCTGTAAAGCGCCAGGCGTCCTCACAGTCACATAGTGAGATTATCAATACACTGTATACACTTGTTAATGGAGTGACTGGTCGGGTCGATGGCAGTGTTTGCCTTGAAACCCTTCCATCCGTGGACGCTCTTTGTGAGCTAGACGAAATGTCTGATGGCGAGTTTAGCCAGGCCTTGAAGGCAGGAGAGTTATCCGAGTTAGCGGTCATTAGACCTGATACTGAGTTGAACTCTTCCTCGTTAATGGATGAGTCTGTCCTAGAGGATACAAAGGCGGCACTTAGTGCACGAAGTGGATCTTCGATCCTTAAAGATCCGTCGGATCCGTTCTATCCTTTAGTTAAGGAATTTCAAGATGTGGTGTGTCACAACCCACCTTCTGCCTTACCTCCCGATAGAGGTGTACGTCATGAGATTGACTTGGTTCCTGGAACTAAATACTGTGTAACACGGCAGTGGCCTTTGCCTAAAGAACAGTGCGACGTCATTGACGATTTCTTTCGTGCTAAGCACGCGGCTGGGATGGTTCGTGAGAGCAAGTCTCCCCACTCAACACCGACATTTTGTGTCAAAAAGCCAAATGGCAAGTGGCGTATTGTGCATGCTTACAATAAGCTTAATGCAGCTACTATACCGGCGCAGACGCCTATTCCTCGAAAGGATGTTCTTCAGAACAATATGGCGGGATGTACACTGTACAGTGCACTCGACTTAGTCGATGGTTATTACCAACTGCTCATGCGAGCAAGCGATATTCCGCTAACAGCGGTGAGTACTCCGAGCGGTATGCTTTGGGAGTGGCTCGTTATGCCGCAAGGGCTATCTAACGCCCCGGCTACGTTTAACCGGTTGGTAACGCAACTATTCAGACCTCATCGAGGCTATGCACAAACGTACTTTGATGACATTTTTGTCCATAGTCGTGCAATGAATGGGCGATCAGATGTGGATAACCACATTGATCATTTACGAGCTGTGCTCGAGTGCATGCGAACGAATAAGCTGTATGCGAACGCATCGAAGTGCATCTTTGGTGCAGAAGAGATTCCCTTTCTAGGGTGCTTCATTGGGAAGCGAGGCCTTCGAGCGGATCCCGCTAAGGTAAAAGCCATAGTCGATTGGCCAGTCCCCAAGAACCAAAAGGACTTGCGTAAATGGCTTGGCCTTGCCAATTACTTACATAAGTATAGTGCAAATTACGCAGATATGGCTCGGCCATTGTCCAATCTCCTTAAAAAGGATGTGGGTTGGTGTTGGGGGTAACACCGAACATAATGCTTTTGAAGCAGTTAAGGAGAGTCTCCTCCATGCGCCAATTTTGGCTTTGCCCGATTCTGGCCGGCCTTTCAGTGTCGTCTGTGACGCATCTGACTTTGCCATAGGCAGTGCTCTGTTACAAACAGATGTCGACGGACGCGAACGCGTCATCGCATTTGAATCTCGACAGCTGAAAGCTGCTGAAAAGAACTATCCTGTTCATGACAAAGAGCTACTTGCTATGAAGTATGCTCTTGTCAAATTCAGAGTCCATCTGCTTGGCTCGAAGCCATTTGTGATCTATACCGATCATGCGTCATTGCGCACTGCGACACAGTCGCCTCATCTCTCACAGAGAATGGCTCGTTGGCTATCTTTCTTTGCCGAATATAACTTCGAGGTGAAGTACAAGCCAGGTAAGCAAAACGCTTTGGCTGATGCGCTATCGCGTCGACCTGACTATGAGCTTGCTCATGTTACGACCCTGTCGTCGTCGGTCACTGACTTAATCCGTGCGGCATATGCCAAGGATGAGCAGTGTGTAGCTTTGCTACGTGCTCTTGGGAGCAATGAGTTTAAAGACTCGGACATAGAATTGTCGGCACGTTTACGTGCGAGGCTACATCGATATTCCATCGATAATGGCCTATTGTGCTATCGCACGGATATTGAGGACAACCCTCGTATCGTAGTACCTCATAATGAGGAATTAAAGTATCGGATCCTCTATGAGGCACATGATACTGCTTTAAGTGGTCATCTCGGTCGTGAGAAGACTTATAGCTCGGTGAGCCAAAGCTATTGGTGGCCCAAACTTTATAAGTGGGTGCGCACCTATGTGCGTACGTGCGAAACGTGTCAACGGGTAAAACCCTCGGCACATGCGGCGGCGCCGCTGGCTAGTTTGCCAGTACCCAGTGGTTGTTGGGAGTCCATGAGCATGGATTTTGTGTTTGGCCTACCGAAAGATTCGGAAGGCAACACTGGTATTGTGGTCTTTGTTGACCGATTGAGCAAGATGGCTCACTTAGCGGCTGTGCCGGATAGCATCGATGCGGAAGGTACAGCAAAGCTGTTTATCGACCGTGTGTTTCGCCAACATGGCTTGCCTGTGGCAATTATCTCTGATAGAGACCCCCGCTTCACTGGGAAGTTTTATAAGTCTATCTTCAAGGTGCTTGGCACTCGATTGGACATGTCCACAGCGGATCATCCGCAGACCGACGGTCAAACTGAGCGTGTAAACCGCGTCATCAACGACATTTTGCGCAGTATTTGCGCTGATACGCCTAGGCGTTGGAGCTCAATGCTCCCTGTTGTTGAGTTTGCGTTGAATAACGCTGTTCATGCCTCAACAGGCTTTACTCCGTTCTATATAAACGGTCTCACTCACCCTCGCGTTCCGTTAACGCTATCACTACGTGAATCAGGGCTTGGTGGGGGAGAGGTTGCCGATCGGCTTGCTGATATCAGCCCTGCTACTGTTCAAAAACAGGTAAGCGAGTTTCTCGCAACGCGATTAAATGTCCTAAGACATGTGCGTGACGCAATGGCTGATAGCCAAGATACCCAAAAACAACAAGCTGATGCCAAAGCAGAAATTGCATTGAACGTTATGAGGTCGGAGACCAAGTACTACTCAATGCTAAAAATCTACCTACAAATGTAGTGTCTGCTGTCTTTAAGACAAAGTTGCGTCCACGCTTTATTGGACCGTTCACGGTCACGGCCAAAGGGGACTTGCGTATACGCTAAACCTCCCACGCAAATTGCGCACACATCCAGTGTTCTACGTAGGCTTACTTAAGCCGTACCGGGATCCTTCCCATGTGAACTTGGAGGCGCTTGCGCCGACGACAAGGGCACCGCCCCGGATTGCTGTAGACGAATCAGCAAGTCCAACTGAGCCTCGCTCCGAGTTTGAGCTTGCTCCATCGCCTGAAGGCGGTTTTGCATCGCATCCAGCATGCACTGGGACTTACCCAAGGCCGCTTGAAGACCCTTCACTTCGAGAACCAATTTCTCGTGGGCCTCCACCGGTACACCGGCCGCCACCGACGTTGCTCGATGAGCATGGGTGTCGTCAATTCCATGTCGAGAGACTACTGAAACGACGTCGTCGTCAGGGCCAATATCAGTATCTGGTAAAGTGGCGTGGGTACCCTGAGTCTGAAAACTCATGGGAATTTGAGGTACCCCTTCGGCAAGACTGCCCATATGCTTTGGAGGCTTTTGAGCATCGTGGCCATGGTCATCGCGAGGCCGAGGCCGTTCACCACCACTAGTGGTGCGGGTTGGCGGGTTGTTGGTCACAGACTGACCAGCACTCGCGGCTACCTTAGTAGCCGAAGCATAGCGCGTGCGCTTGCGCAATTGGCCTCTGGCCTTAAGCTTGGCATAATCATACCGAAGCTTGCGTTCGAGACGCACATCCGCCGCATGGGCACTAGCCCTTAGAGCAAAAATGTTGCTGAGGCGACGCACATAGTGCACCCAGTGAACAAAGGCATCGTCTTCTTCACTCGCTGTTTCGCCTGCGAGCAGGAGAATGGGTATACCCTTCATCGGTGGAACTGGTGCACCACGTGCTTGCATGTCAAGGCGTGCCTTGTATTGACTTTGAGTCGTTAGGTGCGGCTCCAGGTACCTCTCACGAAGTGCCTGGCAGCTCACCACCTCCTCAGGAGTCTTAGGCCCATGGCCAATGACCCACGTTGCCAATGTTTGGCCGGCCGCTTGACGCAGACGTTCCTCCACACTGGGTGGGGTGAACACATAATCACGCTGGCGTTCAAGGGTTGCAGTCATCTGTGCATAACGCTGAGCGTTTTGTTCTCTTTGAACAAGCAGTTGTTGTTGCTCATCGAGCGGGTTCGCGATGATAGTCTCATCAAACCAAGATGCTGCACGCTGCGCTGGCGGCGCGCTCGCACCTCCACGTTCAGCGAACGGATTTGGGGTGTTCGAAAGTTGTGCCTCAGGCATCAGTGAGCCGGACGTTGTCCCTGTGTCACCGCGGACACTGGTATCGCTACCATAGTCCACCTCCTCCTCTATTCCGAGGTAGTCACACAGAGCCTTTGACTCGTTTGGTGATGAGGACATCGTGCTAGAGCGTACGTTACCGTGAGGTTCACCGTACGCGCACTGTTCTCGCTGAGAATACGAGTTCGATTGACGTTTTGGGTAAACGTCAGTCTGGTGGGGGAGGGTGTAACGGGGTTGCACGAAATCATGGTACTTTGTACCAGAGGTGTTACACACCTGAGGGTTCGCTTCTGTGAAGGTGATATAGAATATCTTATCGGTTTGTAGGGGCTGACAAGTGTCAGCCATTAGATACGAAAGATCTTTGAGTAGGATTAAGATATTCTATAGGCTTTAACATTAAATAAAATCAGTTCCCATTTTGATCTGAAAGACGCGTGGCTTGCGAGCCGTCTTGATCGTTGATCTCTGATCACTAAGAGTTAGCAACACCTCCTTGAGGTAGCTACTCTTGAGCACTAAGTGCTGTCGATTCACTGAATCGTTAGGTCCCCTGGAACAGGGATCTGAAGCTGTAAAGCTTGCTGACTCGTAAAGTCGTTAGTTCTTTGGAACTAAGTTGCTCGTAGAGCGTTAAGTCTTCCTCTGACTTAAGGAGCTGTGTAGCTCCGCTACAGTTTTCCTCTGCACGTACGAGTGTACGTGAAGTCACGAGGCACCGCCTTATTCTGTCATCAGAATAAGTAGCTTGTACTGTCATCAGTACAAGCTTCAGGGTGCCCCGTTACACCTGGTAGCACTTTGTAGTCCGTCCAAGGACCACGTTCACATCTAACATGAATATGTTAGATGATGAAGATGACCAAAGCTTTCACGCTACGCGTGACGGCTACTCCCATTTGAGCGATGTCGAATGGGATGCGGTTGAACGGATGGGTTCAACCATGGGCATCCATGCTGTTAGCGTCATGCTAGAGGCTCTCAATAGAGATGCCCAGCATGCTACTATCGTCAAGTTCATTCAAAATGAACTTGACGCTGAACGCGAGAAAGTAGCCTTGCTTCACCAACAAGGTTCTCAACAAGCAGAGTTGTTGAGAGAACAGGGTGCTCAACAGTTTGAACTGTTGAGACAGCAGCAGGCTGCTGCTGGTGGGTCGATGCACTCGCGTCGACCCGAGACCTTGAAGATTGACATCTCCAAGTATAGGGGAGTCGAAGAGGACTCCCTCCTGAGATGGTTTGTCGAATTAGACGACGCCATAAGGGCGCGTCGCATCGACGATGGGGAAATGCAAGCTGCATTTGCCCAATCAAATCTGGCAGGACGTGCCAAGACTTGGGCACTGGGGCTCAAGTTGCACGACCCATATGCGTTTGGGTCGTTGGAAGTCTTCAAGTCGCGGCTCAGACAAACGTTTGAACCGCCTAGAGCTGAGTTCAGAGCTCGAACCGAACTCTTGAAGCTCAAGCAGGGTAAGCGTGATGTACACGCTTACGCTCAACATATACGACATCTCACGAGTTGTATAAGTTCCAATCAGGTGGATGAACACACGTTGGTTTCGGTGTTCATGCAGGGTCTTGCGGATGGTCCCGTCAAGACTCACCTGTTCCGGCTTGAACTAGATTCACTAGAACAAGCCATTTCCATTGCGGAACAGGAAGACTTCAGTCTGAGACAGGCTCGCGCCAGCTCGACATCATATCGTCAACCGAGACGATATGACAACGGAGGTCCAGAGCCGATGGAACTCTGTTATGTAGAGAGCGAGAAGGCTCGCTCTACAGACTACAAGAAGTTGCAGAAATGTAACAGATGTCAGAAGACAGGACATTACGCTTATGAGTGTAGTGCCCCTCGTCCAGTGTCTCGCAACACTGGGCGTAGTGACCGTCCACCCAGGAGAAAGGGGCAGGGACGAGGGTCCGCTGTTGGTGCAAAGACGCAACAACGGGATGGACCGTCAAAAAACGGACAGGATCAGTATGTGCGGAGCACCCTACTGATCCAGCAACGTCAAGAGAATTTGTAGGCCTCTTGATGAAGGTTGCTCCCAATACACAAACGTTGTGCGTTGCTGCTCCAGGTAATGAGATCTCACTCATTACCTTGAAACTCGAAGTGACAAATAAATTGTCCCTTCGAGCTCTAGTCGATTTTGGGGCGTCCAACAATTTTTTGCGACGCCAATCGCTAGAAGATGGTCACTTCAAGTTTGTTGAATGGGACACACCTCCTACGAGGATTACGGTACGTCTTGCGACAGGCGCATCCGTAACCGTCATGAAGCGCATAGTGAAGATCCACTATACGCTAGAAGATACCCAATATGACGATGACTTTATCGTATTGGATTTGGATGACAAATTTGATGTCATCCTTGGAATACCGTGGCTCAGAAGGTACGAACCACGGGTAAACTGGCAACATCGAACGGTAACGATGCCTGCCGCTTGTTCATCAGATGGCCATCTGATGAACGTTTTGGAGCGTCCACAAGCGTGTGGATGTACTACGAGTGAGTGCGATGGCCTCACTTGTGGTACGGTCGTTAGTACGACTGCACGAAACCTTAGTGTAACAGACAGTTACACTTCGGAGCAAAGTTCCGGCGGCTGTGAGGAAACACAGGCTGCGCCGAAGGTCCACCACTCGAATAAGTCGAGTGGACCGGGACGAAGATGTATCCCTAGCGGGGAACATCTAGAAGAGAAACAATCGATCGCTCAGGTTAAGCGAAACGATAATCCTAGATCGACTGGAGAGTCTTTCGTAGAGGATCTCGCTGTGGTTGCGCAACCCCAGCTAGAGGAAGTAAAGGGAATAAGTCCCAAGATTACAAATACGGCGGAAATAAGTTCCCCGAAACCCGCGGGAATAAGTCCCCGGGAAGCCGAAGGAATAAGTCCTTCGAGGCCTGAGAGAATAAGTCCCCAGGAAATGATAGAGACATTGAATGTCATAGTCAATAACGGATCAAGTGTAGGCGCTTATACATTTGATCTGATTGCGCCTCCGAAGTTAACTTCGGAGATCACTCAGTTGCCAACGCTCGAACATAAAAGGTTCTTGCGTGATCTGTGTAGTGGCAAAGTCAAGCAGATCTGCATACTCGTCGCTGACGACGAGTGTGTAGCCGACATAAGGTCAGCAACAATGTTTACTGAGAACGAGAGAGTTCTCAGTAGTTCATCTACGGACAGAGAGTATGCTAGATGAAAAGACACGAGTTAAGAGATAAGACTAATAATCGTGAGAATCGCTCAAGACAAATCCTCTCTATATAGATTTGGCTGAATTCAAGGATGTATTCCCTGAAACTGTTCCGTGCGAGTTGCCGAAGGACAAAGGTATTCGACACGAGGTCGAGCTTAAACCAGGCTCGAAGTACTGTGTCATGAAGCAGTGTCCACTGCTTCGTGAACAGGTCACAGCGACCGACAAATTCTTTGCCGATCGCTTAGCGGCTGGCCATGTAAGGGAACCAACTTCATTACATAGCTCTCCGACCTTCTGTGTGCGAAAAGCAACAGGAGGGTGGCGGATAGTGCATGCAATTAACAAGTTGAATGCTGCAACGGTACCGGCTCAGACGCCGATACCGAGGAAGGACGTAATCATTGATGGTATGTCAAAGAGTACCATCTTTTTGTCCATGGATTTGATGGATGGCTTCTATCAAATCCTTATGCGGGAACGGGATATACCCTATACCACAGTTAGCACGCCTAGCGGCATGCTCTGGGAATGGCTAGTAATGCCACAAGGGCTCAGTAATGCCCCTGCCACGTTCAACAGATGTGTATCACATCTGTTGAGACCAGTACGAGAATTCGCACCGAGTTATTTCGATGACGTATTCATCCATAGTCGAGCTATGGATGGAAAGTCGGACGTTGAGGTTCACAGGTACCACGTCCGACAAGTTCTTACAATCATGCGAAAGCATCAATTGTATGCAAACCTCAAGAAGTGTATATTTGCAGCAAGCGAAATACCACTTCTTGGGTGCATCGTTGGTAAGAACGGTGTACGTCCTGATCCCGAAACGATCAAGGCGATCACCGACTGGCCTGTGCCGGTCGATGTCAAAGGTCTTCGAAAATTCCTTGGGCTAGCGGCGTATTTGCATAAGTATTGACGCAATTACGCCGAGATGACTGTGCACCTCTCTCGTTTGTTGAAAAAGAACGAGAGGTGGTTATGGAACGTTGAATGTCAACGCTCCTTTGATGGTATCAAGAAGAGCTTGATACAATCCCCAGTCCTAGCGATTGCCGATCAGGACAGGCCATTTCATGTGGTCTGTGATGCCAGCGATTTTGCAATCGGCTGTGCATTAATGCAGTACGATCTTGAAGGCGTTGAACGTGTCGTCTGCTATCAGTCGCGTCAGCTGCAACCAGCTGAGCGGAACTATCCAGTGCATGACAAGGAACTCCTTGCCATGAAGTACGCACTCGCGAAGTTCAGAGTCTATCTATTAGGAGATAGATCCTTCATTGTTTACACTGACCATGCGTCATTACGCACGGCAGTAAACAGCCCGCACCTTTCACAACGAATGGCGCGGTGGTTGTCATTCTTTGCAGAATACAACTTTACGGTTGAGTACAAGCCAGGACGACTTAACGTCGTCGCTGATGCACTCTCACGTCGTCCCGACTTTGAAACAGTCGCGAAACCCAACAGTGAGGCAGTCACTGTTGCGGTTATGACGTCCTCAGTCCCATCTACAACGTTGTATGATGATGTGAGGCGGGCATACGCCCAAGATGGTGAGATAGTGAAGTTGTTGACACATCTCTCTTAACCATCTCGAGAATCGTTGAAACGATTGTCGTCTGCGTATCGATCTGCATCAGATCGATACACTACTCGCAACGGGTTACTGTATTATACAGCCGTTTCTGGTGACACACCACGTGTTGTCATTCCAGATGATACTGATCTGCGTTTGCGGATCATGTTTGAGTATCACGATGCTCCTATAGGAGGACATCGTGGCCGTGAGAAAACATATCTCACGGTGAGTCGAGACTTTTACTGGCCCCGCCAGTATCAGTTTGTGCGAAAGTACATTCGCGCATGCGAAGTCTGTCAACGAGTGAAGTCAAGTCCTTCACTACGTGCACCTTTACAGCCTCTACCGGTTCCGGCTGAGTGCTGGGAATCCATCTCAATGGATTTCGTCTTCGGGTTACCCAAAGACGCACGCGGGAATACGGGTATTCTCGTATTTGTTGACAGATTCAGCAAAATGGTACACCTTGTGGCTGTACCAGAGTCAATCACAGCAAGTGGCTGTGCTTGTGTCTTCATTGACACCATCTTCCGACTTCATGGGTTGCCCCGTGAGCTCGTATCAGACAGAGATCCACGATTCACTGCTGATTTCTGGCGTTCCGTGTTCAAATCACTCGGAACGCGCTTGAAGATGTCGACATCTGATCATCCAGAGTCAGATGGTCAGACGGAACGAGCCAATCGTGTCCTCGAAGAGATACTTCGAGGATACGTACACTCCTTTACGAGTTGGAGTGAGTTTTTGCCAATGGTAGAGTTTGCCATTAACAACTCGGTGCATGCGTCCACGACACATACACCGTTTTACGTGAATGGCTTGCGCCATCCGCGTGTACCCACCTTACTAGAGTGTGACTCTGGTTTAAGGGGGGAGGGACTCGCGCGAGCAAAAAACGATTTGGTTCACGCTCATCAAGCTCTGACGAAGAGGTCATTGCGTTTGATACCGATATCGACAACATCGATATCGAAGAAGATGATGCCAGTGAGAGTGCGGAAGTCCTCACTAAAGAAAAGGTTGATGTCGCTGCAGTGCATTCACAGCGCACTGAAGCTAACGAGTCATCAGATGAGTTCATACTGGCTCGTGAAACGGTAGTCCGTTTTGTGCAAGATTCCATCGCCGAAGCGGTGGATAAGCAAAAGCAAAACGCTGACAAGAATGGAAGGGAAAACACTCTTTTATTCAATAAGGGTGACTTAGTCCTACTGTCTACGGTTAATCTACCAAAGCATGTAGTGACTAACTTGGGTAGCAGTAAACTACTACCCAAGTACATCGGCCCATTTCGTGTATTGCACCGCCTAGGCAACGCATACACGATCGAACTGCCACGTAAGATGCGAACGCATCCCACGTTTTACGTTGGTCGGCTTAAGCCGTACCATCAGTACGCTGTTTCTTCCGATGAAGAACGTCCTTGCGTTCAAGCATCTCACAGAGAGCCTTGTGCTCCCGATGGTGGATATCGACAAGGGTCTGAAGAGCAGTTATCTCAGCCCGAGACCGGTCAATATCCACACGAGCTACCCTTAGCTCGTCACGCATAGACGTCAGAGCTCTCTCGTTCTCAAGCTGAGCAAAGGCAAACTCAGCTCGATGCTTCAAGACAGCGTCCTCCAGTTGGAGACGTCTGTCCCGCTCATGTTCGAGATCGCCGCATAACGCTTGCGTTACGCGATCAAAGAGGCTCTCGGGGATACACGCTTCCCCACGATTGTGTGGAGAGCTTTTTCCCTCCTCCACCTCCATTAGAGGGCTCTCACGGTGGCCAGCGCTATCTGGTTGAGCAGCTGTTGAACCACCGCGACGTGAACGGACGTCGGACGAGTTATCTCGTCCGATGGCGCGGCTATCCCCCGTCCTGGGATACTTGGGAGCCCCGCTCTTAACTGATGATTGACGTACTGGGTCTGGTAGAGCAGTACGAATCGGCACATCCTGTGCCACAGAAGGACCGCCGGAGAAAGTCTTCCCGGCACGGTCGTAAAGGGATTTCAGGTTGTCAATCCCTTTGTACATCTCAGTAGAGATACGTACGCGCCACCACGGGCTAGTAAGAAGGCAAGCCTCCTTAGGTGCGCGCGGAGAGTTGTTTACACAACAAGGGCACGGGTCTCCCCAGGAAAGACAGGGCAACCCACCCTCCTTAGACAGACGATGCAGCTTATAGCGTGCACCTGCCGGGGTTCGCTTTTCAAACTTATCACGAGCTTCGATAAGTTTGTCGTTCCAAGCGTCACGACCTACATCCTCAAGGTTATGGATGTAAGCGTTCCACGCTTGAAGAAGTGAGGGACCATCACGTTTGTGATTCCCACTGTACCATCGATGCTTAAAGAAAGCATCGATGAAGATTCTCAGCGCGATAGTTTTGCGCACTGGGGTCAAGGTGAATGATCCTTGACGAATCGTACAATCGTGTTCGATAGCGATCACTTGTCGTCGCCGACAAGCAATCCATGACTGACTTTGGAGGCAGCCATGCCTTCTTTTCAGGAGCGAGACGCAACACATTGCGGTCCCGCTCTTCTTGCAACGTGCCGACAGAAGTACTGGCACTTTGTTGCGAAGTGGTGTCAATAGGAGAACCGACACCACTGTTAGCGCCCGAGTCTTCTGACCTCGAGCGCCTTCGCTTCGGCGATGGTTCATCTGATTCATCAGATAAACCAAAGATGCTACGACGCATAGCATCATCCATGCCACGCTTGGCAGGCGGCTTTGATTCGATTGCCGTCGATACGGATCCGTCTTCCGTATCAGGAGAGTATGAGACACCGAGCTCATACTCTGTGAAGACATGAGTGTCTTCATGACCAGCGCCTGTATCACCAAGTGACACAGGCTGAGTCGCTTCAGCAACCGATGAGACATCAGTTGCTGTGGTTTATGCTTCGGCGTCCGCACAGAGACGTGCGGACGCGCTCTCAGCGGCCTTGTTCGCGCATCGTATGGGCTTGTTAACCATGCGATGAAATGTTGGAAAGTGGACTCGGACCAACAAGTGCAAACCCTGTCCCAAATGATTTGGGACGAGTATCCATTTAGTCAATCAGTCACTAAAGTGACTGATGGTTAAGGGGGGGTGATGTAACGGGGTGAATCGTTACATAACAATTTATACGAAATTGTTAATAGAATATAACTATAAGAGTTATATTCTCAGAATATTATCATAAGGACAAATATTCTGTAGCACTTACGAGTAGTTCCTAATTGGTTGATATAGGCCATTATATCAACCAACGAAGACGCGCCACGACAGACGCACGCAATGAGTGGTGAGCAGATAACTGATTTACACATTTGTATTTAGACATAGTTAGATGAAGATAAATAGTGATTTATTGCAGACATTAACTATTATAAATACAGTTCTACTTTTTACTCTAACCGAGTACTCGCTTCTTCTTACCGTCTTCCTCTGCATGTACGAGTGTACGTGAAGTCACGAGGCACCGCCTTATTCTGTCATCAGAATAAGTAGCTTGTACTGTCATCAGTACAAGCTTCAGGATGCCCCGTTACATTAACCTCATCAGCGCCTCACGCAGGACTCACTAATTTTGTGTCTGGGCGATGATGGGAGCGTAGAGCATGACTCAAAAGCGCTTTTTATGTATAATTGTGCACATGAGGATTCAAGAGAGAAGACGTAGCTTATCGAAGGAGGATGTTTAGACCAGCCCCACCTTTTTTACAATCAAATTGTCGAGATCAGATGTCCCAGGGATTAGTGTGGATTATTTAGGGAACGTTTTTTAGCCACCACCCTCCAATTTTTGAATATGTAAAGTTGGGTACTATTAAACGAGACGGACATCTTGCGTTTGATCTACATGGGTGGCAACACTACGTGTATAGACTTGTATTGTTCATTCTGTGGCTAATAGACGAGCAAAAAGGATGCGGCCAGGTTATTCTAGATGAATAAAGTGTGATGCTCTCGAATTATCTTCTGTGTGGGCACATAATATGTTGCGGAGCGAGCCCGTTTTATAAAATTGATACGAATGCAACATTTTTTTTAATTTTATCCATTCAATCCAATCAACATCACTCGCGAAGACGTAATTTTGGCAAACACAATACCCTCGAGGGTTATATTCTGGGGTGCTCCACTTTTGGTTGATGTCTACACTACATCAACCACCAATCGCTGCTGGACGCACGCAACGGGTGGTGAGCAAGAAACCCACTCAGGAGATGGTTGTAACGGGGTGAACCGTTACCTAAAAATTTATAAGAAATTGTTAATAGAATATAACTATAAGAGTTTTGTTCTCAGAATATTGTCATAAGGACAAATATTCTGTAGCACTTACGAGTAGTTCCTAATTGGTTGACGTAGGCCATTATATCAACCAACGAAGACGCGCCACGACATACGCACGCAATGAGTGGTGAGCAGATAGTTGGTATACGCATTTGTATTCAGACATAGTTAGATGAAGATAAATAGTGGTTTATTAACAGACATTAACTATGATAAATACAGTTCTACTTTTTACTTTAACCAAGTACTCGCTTCTTCTTACTTTCTTCCTCTGCACGTACCAGTGTACGTGAAGTTACGCGGCACCGCCTTATTCTGTCATCAGAATAAGTAGCTTGTACTGTCATCAGTACAAGCTTCAGGGTGCCCCGTTACACCTGGTAGCACTTTGTAGTCCGTCCAAGGACCACGTTCATGTCTATCATGATTATGTTAGATGATGAAGATGACCAAAGCTTTCACGCCACGCGTGACGGCTACTCCCATTTGAGCAATGTCGAATGGGATGCGGTTGAACGGATGGGTTCAACCATGGGTATCCGTGCTGTTAGCGTCATGCTAGAGGCTCTCAATAGAGATGCCCAGCATGCTACTATCGTCAAGTTCATTCGAAATGAACTTGACGCTGAACGCGAGAAAGTAGCCTTGCTTCACCAACAAGGTTCTCAACAATCAGAGTTGTTGAGAGAACAGGGTGCTCAACAGTTTGAACTGTTGAGACAGCAGCAGGCTGCTGCTGGCGGGTCGATGCACTCGCGTCGACCCGAAACCTTGAAGATTGACATCTCCAAGTATAGGGGCGTCGAAGAGGACTCCCTCTTGAGATGATTGGTCGAATTGGATGACGCCATAAGGGCGAGTCGCATCGACGATGGGGATATGCAAGTTGTATTTGCCCAGTCAAATCTGGCAGGACGTGCCAAGACTTGGGCACTGGGGCTCAAGTTGCACGACCCATATGCGTTTGGGTCGTTGGAAGTCTTCAAGTCGCGGCTCAGACAAACGTTTGAACCGCCTAGAGCTGAGTTCAGAGCTCGAACTGAACTCTTGAAGCTCAAACAAGGTAAGCGTGATGTGCACGCTTACGCTCAACATATACGACATCTCACGAGTTGTATAAGTTCCAATCTGGTGGATGAACACACGTTGGTTTCGGTGTTCATGTAGGGTCTTGCGGATGGTCCTGTCAATACTCACCCGTTCCGACTTGAACTAGATTCACTAGAACAAGCCATTTCCATTGCGGAACAGGAAGACTTCAGTCTGAGACAGGCTCGCGCCAGCTCGACATCATATCGTCCACCAAGACTATATGACAGCGACAGTCCAGAGCCGATGGAACTCTGTTATGTAGAGAGCGAGAAGGCTCGCTCTACAGACTACAAGAAGTTGCAGAAATGCAACAGATGTCAGAAGACAGGACACTACGCTTACGAGTGTAGTGCCCCTCTTCCAGTGTCTCGCAACACTGGGCGTAGTGACCGTCCACCCATGAGAAAGGGGCAGGGACGAGGGTCCGCTGTTGGTGCAAAGACGCAACAACGGGATGGACCGTCAAAAAACGGACAGGATCAGTAGGTGCGGAGCACCCTACTGGTCTAGCAACGTCAAGAGAATTTGTAGGCCTCTTGATGAAGGTTGCTCCCAATACACAAACGTTGTGCGTTGCTGCTCTAGGTAATGAGATCTCACTCATTACCTTGAAACTCGAAGAGACAAATAAATTGTCCCTTCGAGCTCTAGTCGATTGTGGGGCGTCCAACAATTTTGTGCGACGCCAATCGCTAGAAGATGGTCACTTCAAGTTTGTTGAATGGGACACACCTCCTACGAGGATGACGGTACGTCTTGCGACAGGCGCATCCGTAACCGTCATGAAGCGTATAGTGAAGATCCACTATACGCTAGAAGATACCCAATATGACGATGACTTTATCGTATTGGATTTGGATGACAAATTTGATGTCATCCTTGGAATACCGTGGCTCAGAAGGTACGAACCACGGGTAAACTGGCAACATCGAACGGTAACGATGCCTGCCGCTTGTTCATCAGATGGCCATCTGATGAACGTTTTGGAGCGTCCACAAGCGTGTGGATGTACTACGAGTGAGTGCGATGGCCTCACTTGTGGTACGGTCGTTAGTACGACTGCACGAAACCTTAGTGTAACAGACAGTTACACTTCGGAGCAAAGTTCCGGCGGCTGTGAGGAAACACAGGCTGCGCCGAAGGTCCACCACTCGAATAAGTCGAGTGGACCGGGACGAAGATGTATCCCTAGCGGGGAACATCTAGAAGAGAAACAATCGATCGCTCAGGTTAAGCGAAACGATAATCCTAGATCGACTGGAGAGTCTTTCGTAGAGGATCTCGCTGTGGTTGCGCAACCCCAGCTAGAGGAAGTTAAAGGGAAAAGGTCCCGATATTACAGATACGGTGGAAATAAGTTCCCCTAAACCCGAGGGAATAAGTCCCCGGGAAGCCGAAGGAATAAGTCCTTCGAAGCCTGAGGGAATAAGTCCCCAGGAAATGAAAGAGACATTGAATGTCCTAGTCGGTGATGGATCAAGTGTTGGCGCTTACACACTTGATCTAATTACGCCTCCGAAGTTGACTTCGGAGACCACTCAGTTGCCAACGCTTGAACATAAAAGGTTCTTGCGTGATCTGTGTAGTGGCAAAGTTAAGCAGATCTGCTTACTCGTCGCTGACGACGAGTGTGTAGCCGACATAAGGTCAGCAACAATGTTTACTGAGAACGAGAGAGTTCTCAGTAGTTCATCTACGGACGAGAGTGTCCTAGATGAAAAGACACGAGTTGAGCGATAAGACTAATAATCGTGGGACTCGCTCAAGACAAATCTTCTCTATATAGATTTGGCTGAATTCAAGGATGTATTCCCTGAAACTGTTCCGTGCGAATTACCGAAGGACAAAGGTATTCGACACGAGGTCGAGCTTAAACCGGGCTCGAAGTAGTATGCCATGAAGCAGTGTCCACTGCTTCGTGAACAGGTCACAGCGACCGACAAATTATTTGCCGATCGTTTAGCGGCTGGCCATGTAAGGGAACCAACTTCATTACATAGCTCTCCGACCTTCTGTGTGCGAAAAGCAACAGGAGGGTGGCGGATAGTGCATGCAATTAATAAGTTGAATGCTGCAACGGTACCGGCTCAGACGCCGATACTGAGGAAGGACGTAATCATTGATGGTATGTCAAAGAGTACCATCTTTTCGTCCATGGATTTGATGGATGCTCCTCTAGAACGGGACATGCCTTATACCACAGTTAGCACGCCTAGCGGCATGCTCTGGGAATGGCTAGTAATGCCACAAGGGCTTAGTAATGCCCCTGCCACGTTCAACAGATGTGTATCCCATCTGTTGAGACCAGTGCGAGAATTTGCACCGAGTTATTTCGATGACGTATTCATCCATAGTCGGGCTATGGATGGAAAGTCGGACGTTGAGGTTCACAGATACCACGTCCGACAGGTTCTTACAATCATGCGAAAGCATCAATTGTATGCCAATCTCAAGAAGTGTATATTTGCGGCAAGCGAAATACCACTTCTTGGGTGCATCGTTGGTAAGAACGGTGTACGTCCTGATCCCGAAAAGATCAAGGCGATCACCGACTGGCCTGTGCCGGTCGATGTCAAAGGTCTTCGTAAATTCCTTGGGCTAGCGGCGTATTTGCATAAGTATTGACGCAATTACGCCGAGATGACTGTACATCTCTCTCGTTTGTTGAAAAAGAACGAGAGGTGGTTATGGAACGCTGAATGTCAGCGCTCCTTTGATGGTATCAAGCAGAGCTTGATACAATCCCCAGTCCTAGCAATTGCCGATCAGGACAGGCCATTTCATGTGGTCTGTGATGCCAGCGATTTCGCAATCGGCTGTGCATTGATGCAGTACGATCTTGAAGGCGTTGAACGTGTCGTCTGCTATCAGTCGCGTCAGCTGCAACCAGCTGAGCGGAACTATCCAGTGCATGACAAGGAACTCCTTGCCATGAAGTATGCACTCGCGAAGTTCAGATTCTATCTATTAGGAGATAGACCCTTCTTTGTTTACACTGACCATGCGTCATTACGCACGGCAGTAAACAGCCCGCACCTTTCACAACGAATGGCGCGGTGATTGTCATTCTTTGCAGAATACAACTTTACGGTTGAGTACAAGCCAGGACGACTTAACGTCGTCGCTGATGCACTCTCACGTCGTCCCGACTTTGAAACAGTCGCGAAACCCAACAGTGAGACAGTCACTGTTGCGGTTATGACGTCCTCAGTTCCATCTACAACGTTGTATGATGATGTGAGGCGGGCATACGCCCAAGATGGTGAGATTGTGAGGTTGTTGACACATCTCTCACAGCCATCTCGAGAATCGTTGAAACGATTGTCGTCTGCGTATCGATCTGCATCAGATCGATACACTACTCGCAACGGTTTACTGTATTATACAGCCGTTTCTGGTGACACACCACGTGTTGTCATTCCAGATGATACTGATCTGCGTTTGCGGATCATGTTCGAGTATCACGATGCTCCTATAGGAGGACATCGTGGCCGTGAGAAAACATATCTCACGGTAAGTCGAGACTTTTACTGGCCCCGCCAGTATCAGTTTGTGCGCAAGTATGTTCGCGCATGCGAAGCCTGTCAACGAGTGAAGTCAAGTCCTTCACTGCGTGCACCTTTACAGCCTCTACCAGTTCCGGCAGAGTGCTGGGAATCCATCTCAATGGATTTTGTCTTCGGGTTACCTAGAGACGCACGCGGGAATACGGGTATTCTCGTATTTGTTGACAGATTCAGCAAATGGTACACCTTGTGGCTGTATCAGAGTCAATCACAGCAAGTGGCTGTGCTTGTGTCTTTATCGACACCATCTTCCAACTTCATGGGTTGCCCCGTGAACTCGTGTCAGACAGACATCCACGCTTCACAGCTGATTTCTGGCGCTCCTGTTCAAATCACTCGGAACGCGCTTGAAGATGTCTACATCTGATCATCCAGAGTCAGATGGTCAGACGGAACGAGCCAATCGTGTCCTCGAAGAGATACTTCGAGGATACGTACACTCCTTTACGAGTTGGAGTGAGTTCTTGCCAATGGTAGAGTTTGCCATTAACAACTCGGTGCATGCGTCCACGACACATACACCGTTTTACGTGAATGGCTTGCGCCATCCGCGTGTACCCACCTTACTAGAGTGTGACTCTGGTTTAAGGGGGGAGAGACTCGCGCGAGCAAAAACCGGTTTGGTTCACGCTCATCACACTCTGACGAAGAGGTCATTTCGTTTGATACCGATATCGACAACATCGATATCGAAGAAGATGATGCCAGTGAGAGTGCGGAAGCCCTCACTGAAGAAACGATTGATGTTGCTGCAGTGCACTCACAGCGCACTGAAGCTAACGAGTCAGCAGATGAATTCATACTGGCTCGTGAAACGGTAGTCCGTTTTGTGCTAGACTCCATCGCCGAAGCGGGGGATAAGCAAAAGCAAAACGCAGACAAGAATGGAAGGGAAAACACTCTTTTATTCAATAAGGGTGACTTAGTCCTACTGTCTACGGTTAATCTACCAAAGCATGTAGTGACTAACTTGGGTAGCAGTAAACTTCTACTCAAGTACATCGGCCCATTTCGTGTATTGCATCGCCGAGGCAACGCATACACGATCGAACTGCCACGTAAGATGCGAACGCATCCCACGTTTTACGTTGGTCGGCTTAAGCCGTACCATCAGTACGCTGTTTCTTCCGATGAAGAACGTCCTTGCGTTCAAGCATCTCACAGAGAGCCTTGTGCTCCCGATGGTGGATATCGACAAGGGTCTGAAGAGCAGTTATCTCAGCCCGAGACCGGTCAATATCCACACGAGCTACCCTTAGCTCGTCACGCATAGACGTCAGAGCTCTCTCGTTCTCAAGCTGAGCAAAGGCAAACTCAGCTCGATGCTTCAAGACAGCGTCCTCCAGTTGGAGACGTCTGTCCCGCTCATGTTCGAGATCGCCGCATAACGCTTGCGTTACGCGATCAAAGAGGCTCTCGGGGATACACGCTTCCCCACGATTGTGTGGAGAGCTTTTTCCCTCCTCCACCTCCATTAGAGGGCTCTCACGGTGGCCAGCGCTATCTGGTTGAGTAGCTGTTGAACCACCGCGACGTGAACGGACGTCGGACGAGTTATCTCATCCGGTGGCGCGGTTATCCCCCGTCCTAGGATACTTGGGAGCCCCGCTCTTAACTGATGATTGACGTACTGGGTCTGGTCGAGCAGTACGAATCGGCACATCCTGTGCCACAGAAGGACCGCCGGAGAAAGTCTTCCCGGCACGGTCGTAAAGGGATTTCAGGTTGTCAATCCCTTTGTACATCTCAGTAGAGATACGTACGCGCCACCACGGGCTAGTAAGAAGGCAAGCCTCCTTAGGTGCGCGCGGAGAGTTGTTTACACAACAAGGGCACGGGTCTCCCCAGGAAAGACAGGGCAACCCACCCTCCTTAGACAGACGATGCAGCTTATAGCGTGCACCTGCCGGGGTTCGCTTTTCAAACTTATCACGAGCTTCGATAAGTTTGTCGTTCCAAGCGTCACGACCTACATCCTCAAGGTTATGGATGTAAGCGTTCCACGCTTGAAGAAGTGAGGGACCATCACGTTTGTGATTCCCACTGTACTATCGATGTCTGAAGAAAGCATCGATGAAGAACTCATTCTCAGCGCGATAGTTTTTCGCACTGGGGTCAAGGTGAATGATCCTTGACGAATCGTACAATCGTTTTCGATAGCGATCACTTGTCGTCGCCGACAAGCGACCCATGACTGACTTTGGAGGCGGCCATGCCTTCTTTTCGGGAGCGAGACGCGACACGTTGCGGTCCCGCTCTTCTTGCGATGTGCCGACAGAAGTATTGGTACCTCGCTGCGGAGTGGTGTCAATAGGAGAACCGACACCACTGTTAGCGCCCGAGTCTTGCGACCTCGAGCGCCTTCGCTTCGGCGATGGTTCATCTGATCCATCAGATGAACTAAAGATGCTGCGACGCATAGAATCATCCATGCCACGCTTGGCAGGCGGCTTGAATTCGATTGCCGTCGATACGCATCCGTCTTCCGTATCAGGAGAGTATGAGACACCGAGCTCATACTCTGTGAAGACATGAGTGTCTTCATGACCAGCGCCTGCATCACCAAGTGACACAGGCTGAGACGGTTTAGCAACCGATGACACATCTGTTGCTGTTGTTTCTGCTTCGGCGTCCGCACAGAGACGTGCAGAGGCGCTCTCATCGGCCTTGTTCGCGCATCGTATGGGCTTGTTTACCATGCGATGAGATGTTGGAAAGTGGACGCGGACCAACAAGTGCAAACCCTGTCCCAAATGATTTGGGACGAGTATCCATTTAGTCAATCAGTCACTAAAGTGACTGATGGTTAAGGGGGGGGTGATGTAACGGGGTGAATCGTTACCTAACAATTTATAAGAAATTGTTAGTAAGATATAACTATAAGAGTTATGTTCTCAGAATATTGTCATAAGGACAAATATTCTGTAGCACTTACGAGTAGTTCCTAATTGGTTGATGTAGGCCATTATATCAACCGACGGAGACGCGCCACGACAGACGCACGCAATGAGTGGTGAGCAGATAGTTGGTATACGCATTTGTATTCAGACATAGTTAGATGAAGATAAATAGTGATTTATTGCAGACATTAACTATGATAAATACAGTTCTACTTTTTACTTTAACCAAGTACTCGCTTCTTCTTACTGTCTTCCTCTGCACGTACGAGTGTACGTGAAGTCACGCGGCACCGCCTCATTATGTCATCAGATTAAGTAGCTTGTACTGTCATCAGTACAAGCTTGAGGGTGCCCCGTTACAATGGTAGTCTAAGATAGTTAGATCTGGACAAAGATGATGTATGTAACGTGGATACACGCGGTTTTTGAACCGATTCTGTTGTGTGTCCACACCAGGTAAAGATCGTTGGATTTGAGTGGTACAGTCTTGGGACCTCGTACTTGCGGTAAAACCGCACCTTATCGGGTAAGGACCAGACTTTTGTCATAAGATCGGAATGTAGAAGTCAGTCAGGCAAGGTTTTAGGGTTTTATTACCGTAGCTAAAATGATAGATAAAGTACAGTTTCCCTTTTGAATTGGACGCTAGTGCCTAGTCAAGGCATAGCGTGTTGTAAGGGTGTTAGCCTTGTGAAGTCTTTTACTCGTGTTTAACTAGTCGTGACTAGTTAGTGTGTGATTCTGTGAATCGTAATCCCTTTGGAACCGGGATTGTAAAGCTTGTACGCTTGAACAACTGTGCGTAGCTGTTAGTTTGCTATAACTAAAAAACTTTTTGAGTCAAGAATTCCTCTGTTAAGGAGCGCTAAGTAGATCCGCTACACTTGGTAGCGCTTGTAGTCAATCTAAATCTGAGTTTTCACAGATTATATCCTCTGCAAAAATGGAAACGGCCATAAATCTCTTTGAGGCCCATCAGATCCCGCTTGAAAAACTCAAGGCGTTGATCGGGCACGAGAAAGTGTATCTTATAGTGTCGTAAGGCCCGGACACACGTCGTGCACGTCTCGAGGCCTTGTCGAACTTAAATCCGCGTTGATCGGACAGGTCCATGACCATTTGGCATCTGCCGTGCCCACAAGGTAAGTTCCAATACCGGACACTGAGTCAAGGACTCGTCCTCTGGTCTTAATGGTCAAGACTTTCGAGGGGATAGAGAGAGAAAATCTCCTTCTATGGGTTCGGGAGATGAAGGTTGCCATCAGCTCGGCCTTGCTGCCGTCAGAGCAGCAGAAGGTGGGCCTGGCCCTAACAAAGCAAGGTGGCCGAGCCAGGGAGTTGGCGTTCACTTCTGGCACCTCAATAGAGAAGGCTTTTCCACCTGTGGAATACTAAACAGCAGCTATCTCGGGTATTTGCCCCGCCTTATCAGGCATACTGCATGCGATCACACTTCCTGTCAATCCGCCGGGGTAAAAAGGAATTCGTCGATTAGTTGCAAACCCTTTTTGCTGCTATGCAACTTGACCCTTCACCCGAGACGCTTCTGGTCACCATGTTCATGGAGGGTCTTTGCACTGGCTTTGCCAGAAAAAAGGGTTTCGTACACAACATTCGACACTTAAGGGTGCAGTGGACATAGCGTTGAACGCAGAGTTCAACGTTAAAGCTGCCCGTTACGGGACTCATGGGTTCCAGACGAACTCGTCGAATCAGTGCTCATATTATGGATAGGGCAGAGCCCATGAACCTTAGTCTCGCTTGAAGAGGCGAAGAAGCTGAGCTTTACGTAGACCCGTAGATGTTTACGTGCGGAATTATCACACACCTTCGCCCCAATTGTCCTTTGAGAAGGACCAGACAGGCTCATTCGAGCCGACCTCCCATCGCTAACCAACGAGTCGGTAAAGCGCGGGAAAACGTTGAGTCCCAATAGGTGTGGGGCGCCCTGCTGGGGAGGATATAGGCTATGTTGTGCCTCTGTGAATTGATTGAGAATAGGGCCTAGCCCCAAGTGACTTCGTGCACAATGTTACGAAACATGCGTACAAGCCAGGCTTGTTTGCAGCAAAATTAACTGTGTAGGGCTTTGATAAGCCATGATCAATATTGATCGACTCCGAGGCGTCGGGAAATTGTGCCTGACATTGTTGTTTACTAGAAGGTAGTCAGCAGTATGCTGAACCGCTAAAAGCGTGAAAGATGATACTATCTTTGTTCGCTTGGCAACAATGCATTAGCTAGTTGCCTAAAGTTCCTGTGAGCTTAGGTGTGAAGTTTTCGGACACTGACAGTATCGAACGCTGTCTAGTACTTGACTTGGATGAAGGGTATGATCTTATCCTTGGTATGGCTAGACTAGAGCGCCATGATCCATGGATTAGTTGGAGGTCAAATACCTTAGTCGCAACGCGCACTGCTCCTAGTGGAGCTTTGGAGAGTCATGACCCCACCTCTGATAGGAGACAGAAGCGATATTGGCGCGAGCCACGGACTGAGATAGTCAGTGTGCTGGACATTGGTATAGCTAAATTCGTTGAATCGGACGATGTCGAAAATAAGGTTTCGAGCAAAACTCAATGACTGTAAGTAAAACGGCACGTAATCGGTCGGGTGGTAATCGTTGTGATAAAGAATCACTGTATACTGAATGCACTGTTGGCCTAGAGCCAAGTCATGATGGAAAGAACCCATCTGGTGAGCGTGGAGTGACACGTACGCACCTACTGAGTGATGTTGGCCGTGATTGCAACACACTGAATTTCAGTCAAGACATTGTTGGTGAAACACCAAGTCATCAAGGTAAACGCCCATTTGATGAGTGTGGAGTGGCACGTGAGTTCCCACTGGGTGATGATCTCACTGGAATGACTCATCACCAGATGTCGGTAATGACATCGGATCAGACATAGATTTAATTAAGTTTGACAGAGCTCGTCACCTTGGGGACAGTATAGTCCCAGATGTCGGCATGACATCGGTCCTGCTATTGGGCAAATAAAGGTTGAAGCTGTTTGTCACCTTATGCGGTGGTATAGTGCCGGATATCGGCAATGACATCGGCCCTGCTATCGGGCAAATTAAGGTTGACGCACTCCGTCACCTTGGGGGCGGTTTAGTCCCGGATGTTGGTAATGATATCGGCTTTGGTAATGAACAAATTAAGGTTGACGGTCATGTCAATCCTGGAGACATCAATGTCCTAGGTGTCGGTGATGACACCGGATCGTGTACAGAGCAACTTATAGTGATGATGCAATCACCTAGAGAAGGAGAAAGTTACAGTCTCTTTGAGACATTCAGTCTCGTCACAGAGACGACAACTACGCCAGAGTGATGTTATGCAGCGCAAGGCGTCTGTTACGTCACTGAGTGATACTAGCGAGCAGCTGTATGCACTTGTCAATGTAGTGACTGGTGACCTTCATAAATCAGTTAGTCTTGAGATTCTACCCTCATTATATACTCTGTTATAGCTAGACGAAATGTCTGTCAATGCGTTTGTCCTGGCCATGCGATAACTCATTGACAAACATTTCGGGTCGTGTGACTTGTCTGAAGTGGTGGTCATTAGATCCGATAGTGAGATGAACTTGTCGTCACTTCTTGACGAAGCGGTCTTGGACGAAGGCGGCACTGTCGATCTTGAAAGATCCTAAGGATCCTTTTCATCCTTTATTTAAGGAGTTTCAGGATGTGGTGTGTCACGATCCACCTTCCACTCTGCCTCCTGATCGAGGCGTACGTCATGAAATTGACATGGTTCCTATAGCTAAAAACGTGTGGCACGGCAACGGCCTCTAGCAAAGGAGCAGTGAGACGTCACTGACGAGTTCTTTCGTGTAAAGCATGCGTCTGTCATGGTGAGTGAGAGAAAGTCTCCGCACTCGACACCATCATTTGTGTCAGAATCCGAATGGCAACTGGCGCATTGCACACGCTTACAATATGCGTAACGCGGCCACTATAGCGGCAAATACGCCTATCGTAAGAAAGGATGTTCTTCAGACCGCTATGGTAGGTTGTACCAAGTCCAGTGCACTCGAATTGGTCGATGACATTGTCAATTGCTTATGCGAGCGAGCGGTATTCCGCTCACAGCGATTTGTACTCAAAGTGGTACGCTTTGGGAGTGACTTGTCATGCCTCACGGGCTGTCTAATGCGCCGGACACATTCAGTCGTCTCGTGACGCAATTGTTCCGATTTCACCGAGGATATGCACAAAGCTAATTCGATGACATCTTTGTCCGCATCCGTCAAAACGTGGCAGATCAGATGTGGACAACCACATTTACCATTTACGAGCAGTGCTCGAGTGCATGTGTACGAGCAAGCTGTATGCAAATGCATCAGAATGCATTTTTGGTGCTAAAGAACTCCCCTTTCTCGGGTGTTTCATTGGAAAACGTGGCCTTCGAGTGGATTCCGCTAAGTTAAAGTATATTGTTGACTGGACGGTTCCGTCGAATTATAAGTACCTGCGTAAATGGCTTGGCCTTGCTAATTACTTGCACAAATGCAGTGCAAATTACGCGGATATGGCAAGGCAATTAACCAACCTACTCAAGAAGGATGCATTTTGGTGTTGGGACGCAGTCCATGCTCAAGCTTTTAAAGCTAAAAAGGATAGTCTCCTTCATGATACTATTTTGGCTTTGCTTGACTCTAAGTGACCTATCAGTGTCGTCTGTGACGCATCTGATTTTGCTATTGGTTGTGATTATTGCGGACAGATGTCGATGGACATAGGCGCGGCTTTTCGTATGAATCTTGTCAGCTCAAAGCTGCAAAGAAGGAATATCCAGTTCACGACAACTAGTCACTCTCAATAAAATATGCTCTTGGAAGTTCGAGGCCATCTACTTAGCTCAAACCTTTTGTGATCTTCACAGATCATGCGCCGTTACGCACTGCGACACAGTAGCCACACCTCTCACAGCGTATGGCCCGTTTGCTTTCGTTCTTTGCTCAATACAGCTTCAAAATTAAATTTTAAGCCGGGCAAGCAAAACTCTTTGGCTGATGCGTTGTCACGCAGACCTGATATGAGCTTGCTCATGCTACGACTCTTTCTTCATCCCTTGTGATTTTAATTCGTGCGGCATATGCACGTGATGAGCAATGAGTAGCATTGCTACATGGTCTTGGAAGCAGGGAGTTTTAAGACTCGAACATCAAATTGTCAGCACGCTTACGTGCGAGCCTATATTGACATGCCATCGATGGTGGACTGTTGTGTTATTGCACGGGTGTTAAGGATGTGCCTCACATCGTTGTACATCCCGATGAGGACTTGAATTATTCGATCCTTTTTAAGGCGCATGAAACTGCTTTGAGCGGTTATCTCGGTCGTGAGAAGACCTATAGTTCAGTTAGCCACACATTTTGGTGGCCCAAGTTGTACAAATAGGTGAGCTCATTTGCGCGTACACGTGAAACGCGCCAACGGGTCAAATACTCAGCACATGCGGTTGCACCGCTTGCTAGTTTAACTATACCCACTGGGTGTCAAGAGTCCATAAGTATGGACTTAGTGTTTGGCCTACCGAAGTATTCGGACGGCAACACTGGTATTTTGGTCTTTGTTGACCGTTTGAGCAAGATAACTCATTTAACGGCTGCGCCTGATTCCATCAGCGGCAAAGGCACCGCAAAGGTGTTTATCGACCGTGTATTTCGACAACATGATCTGCCTGTTCGAATTGTCTCGGATCGTGACCCAAGTGTTGGGCTTCCATCTTTAAGGTTGTGGGCACCAGGCTGGACATGTCCACAGAGAATCACCCATGGTCAAACTGAGCGAGTCAACCGTGTCATTGGTGACATTTTGCGCAGTTTTTGGGCTGATACGACTAGGCGTTGGAGCTCTATGCTCCCTGTGGTCAAGTTTGCGTTAAATTATGCTTTTTTATGCTATTCATGCATCTACTGGCTTTACTCCATTCTACGTGAATGGCCTCACTCACCCTAGAGTTCCGTTAACACTTCTTCTACGGCGTTCTGTGCTTGGTTGGGGGGGATTGCCGATCGGCTCGCTGATGTCACCCCTATTACACTTCAGAAACAGGCGAGCGAGTTTCTCGCTGCACGATTAAATGTCTTAAGGCGTGTACATGATGCAATGGCTGATAGCCAGGACAAACAAAAGGAACAAACTGATGCCAAAGGCAAAAGTGCATTGAGAGTTATGAGGTTGGAGACCCAGTCTTACTCAAAGATAAGAACATCTACCTGACAAGGTGGTGTCAGCAGTCTGCGGGAACAAGTTGCGCCCTCAATTTTTGGGTAGTTTACGGTTGTGTCGAATAAAGGCCTAGCGTACATGCTCAACATTCCACGCAAGATGCGAACACACCCAGTGTAGTACATTGGCTTGCTTAAGACTTACTTTAGTCTGTCGCTGGTTGATCACGAGGCGCTTGCGCCGAAAGAGTTGGCAGTGCCACAAGTCGAGGGACCCTCAAGAAAAGACCCAATTTTACCTCAAGGTGCGCCACTCGGTCACGCAGACCGTTTATCGTGCGCAATAACTCGTCGACAACGCTTCAGGATTCACCGACCACCGCCTGCTTTCGTTAAAGAGCACGGGGATCAACCATATCATGTTGAACGTCTCCTGCAGCAACGTCGTCGGGACGGTCAGTACCATTGCTTGGTACAGTGGGGGGGTACCTGGAGTCGGAGAATTCATGGTAGTACGAAGTGCACTGCGGCAGGATTGTCCGTACGACGTTGAAGTTTTTAAACGTCGTCTTCAGGATCAGTCAACCTATACCGCTCCCCACTGGTCGGTGTGGGGGTAGAGGATGCTGCAGCTGCAGCAGGTGCCGGTGCACTGAGGCGCTGGTTCGTAGATGCTGCAGCCTAGCGGGTGCGATAGAACGATCTCAGTTGGCCTTTAAACTTTTGCTTTGCGAATCAAAGTACAGCTTTCTTTCGAGCCGAATGTCAGCAAATGAAGCGCTCTCTTAAAAATTTTACACGCTTTGCAGATGACGTGCTCTGTTAGCCGAACGCGTGAAGACGACATCATTATCCTCCTCCGTCTCATTAGGGGAGAGAACGGCAGGTATTGTCCGCATGGCGGACACTGATTCACCTTGTGCTTGCAGATTCAGCTTGTCAACGTACTCTTGAGCGGTCATGCGTTCATCCTCCAAGCATCTCGCTCTGATATCTTCCTTCTCCGCTAGTGCTGTGTTGTGACAGCCTTAAGTCCCGTTATACTTGTTGCGAGTGACTGCCCGGCAGTCTGACGAATACGTTCGACCACAGTAGGTGGAGTAATGCGGTAACCACTGTGAGCATTAACTGTGGCTACAATTTTTGCTTGGCGCCTGCGGTCATCGACCGAATGAAGGTATTGTGCTTGATCTTCATCGTGAGTTTCGTGCAACACACCCTACGCAGGGTCGACGACTGCACGCTGTGCATTGGGTGAAGGTACCCTCATCACGTTTCGCGAATGGATTCGACGCGATGCGGGTATTTTCACACGCCGGTGGCGTAGCTGGCGGATGGTCGTAGATGCTCGAGGCAGTGGTGTCACTCTCGAAGTCTACCATACCCTCTTTGTGGAATTCTTTCAGGGTGTAGGACAAACTTTTAACTCAGTTAAATTTTTGAGATGTGTCATGAACACGGTGGTCAAGCACCAGAGCTTTGACAGGCCTTAAAGCGCAGTGGAGGAATTGTCGACACAAGGGAGTCGACAGTTTGGTAGGGGAGGGTGTAACGGGGTTTCACGCGGTTGTTGAACCAATTCTGTTGTGTGTCCACACCAGGTAAAGATCGTTGGATTTGAGTGGTACAGTCTTGGTACCTCGTACTTGCGGTAAAACCGCACCTTATCGGGTAAGGACCAGACTTTTGTCATAAGATCGGAATGTAGAAGTCAGTCAGGCAAGGTTTTAGGGTTTTATTACCGTAGCTAAAATGATAGATAAAGTACAGTTTCCCTTTTGAATTGGACGCTAGTGCCTAGTCAAGGCATAGCGTGTTGTAAGGGTGTTAGCCTTGTGAAGTCTTTTACTCGTGTTTAACTAGTCGTGACTAGTTAGTGTGTGATTCTGTGAATCGTAATCCCTTTGGAACCGGGATTGTAAAGCTTGTACGCTTGAACAACTGTGCGTAGCTGTTAGTTTGCTATAACTAAAAAACTTTTTGAGTCAAGAATTCCTCTGTTAAGGAGCGCTAATTAGCTCCGCTGCAATTTACAAAGAACTTAGATGTACCAAATACAGTTCTACTTTACCCTTAGACAGAGCTTCTAGTTTTATTTACTTCGCGGCGCTTCTTCACGCTACTTACACATGACGTCGGGATCAAGTAGCCGTGTGTTCAGTCAACACTAGTCTTACCAGTCATCTGGTTAGTACGTGCTTCATAAACCCTGGTAGCACTGTGTAGTTCGACAAGTGACCCCAACTACCTCCTTTAACATGAATATGTTGGATTCGGAGGATAGCTTTCACGCTACGCGTGAAAACTTTATCCATTTGAGCAGCATCAAATGGAGTGCGGTAGGATGTATGAGCTCTACCGTAGGCAAAAAACCGCCGTTAGCGCCATGTTGGAGTCCTTGACACAGACCAACGACATGCCGCTAAAGCCAAGTTCATTCGAAATGAGCTTGTCGCCGAAAGAGGAAAGTAGCCTTGCTTCACTGTTAAGGCTCTCAACAGGCCGAATAGCTAATAGAACTCGGTGCTCAACAGTCAGGGCTGTTGAGACATCAGCGATTTAGTGCTACTGTGGGAGGGGTGAATCACATGCGTCGTCCTTGAATCTTGTAGGTCGATACCTACAAGTACAGAGGAGTCGATACGGAGATGAGCGTCTCACATTTTTTTAATCGCTGGAAACCTTTAAGACTCGTATCAATCAGACGTTTAAGCCGCCAAGGGCTGAGTTCAGGGCTCGATAAGAGCTTTTGAAATTCGAGCAAGGTAATCGTGATGCGAACACTTACGCTTAACAGTTACGACTCCTTGCGAATAGCATGGCTTCTAAAACAGTGCATGAGCATGCGCCGATTAATGTATTCATGCCAGAACTCGCAGATGGTCCCGTCAGGAACCACCAGTTCCACTAAGAGTTGGATACGCTTTAATTAGCGACGTAGCTGCAAAACAGAAGGGCTTTAGCAGGAGGCAGGCTCATGCTAGCTTAAGCTCTTAGCTTCCACAGCGACGAAAAGATCCTGGAGGTCCAGAACCAACGGACCTCTGTCATGTTGAGAGCGAGAGACATCACTCTTCAAGCAACAAGCGATTGCAGAATTGTAATCGCTGCCAGAAGTTGGGATATTGCGCTTAAAAAGTGAGTGTCCACGCCCAGTGCCAAACCCTACTGAGCGAAGTGATCGTCCATCTGAAAAAAAGGCAATATATTGTCCAGCGCAGTTGCGAAACCACAACAGCGAAGTGGACCATCATAAATGGTCGGGGTCAGTGGGGGTGGAACGCCCTACTGACCCAGCAACCTTGATAGAATTTGCGAATCGCTTCACGAAAATTGCTCCATCTTCACAATCACTTTTTGTCTCTGCACCCCGTGATGACGCACCCTTCATCACGTTGAAGTTTAAAGTGACAGAAATTTTTCACTTCGTGACTTATTTGGCTGTGTGCGTAGTACTACTTTGTTCGTCGCCAGACGCTAGAGGATTGTAGGCTCAAATTGATCGAGCAAGACATCTATCTAATGAAGATGTAGGTGTGCCTTGCCACAGGAGATTTGATAAATGTTGAGAAACGCGTCATGGGATTGCACTGCACGCTACAAGGTTCGCAGTACAGTGATGATTTCATCGTACTAGATTTGGATGATAAATTTGACGTCATCCTGGAAGTACCGTGACTTATAAGGTACGAGCCAAGAGTAAGCTGGCAGTATCTATCCGTGAAGATGCCTGCTGCTTATTGATCAGACGATTATCTGATGAACATCACGGAGCTTCCACAAGCGTGTGAATGTACTGCAAGCGAGTGCGATTGCCTCGCTTGTGTTTCAATCGCTAGCGCAACTGTACAAGACCTCAGTGTAGCCGATCCCTAAACTGTGAAGCAAGCTCCCGGCGACTGTACAGAAGTACAAGCAGCGCCGAAGGTCCACCAATCAAATTAGTCGAGCGAGTCGGGACAACGATGCATGCCTGGCGGGCAACATCCTAGGAAGAATAAATCGGTTGCCACAAAAGGGCAACACGATCATCCTAGGTCAACTGTAGAGTTGAACGTAAAGGAATGGTACCTGACTGTGGTTGAACAGTCACAGTCAGAAGACGTCGTTGGAATAAGTCCCTACGTTCTAGAGGAAGACGCTGCCCAAGTAGTTAATTGGTGAGGAAGACAGACTTCATCCACCTGAGGGATTAAGCCCCCAGTAGCTTGTACAAAATTTTCCAAGTAAAAAACCGACATATTAAACGTCTTGTTAACGAAGGGTCAAGTTTAGGCGCTTATACAATTGATTTGATCGTACCTTATAAGTTGACTTTGGAGATCATACAAAATTTCCGACGCTAAACGGTTCCTGCATACTCGTCACAGAGGACGAGCACGTCGCCGATATTCTGTCTGCACAAGTGTTTGCTGAGAACGAACGGGTTCCCGGTAGATCATCGACGGACGAGAGGTTCGTCGATGAGAAGACCCGGATTGGGCGATACACGTCTTAATCTTGGTAGTCTTTGAAGACAAATCCTTTGTATTAGGATTTGGTCAGATTCCGGAATGTTTTCCCTGAATCCGTGCTATGCGAGCCACCCAAGGACAAAGGCACTTGGCATGAGATCAAGCTGTATTCCGGTATGAAGTACTATGTCATGAAGCAGTGACCACTGCCTCGTGAACAGTACACAGCGATCGACAAATTCTTTGCCGATCGCTTAGCGGCTGGCCATGTGAGGAAGTCAACATCCCCACGCAGATTTTTGACCTTCTGTGTTCGAAAGACCACAGAAGGGTGGCGGATAGTGCACGCATTCAACAAATTGAACGCTGCAACGGTACTGTCTCAGACGCCGATACCAAGGAAGGACGTCATCACTGGTGGTATGTCAAAGAGTACCATCTTTTAGTCCATGGATCTGATCGATGGATTCTACCAGATCATCATGCGTGAACGGACATTCCATACACAGCAGTGAGCACCCCCAGCGGTATGCTCTGGGAGTGGCTAGTGATACCACAGGGGCTAAGTAACGCCCCTGCAACGTTCCACAGATGTGTTACGAATCTGTTGCGATCGGTGCGCGATTTCGCACCAAGTTACTTCGACGATGTCTTCATCCATAGCCGTCTATGGATGGAAAGACGGACTTGGAGGTTCATCGAATCCACGTCCGGAACGTTCTTACACTTAGGCGAGAGCACAAGTTGTTCGCGAACCTCAAGAATGGTATATTTGCAGCGAACTAAATGTCACTTCTTGGCTAAATCGTGGCTAAAACGGCGTACGCCCGTTTCTGGGAACGATCAAGGCGATTCGCGACTGGCCTGTGCCAGTCGACGTCAAGAACTTCGAAAATTCCTTGGCTTAGCGGCGTACTTGCAAAAGTACTCGCGCAGCCACGCCACGATTACCGTACATCTCTCTCGTCCGTTAAAGGAAAAAGAGAGGTGGTGATGGAGTGCTGAGTGTCAGCACTCCTTCGAAGATATTAAGAAAAGCTTAGTGAAATCGCCTGTACTGGCGATTGCAGATCAGGACAGACCATTCCACGTGGTCTGTGACGCCAGCGATTTTGCAATCGGCTGCGCGTTCATTCAGTACAACTCAGAAGGCGTTGAGCGCGTCGTCTGTTATCAATCGCTTCAGCTGCAAGCAGCTGAGCAAAATTATCCGGTGCATGACAAGGAAATCCTTGCCATGAAATGTGCACTGGTTAATTTCGGGTGTATCTCTTAGGAGATAGACCGTTCATCGTATGTTTGGACCATGCTTCACTACACAGGGCCACAAACAGTCCACATCTCTTGCAAAGGATGGCAAGGTGGATGTTCTTATCCGCGGAGTACAACTTTGTTCTGATTTATGCTCTACGTCGAGCATAAATCAGAACGACTGATTGTCGTTGCTGATGCGATTTCATGCCGACCCGATTTCAGATTGGGCGCGCAATCCAACAGCGAGAAGACGCACACTGCTGTGTCACTTAAAGTCAGTCCCCCGTTGTCAGCGTTACTTGACAGCGCAAGGAATGCCTACGCGAAGTTTATTCTCTTCTGCGATTAATAAACTACGTATCAAACCCATGTAGTCAAGCTTTGAAAAGCTTGAATTCTTAATGTTGCTCTTCAACCGAACGATATTCTGTCCGTGATGGACTGCTGTACTATACAGCAGTCAACGGCGACACACAATGTGTCGTCGTTACCGCTAATAAAAATCAGCGTTTGATCATCATGTAAAATTGTCAAGATGCCCTAGCGGTGGTCATCGTGGTAGATGAAAGTCTTACCTCACGGCAATCGTGACTTGTGCTGGCCACGCCAGTATGAGTTTGTGCGCAAATACATTCCCGCTTGCAACGTTTGCCAACGGGTGAAGCCTGTTAATTCATCCTGAGCACCCTTGCAGCCTCTACCGATTCCGGCAGAGTTCTGGCAGTCTGTATCGATGGACTTTGTCTTTTTTTTGGTTTCCCAAAGACGTTCATAAGAATACAGGTATTCTTGTGTTTGTTGATCGGTTCATCAAGATTATACATCTTTCTGCTGTACCCGAGTTGATCTCGGCACAGGGCTGTGGTCGTGTCTTTATTACACGATCATTCGACTCCAAGGGTACCCCTTAACCTCATGTCTGATTATGACCCTCGGTCCACAGCGGAGTTATGGCAATCCGCGTTCCGATTGCTCGGAACGCGTTTAAGTATGTCAAAATCTGAATATCTTGAAACAGATGGTCAGAAGGAACGTGCAAACCGTGTCCACGAAGGCATACGTTAAGGATACGCCCACTCGTTCTCGATTTGGAGCAAAATTCTCTTTAGGTGAATGCGCCATCAACGATTCGGTGCATGCATCAACCTCGCACACATCATTATTTGTAAATGGCTTACGCCATCCGAGTCTGCCCTTCCTCTTAGAGTGCATCTCTTAGATAAGACGGGAAAGGACTAGCTTGCGTTAAACGTTCTATCTCTTGCTAACCACGTGTTAAAGCTAACGTTGTCACTTATGCTGCCGATGTCGATAAGGTCGACATCGAAGAATAAGGTCATCTAGAGAATAGCGATGACGCTATTTTAAAGGCAGATGATGGTGACGTTGCTAAGATTTTCAGCATCGCCAACGACAATTCCAGCGAGGATGATGACACTCTCGCTGACGAACAGAAAGAGGAAAGAACTCTTTCGCAGGCCGCACAAGTCGAGCTGAACAAAAAATGTCTCGTAAGCAGAAAGATTTCTACTGGCTCGAGAAGCAGTGGCCCGTTTCACGCAAGATTCCATCGCTCACGCGGTGGACCGGTAGAAAATGGAACGCTGACAAGAATGGAAGAGCAAATGCTCTTACATTCGTTGGAGGTGATTTGGTACTATTATCAACGGTAAATCTACCCAGACACGTAATGAATAACGTGGGCTCAGCTCTAAATTACTGCTTAAGTACATCGGCCCCATTAGTGTGCTGCGCCGAAAAGACAACGCATAAGCAATCGAGTTTCTACGTAGTATGCGTACGCATCCTCTGTTTATAATGGGTTGTCTCCGCCCGTACTGTCAGTTCGAGCATTCTTCCGACGATTAGGATAGCCCCCACGCTCAATAATCTCAACCGGATTTTTGCGCTTGCGCCCCAGGCGAAAAGTATGATCGCTTAGAGACATCTCCATTCTACTGAGAGATTTCTTTGTGAGCTGGCGTTAGATTGCCAGCTCGTCAACAAGGAAGCGGAAGCTACGCTCGATCTAAAGCTTTGCAGGGGCTTAATCAACCCGATCCTCTGCGCGATCAGCCTCACGATCCTTGCGGTACTTCCGTACATAATCTACCAAGGCGCAGCGTTAATCCCCCTCGTGTTTCAAATCCGCGCGCGATTCTACTATACGATCCATCTCGTATGGGTCGAGGTGGTGAGTCGAACGACTTGTAGGAGGTTTTTCCTCCTCTCCCAAACTTTGGTGGACTCACACGGTGGTCAACGCATCCTTGTGAATCATATCTTGAACCCGTGATGATTCAGGATAATGAACAAGTTATCTCGTCCAGTGGCGGGTGGGGGGGGGCACTATAGTGGAACAGCTGAGATCCCCGTTCCCAGCTAATAACAGATGTGCACATTATCGATGAGCAGTGCGACAAGATGCACCCTTTAATGATAAAGGTACATCGTCGAATGAACACCCGGCGAGTTTGCAAATAATTGTTAAGTCTAAATCGCTTGGTACATTCGTACGATATGCGCGCCGTCCAGTAGGACTAATTAGGAAGAAAGGTCTCCAAAGGGTCTTCATAGACCCATACCGAGCACCGTTTGGCCAATTCTGCTCACACCTATTGCGAGCTGCGATAATTTTGTTTAGCCGAACCTCACAGCCCTCATTTTATCTTTTACTTTGAAGGGGTTCCACGCCTGCACCAACAAAATTTCGTCTCGGTTGTGGTTTCCGTGGTACCATCGATATCTGAAAACAATCATCAATGTAATACTCATGCTCTGTGCGAGCCTTTCGCACTTACATTTAGACCATGGATTCTGGACGAATCAAAGAGTGGGATCCGACAACTCCTAGTGGTATGACTGTATTACTCTCTCAGTTTGCGTAAGGACGGCTTTCATGGTTTGTTTTCAAGAGAAATTGTAACACGTTACGATTCCTGCTCCTCTTGCGTAGTGCCGACATAGGTACTAGAACTACGATTGCCGCAATCACTGGTATTTCTACGTCTGTAATAATTATGCGACGTTTTATCGGGATCGTTATGACGACTAACGTCCTCATGTTGAGCACTCGCATTACATGAATGTGAGCGCTAGCGGTTCAAATCCGGCGAGGAATGCTCAAAATCGTCTAACGATCCGAGCATTTCACGGCGCTAAGCCATATCAAGACTTCCACTAGGTACAGCAGTCGTCGTTTCCGCACCCACAGCTTTAGGGTGGGATTTACATGCGACTTCGAGCTGGACGGGGAGTTCTCTCGCCAAATAGCTAATTTCTAATTAGGGTCCTACTTTCATAGGACTACCACCCGCAGTCATAGCAAGGGGTAAAGAAGATGCACGTCGATTGCCACATGTATCTGCAACGTTGGGTGTTGCAGGTTCCTTTTTAGCAGCAAAAGGAGATGAAATGCCTGTGCTAAGTCTTGGGTAGATTTTTTGCCGGCTGCACGCTTCCGTGCAGCCGCTTTAGATGCGGCTCTGTTCGCACAGCGCTTGGAAGAACTCGTCGTGCGCTTAAAAGTTGGAATGAGAAGAAAATTACCAACAATTTCCCTCTATCCCCAAAGCAACAAGACGTTGGTCAATCTCTCAGCGAATCATCAAAACACATACTTTGTAACGGGGCACCCTGAAGCTTGTACTGGTGACAGTACAAGCTATTATTCTGATAACAGAATAAGGCGGTGCCTCTAACTCGTACACTCTACTCAGAGGAAACGTAAGAAGAACGATATTGGTTAGAGTAAAGTAAACTTATTTATAATAGTTAATTCTGCAATAAATCACTATTTATCTTCATCTAACTATCTAAATACAAATTTAAATCAGTTATCTGCTCCACTCATTCTCTCTTCTCTCTTTGTTATATAATGGCCTATATCAACCAATTAGAACTACTACTACAGAATATTTCCTTATGATAATATTCTAGAATATAACTCTTATAGTTATATTCTATTAACAATTCTTATAAATTGTTAGTAACGATCACCCCGTTACACACCCCCCTTAACCATCATCACTTTAGTACTGATTACTAAATGATACTTCCCAAATCATTTGGGACGGTTTACTTTTTCACTTTCCAACATCTCATCCATGTAAACAACCATCTCCACAGCTCTCTCTTTCGACCCAAAAAACTAAAACTTTATCTTCTGAATCGACTACTTATCACTTATAGGCTTCTAAGACTTTTTCACAGATAACTTTTCTCTGATAATGACGATCTATCACAATTGAATCAAGCTCAATGATGAATCTTTTTCTTTTTCATCTATGGTCATGAACATCCAACAGTCAGGTCCGAGACTCTAATAGTGTTCTTTCTCCAATGGCATTACATGCAGTACTTTGTCGCATGGAAGCATTTTTCTAAAAAATTTCTTTCACTTCACACAGTGATCTTATCAAACGATTTTCTCAAGATCCATTACCAAAACTATCTGAGTCTTATCTCTTTTCAGAATCATGGTAAGTGGGAATACAAATTATGGTCCTCACTACTTAGGCTGATCATCATAATCTAATTAGTCTCTTGAAAACTTATCAAATATATTTGAACAACCCCAATAATCTCAGGGAGAAAGGATTATCTTTGGGGAACTTATTTACCTAAGAGCTACCTCCACTTGTCTTTTTTCAAAGGATTGACAATGAAATCCCTTTACACCTCCGGAACTTTTCCTCTCTGATGTTTCTCTTAAATCCAAATAATGGGACGGCTCCCAAAATCAGGGGGATAGAACGATAATCTCCACTTTACTCCGTGTTCAAACTCAACTAGATACTGCCCAGAATCTTAATGGAGGTGGAGGAGGAGGAAACTCTCATAGATCGGATCGTATCCCCGAGCTTTTATTAACAATTATCATTCAAATGAGCGACAACTCAACTGAGACTTCTTGAAATCAGCTGAGTTTCTTTTCACTTAAACGAGATTATTATGACGAGCTAAGTACTTTGATATTATCTCGGTGAGATAACTTTCAGACCCTTTCATTCATCGGCAAGCTTTGTGAATTTGACAAGGATTTTTCAAGAAACTACTATTATTAGAACTAAAAGGTTTCTTAATTTTGTAGGTAATCACAAAAAAGATTGGGTAGTGTTTATGTAGAATTGCTTGATTAACCGTAAGTAGATATTTTTTAAATATTTCTTTTTTTTTTTTCCTTCGTCTTAACGGACTACCTTTGGTATGAACTATTTCGTTAGCTTCTTGTGTGACCCTGCAACAACCTTTTTAGTGAGGGCTTCACTCTACTGGATTTTCTTCAGTGAGGGCTTCCTCACTGTTCTTCTTATATCGTTTATCGATATCGATCAAACCAATACTTTTCTCAGACTATGAGCGTGAACCAAATCGTTTTCTCCGCGAGTCCCTCCCCTTAAACCAGAGTTCCTTTAAGGTGGGTACACGGATGGCCACATCTAAAACGTGTATGTTCGTGGACCATCACGAGTTGTTGATGGCAAACTCTACCATCGGCAAAAACTCACTCCAACTCTTAAAGGAGTGTACGTATCCTCAAGTATCTCTTCAAGGACACGATTGGCACTTCCGTCTGACCATCTACTCTGGATATCAGATGTTGACATTTCAAGCGCTTCGAGTGATTTGAACACGAACCAGAAATCAGCAGTGAATCGTGGTCTCTTCTGATACATTCACGGGCAACCCTGAGTCGAAGATGTTCGATAAAGACACAAGCACAGCCTTGTGTGATTGACTCTGGTACAGCCACAAGGTGTACCATTTTGCTGAATCTGTCAACAAATACGAGAATACCCTATTCCCCTGCTCTTTGGGTAACCCGAAGACGAAATCCTGAGATGGATCCCAGCATCAGCCGGAACCGTAGAGGCTGTAAAGGTCAAGTGAAGGACTTGACTTCACTCTTGGCAGACTTCCATCGCGAACATACTTTCGCACAAACTGATACTGGCGGGGCCAGTAAAAGTCTCGACTTACCGTGAGATATGTTTTCTCTCGGACGATTCCTCCTATAGGAGCATCGTATACTCGAACATATCCGCAAACGCAGATCAATATCATCTGGAATGACAACACGTGGTGTGTCACCAGAAACGGCTGTATAGTACAGTAAACCGTTACGAGTATGTATCGATCTGATGCAGATCGATACGCAGAACAATCGTTTCAACGATTCTCGAGATGGTTGGGAGAATGTGACAACAACTTCACTATCTCACCATCTTGGGCTATGCCCGCCTCATCATCATACAACGTTGTAGATGGAACTGAGGACGTCATAACCGCAACAGTGACTGTCTCACTGTTGGTTTCGCGACTGTTTCAAAGTCGGGACGACGTGAGATATCAGCGACGACATTAAGTCGTCCTGGTTTGTACTCGACCTAAAGTTGTATTCTGCAAAGAATGACAACCACCGCGCCATTCGTTGTGAAAGGTGCGGGCTGTTCACTGCCGTGCGTAACGACGCATGGTCAGTGTAAACAACGAAGGGTCTATCTCCTAATAGATAGACTCTGAACTTCGCGAGTGCATACTTCATGGCAAGGATTCCTTGTCATGCACTGGATAGTTCCGCTCAGCTGGTTGCAGCTGACGCACTATAGCAGACGACGCGTTCAACGCCTTCAAGGTCGTACTGCATTAATGCACAGCCGATTGCGAAATCCTGGCATCACAGACCACATGAAATGGCCTTCCTGATCGGCTATTGCTAGGACTGGGGATTGTATCAAGCTCTGCTTGATACCCTCAAAGGCGTTGACATTCAGCGTTCCATAACCACCTCTCTTCTTTTCAACAAACGAGAGGTGTACAGTCATCTCGGCGTAATTGCGTGAATACTTATGCAAATACGCCGCTAGTAAGGAATTTTCGAAGACCTTTGACATCGACCGCACGGGCCAGTCGGTGATCGCCTTGATCTTTTCGGGATCAGGACGTCACCGTTCTTACCAACGTGCACCCAAGAAGTGGTATTTCGCTTGCTGCAAATATACACTTCTTGAGGTTTGCATACAATTGATCTTTCCATGATTGTAAGAACTTGTCGACGTGGTACTTGTGAACCTCAACGTCCGACTTTCCATCCATAGTCGACTATGGATGAATACTCATCGAAATAACTCGGCGCGAATTCTCGTACTGGCCTCAACAGATGTGATACACACTTTGAACTGGCAGGGGCATTACTGAGCCCTTGTGGCATTACTAGCCATTCCCAGAGCATGCCCTAGGCGTGCTAACTGCGGTATAGGGTATATCCCGTTCCCCATTAGGATTTGATAGAAGCCATCCATCAAATCCATGGACGAAAAGATGGTACTCTTTGACATACCATCAATGATTACTCCTTCCTCGGTATCGGCGTCTGAGCCGGTACCGTTGCAGCGTTCAATTTGTTAAACGCGTGCACAATCCGCCACCCTCCTTTGCTTTTCGCACAAGAAGGTCGGAGAGCTATGTGGGGAAGTTGATTCCCTCACATGGCCCGCTGCTAAACGATCGGCAAAGAACTTGTCGATCGCAAGTACTTGTTCACGAGGCAGTGGCCACTGCTTCATGACACAGTACTTCGAGCCTGGTTTAAGCTCGACTTCGTGTCGAATACCTTTATCCTTCGGTAATTCGCACGGAACAGTTTCAGGGAATACATCCTTGAATTCAACCAAATCTTCATAGAGAGGATTTTCCTTGAGCGATTCCCATGATTGGGACTCATATCGCTCAATTCGTGTCTTTCATCTAGGACACTCTCGTCCATAGATGAACTACTGAGAACCTCTCTTCTCAGTAAACACTGTTGCTGACCTTATGTCGGTTACATACTCGTCTTCAGCGACGAGTATGCAGATCTGCTTGACTTTGCCACTACGCAGATCACGCAAGAATCTTTTATGTTCAAGCGTTGGCAACTGAGTGATCTCCGAAGTTAACTTCGGAGGCGCAATCAGATCAAGTGTATAAGCGCCTACACTTGATCCGTTATTGACTATGACATTCAATGTCTCTGTCATTTCCTGGGGACTTATTCCCTCAGGCTTCGAAGGACTTATTCCTTCGGCTTCCCGGGGACTTATTCCCGCGGGTTTCAGGGAACTTATTTCCACCGTATCTGTAATATCGGGACCTTTTCCCTTTAACTTCCTCTAGCTGGGGTTGCGCAACCACAGCGAGATCCTCTACGAAAGACTCTCCAGTCGATCTAGGATTATCGTTTCGCTTAACCTGAGCGATCGATTGTTTCTCTTCTAGATGTTCCCCGCTAGGGATACATCTTCGTCCCGGTCCACTCGACTTATTCGAGTGGTGGACCTTCGGCGCAGCCTGTGTTTCCTCACAGCCGCCGGAACTTTGCTCCGAAGTGTAACTGTCTGTTACACTAAGGTTTCGTGCAGTCGTACTAACGACCGTACCACAAGTGAGGCCATCGCACTCACTCGTAGTACACCCACACGCTTGTGGACGCTCCAAAACGTTCATCAGATGGCCATCTGATGAACAAGCGGCAGGCATCGTTACTGTCCGATGTTGCCAGTTTACCCGTGGTTCGTACCTTCTGAGCCACGGTATTCCAAGGATGACATCAAATTTGTCATCCAACTCCAATACGATAAAGTCATCGTCATATTGGGTATCTTCTAGCGTACAGTGGATCTTCACTATACGCTTCATGACGGTTACGGATGCGCCTGTCGCAAGACGTACCGTCATCCTCGTAGGAGGTGTGTCACATTCAACAAACTTAAAGTGACCATCTTCTAGCGATTGGCGTCGCACAAAATTGTTGGACGCCCCACAATCGACTAGAGCTCGAAGGGACAACTTATTCGTCACTTCGAGTTTCAAGGTAATGAGTGAGATCTCATTACCTAGAGCAGCAACGCACAATGTCTGTGTGTTGGGAGCAACCTTCATCAAGAGGCCTACAAATTCTCTTGACGTTGCTGGATCAGTAGGGTGCTCCGCACCTACTGATCCTGTCCGTTTTTTGACGGTCCATCCCGTTGTTGCGTCTTTGCACCAACTGCGGACCCCCGTCCCTCCCCTTTCTCATGGGTGGACGGTCACTACGCCCAGTGTCGCGAGACACTGGACGAGGCACTACACTCGTAAGCGTAGTGTCCTGTCTTTTGACATCTGTTGCATCTCTGCAACTTCTTGTAGCCTGTAGAGCGAGCCTTCTCGCTCTCTACATAACAGAGTTCCATCGGCTCTGGACCTCCGCTGTCATATCGTCTCGGTTGACGATATGATGTCGAGCTGGCGCGAGCCTGTCTCAGACTGAAGTCTTCCTGCTCCGCAATGGAAATGGCTTGTTCTAGTGAATCTAGTTCAAGCCGGAACAGGTGAGTCTTGACGGGACCATCCGCAAGACCCTGCATGAACACCGAAACCAACGTGTGTTCATCCACCGGATTGGAACTTATACAACTCGTGAGATGTCGTATATGTTGAGCGTAAGCGTGCACATCACGCTTACCCTGATTGAGCTTCAAGAGTTCGGTTCGAGCTCTGAACTCAGCTCTAGGCGGTTCAAACGTTTGTCTGAGCCGCGACTTGAAGACTTCCAACGACCCAAACGCATATGGGTCGTGCAGCTTGAGCCCCAGTGCCCAAGTCTTGGCACGTCCTGCCAGATTTGACTGGGCAAATGCAACTTGCATATCCCCGTCGTCGATGCGACGCGCCCTTATGGCGTCATCCAATTCGACGAACCATCTCAAGAGGGAGTCTTCTTCGACCCCCTATACTTTGAGATGTCAATCTTCAAAGTCTCGGGCCGACGCGAGTGCATCGACCCGCCAGCAGCGCCTGCTGCTGTCTCAACAGTTCAAACTGTTGAGCACCTTGTTCTCTCAACAACTCTGCTTGTTGAGAACCTTGTTGGTGAAGCAAGGCTACTTTCTCGCGTTCTGCGTCAAGTTCATTTGAATGAACTTGGCGATAGTAGCATGTTGGGCATCTCTATTGAGAGCCTCTAGCATGACGCTAACAGCATGGATGCCCATGGTTGAACCCATCCGTTCAACCGCATCCCATTCGACATCGCTCAAATGGGAGTAGCCGTCACGCGTAGCGTGAAAGCTTTGGTCATCTTCATCATCCAAATTGTTTTTGTGGGGGGGGGCGGGGGGCCGAGGAGGGACTAAGAAGTAGTAGGGGGGAAGGGGGAGCCTGGGAGTTGGAGAGATGAAAAGCAAATAATACTAATAATTAATTAAGAGAGGGGAGGGGCGCGCCCCCAACATCCACATACACGGAGAAAGGAGAAGAAAGAGGGAAGGAGGAGGAGAGTGTTTGGGGAGAGAGAAAGAAAGGTTTTTATATATATTAATTTGTGTATAAAATACATCTATTTTTATCTTCATATAATTATATAAAAATAAAAATGTAAATTATTTTTCCCCCCCCCACTCTTTGGGGGGGCTTTCGGGGGCGCGTCTTCGTTGGTTGATATAATGGCCTATATCAACCAATTAGGAACTACTTGGAAGTGCTACAGAATATTGTCCTTATGACAATATTCTGAGAATATAACTCTTATAGTTATATTCTATTAACATCTTCTTATAAATTGTTAGGTAACGATTCACCCCGTTACATACTTGGTGACTGCTCATTGGGGGGGGTTATGTAAACGAGTGAGCCCGTTTTATAAAATTAATACGAATGCATCATTTTTTAATTTTTCCATTTTGATATAACTCAATCAACATCACTTGCGAAGAGGTAATGTTGGCGGAGCATTACACCCGAGAGTAATATTTCGGGGTCCTTCACTTTTGGTTGATGTCTACACTACACCAACTAATTTAACCACCAGTCGCTACTTGACGCGCGCAATGGTTGGTGAGCAAGAAACCCACTCAGGTGATTGAAGTTTAAGATAGTTGGATCAAGTCAAAAATGATTTACAAGGACACATAAGTACAATGCACAAAGTTCTACATTTTCCCTAAACAGAGCTTCTAGTTCTGTTTACTTTGCTATGCTTCCTCACGCCACGTGTACGTGATGTCAGGAGCACGTAGCCCTGTGTTCAGTCAACACAAGTCTTGCCAGTCATCTATTAAGAGCGTGTCCCGTTGCGTAAAACTAATTTAATTTTAATTTCAGGACCACTACATAAGAATGCAGACAACTAGTCCTTACATGAGATCAAGGGAATTGCTATTAAATGACAAGGACTCATCATCAGAAGCTGAGGAGAGAAGACAAAAGTGTCATCAATTAGCTAGTCAAACTTATGAGCCGTAATTGACGTATAACGAGACAAAATTGCCGAAATTCACCTAGCCCGAAGCAAACACCTAGTGTTACACCTGGCAGAAGCTCGTCAGTGAGTTCGTTTTCGTGTCAATAAGGAGTTTGACTAGGAGCGAGGTAAAACTATTTATTTATGGCTTCATATTTGAATTGCCTATCCTTTTCCGCTTGGCTACTAATGCAACAGGGTGAGACTGTTGCATGTAATCAACTTTTGATACTTGCTAATTAGAATTTATCACAAGGGTTGATTATGATCGTGAATATTACAATTAGGGATAGTATATAGAAACACCAACTCGTTGGCTGATACGGGTCATCATATCAGCAGATCGAGCGGTCGAATCATCGATGAACTCACGCAATGAGGGGTGAGCAAGACTTAAGCATATATTTTGTCAATCAATACAATCAGGCTAGGACTACAACATGGGTAAAATGATTACTGTAACGAACCACTGGAGCAACACACTGGGCAACAGGTGTGGAGATAGACTCACCAACAACAGTGTGAGCCGTCCCTCGCAACCTCTCTAAACTACGCAGAGTAAAACTGCATAAATCAAAACTAAGTCCAAATCATATAGCCTATGTTGCAGTCCAACTAAATTAAATCTATCGACAAAAGTGTACGCTAACGTCTTGCTTACCACTCGTTGCGAGCGTCCATCGTTAATTGTACTTTTAGATCTGGCTGATGTGATGACCCATACCAGCCAATCGGTGAGTCTTTCGGAAAATTGTCCCTTAGGGTAATATTCACGAACACTATCATCCTTTGAGTTTTTTTTTAATTAACAAGTATCAAGCGAAGAATTCATGTAACATGTATGGGGGTGTTCTTTCAGCTAATCGAACAAGCCTTGCACTGCTGAAAGTGCCAGGCTGTGCGCTTCCAACTACCTCACGTCTACGTACGTGTAGAGGAAGGTTGCTAAACGGAGCAAGCGTCCTTAGTAAATGTAAAAAGTAGAATTATTTTTAGTATAATTAACCCTCTTAAAAAACCAATTTTTCTGTATTCAACTATGTATGTAACAATTCCATCATGTAGTGTAACTGTTTGCGCACCACTAATTGCGTGCTTCTGTCGTGACTAGCATTTATCAGTTGATTTCTCAAACCTAAATCAAACCAATGAGCAGTTTGTTACATCTGCAAAACATTTTAATTTTTTAGGATAACAATGTGAGTATGTTGTGTTTGTCCTGACATAAAATTCATACTTGACAAATACCTTACGTAAATTTTCATGTAACAGAGGCACCCCTTTATATCACCCTACTTTGACTATCAGTCACATTGGTGACTGACTGATGATCGAGTAACTCTTTTAAGTGGATCTGGGACACGGAACACTTGTTGAAGATCCATTAATTCTTCCTCCTCATCATCATCGCATGTTCAACAAGTCCATGCGGTGTGCAACCAAAGCTGCTGAGATTGCAGCCATGAGGCTCCGCTTTAATGCCGCATGGGGGATAGGATCACCCAAAGCAGCTGAAATAAGTTCGTATGCTGTTTCCACGACTTAGGCTGGCAGCAGTCGTTGCTGCAGGCGCACGAGGTGATGCAACACGTGACATCGGAGATCATGAGCTCGAGCTCATATACTCTGGCGAGTTTGACGGTAAGACTGACTCGAGGGAGGCAAAACTAAGGATGACCCAGAGTTAACTATACCGGAATAGAATTGGTCGGGTCCCCGAAGCGCTTTAAGCCTCTTAGAGCGTCTTGGCATCTTCAAATAGTCTGACGAGTCCGACTCTGCGTATCCGAGATAGGGTCGTCCGGCTTAAAGCGAGAAAGGCGGTATTTATGGACACCGGAAACGATCTCTTGACGGTGATGCAATCATGCATCAGAGTCCGGGTGATAGGAATGATCCTGCTGTCGGTACTCCTGATGACACAAGACAAGAGACGTTGTATCGCGATGTGTCGCGCGTTCTTTCTGAGAAGAAGCCGTGGATACCTCCTCGGAGTGTTTGTTCGTCTGTTCGGCGCGACTAGTGATCGTTACCATAAAGATAATTCGATTCATCAAAGCTTTCTAAGCTTGATCCTAGTCCGAGTAGCTTTCTCAACAAACGTTCTATCTTTATCGTTGCATTTTATAAGCATTGATGGTACAGTGGGAATTACAACCGTGATGGTCCCTCGTTGATTCAGGTATGGAACGCTTTCATTCTTAGCATGTGTGAGATTAGTCGTGATGCCTGGATAAAAAATCCATAGATATCTCGTAATAAGTTTGATTAGCGGGCCTCTACCAGTGCACGTTACAAAAGGCATCGGTTGTCAAGAGAGGCCGTGCATGCCTCTCTTGGGGTGGTGCGTGCCAAAGTTGTTTAAACGACTTGGCTCGAGCTCCAAACTAAACCTACTTGATGACTGACCCCTGGTGGAGGGCACGTGTGGCTCAATAGATAAACGAGAGAATCACTGATGTGCAATTCCCCTAAAAGCGCGCTGGGCATTTGTTCCTTGTTGATATGACAAGGCCTAGCAAATGAACTAGAAGTTGAGAACTAGGCTCACGAGTGTATGCCGATGATGATACCTGAGCCACCGGACAAAGTAACTCGTTCGACGTCCCTTCATATTGAGGTGGTTCAACAGGCGTTCTATGCGGTAGGCGTCGCGTGCATCAATATATGAATGGGGCGGAAGAGGAATCACGTTCTCAGATGGAATCGCAGGTCCAGTCCGTTACTGTACGTCAGGTCGAGTGCGTACTGTGCGATAGTACACCCCACCTCTTCGAAGGAGGCGAGGTGTACTTAAAATCCTTTCGTTCGAGCCACGCCCGTACGAAGACCCTAGGTGAAGGTGGTAACTGGAACCATTTCTGGTAAGGGATCAAGCTTCATGGCAGCGATTTAATTTCGTAGCTCCTGAACATAGTCCGATTGTTCTTTCTTGCCCTGACGGCCGGATGGTAAACGAGAACGCACTCAATATGCCTGATTAAGCGGAGTAAAAAAACACCCAGGAGATCCGCTGTTTTAGCCAATACCAGGTGGGAAAGCTTAGTCTACCGGCGAGCTAAACGTGAGGGCCCATTCTCTGGCTCGACCGCTTAGTTTTTGGGATCGCCATCCCAACTTGCTGTTTCTCCAATCCAATAATAGCAAAGTTCATGGCCATTTCTACCTCCTTTATCCATTAATAAAATTTTCCCCTTCCTTTCCCTTGAATGTAATTACAGTCAAGATGAGTGGTGAGACAATCATCTACTATGCTTACTTAGGTTACAGAGCACATTAAGTAAGCATAATAGATGATAAATAATCGTGTACGTGCACAATCAATTTGGATCCAAACTACATAAAGCGCCAAGACGTGCACGAATCTTTTCAGGACCTTGTATAGAGATTAAATCCACTTGTTCGTTCCCGATTAGCTCTCTGAATTCCTCCTGCGCTAATCCCTAAGCCTCAAATAGAGATTTCTTTCCTTCCATCCTTACATAGGACTAGACATGAACAGACTCAGGTGTAGATCGACTACAAAGGCTACAAAGTGTAGCGGAGATACCCTAACTCCTTAGTCAGAGGAAGACTTCTATACTCGTAAAGTCACTTAGTGTATTAAACGAGACGGGTAACGGGCACCCTTTGTTTGGGGTGCCACAAATCTTCACGGACACTAGTACGTGCGGAGGAAGCTAATCTACTTAAACCACTAGTTTGAGTAAAGGCAAAAACAGAAATGTATTTAATATAGTTAATCGACCACTATAACTTCATTCTTTTTTGAACTATATTAATCTACATTGTCGTATGCCGACAACCTGCTCACCACTCATTACGTGCGTCTAGCAGCGATTGGTGATAATCTTGGTTGATATAACTTTTGTCGACAAATCTTTTAGCAGCGCATGAATATTGTCTTACGGCGGGATAATATTCCTTCAATATTATCCATCTCGGGTAATATTGGAAGAAGATTGTCACGCTAGACAATCTCCCTATTGACAACGTTTGGTGTCCATATCATTTAACGGGCTACCCCTTTCCATCACTCCTCCATTAACCAGCAATCACTCGTTGATTTTTCTAATTCAATGGGACAGGGTGGTCACCGTTGGATCACTCTAAGAAGGAAAGCAATTGTTGGTCAAATCTCAACTCATTTGATAATTTATCGCATGGTGTCAAAGTTCATGCTGTGCGCTGCCGAAGCAGCCAGACCGGTGATTGCACGCATGCGTTCAGCCGAAGAGAGTACTTTTCTTGCTTCAGCAGCAGGTGATATTTCGCCTGCTGTTGCGATTCAGCAACATGAAGTGTCTGTTGTGAATATTCCATGTGATGGGTAACCACGTGCGACAGATACATCCGCTGCGTCTGCAGCGGGTGCTACGACTCACGATACGGATGATCCAGAAATAGAGCTCATATATTCTGGTGAGTAGGATGATGCATCCGACTCGAAGGTGAAACCTCACGCCTCCGGACCATCCGGGGCAGACACTGAAAGAGCGAGGTTGACTGGCTCTGGGGAACGTGGCGGCATCATGTCCAAGATCTTCATACTGAGCGATTCGTCTCACGAATACTCGTCTCACGCAAGTCCATCCGACAATAGGACGCATGGTGATGGTGGTGGCTCACTCAAACGTCATCACGAGAGAAACAACTCGAGAGGTCAAGCTGCTACTGGTGTCAGTGTTTATGTTGACACCACAAGAGAGGCCATAGACCGAAATGTCCTGCGCCACGCTCCTCACGTGGAGTCTCCATGGATGCCGTCATCCAAAGGGTTAGATCGAGTGGCCGGTATGACCACTGAACGGGACCGAATCCCGTTGTTCGTCTGTAGGAGGATCTGTCCTCCTAATTCCAACACGGAAAGTATCCTTGCTGAAGCAGAACTCTTCATCGATACATTTTTAAAACATCGGTGGTACAATTACAACAGTATCCGAGACGACAAGGCTTTGGTGCAGGGATGGAATGCCCTCATCCATAACATCGAGTTCAATGGCCATGAGGCCTGGCTCGGTAAACTTGATGCAGCTCGCATCAGGTTTGAGAAGCGTAACCCAGTCGGTGTACGATACAAGTTGCACCTATTGTCAAGAAAGTCAGGAGTACCCTGTCTCTTGTAGGGTGATTAGTGTCCAGGTTGCCCGGACAATTCGAACTGTGCCCCTAGGGAGGCCTCCCTCCCTAATGATCCATACTGGACGGCGCGCATCTCTTCCGAGATGGCAAAAGGAATCGACACTTTGCAAACCCTGTACTCGCGTTCGGGGGGGGGGTCGTTTTCCGACTGCTCTTCTCCAAACGCAGCGGGTGAGTCTCGTCGTACTGCTCAACGAGACCAAGAACATCAACAATCAGCTGAGCACGAGGCTCCCAGATGTCCCACGCCGGTGGATAGCCACGCCAGTGGACGAGGTAACTCGTCCGGACGCCATTCACGTCGCGGTAGTTCAAAATACGCTCCACTAGGAAGCGTTGAACACCGCTTAAGTCTACCAAAGGATGTGGTGGCGGTGGAACACCAGATCCGGCTCAAGGGTCGGATCAAGTTGATGTTCAAGAGCTGAACGGCCTAACGGAATAGTTGCAAGATGACCTGGCTCATGAACAATCTCGGCGTTATGGGCTTGAGGGTCTTGTGAAGGATAATTACAATTTGATGTTGCACAATCGTTCGGACGATCGTGCCGCTTTTGCATGCGCGCAACTTGAGAACGAGCTTTCGACTTGTTCTCTTCGTGATGAGCTGGCTGCTGCTCGTCGATACATCGCTGAGCTGCGTGAACAGGTCGCTTCGCTAGTCGACCAGACTGGCTCGTTGAAACAGGACCACTCGAGGGTCGTCTCGGCTCTCGACCGCGGAGGTGTTCTTTGCATCTCGAAACGGGCTCGTACTGATAGTACGGGCGGAGACGACCAGCGTAAAACGTAGGATGCGTGCGCATCTTACGGGGAAGTTCAATCCTGTATGCGTTGCCCATTCGGCGCAACACACGAAACGGGCCGGTGTACTAGGGCAGTCATTCACTGCTGCCCACATTTGTCACTACGTGATTCGGTAAGTTTACTGTATACAGTAAAACTAGGTCTACTTCATTAAGTAAAAATACATGCTATTCCATGTTTGTCTGCGTCTATCTTCTGTCTAGTGCATCTGCAATGGAGTCTAGAACGAAGCGAACAACCGCTTCGCCAGTCAGCAGAAATTTCTCTGATGATTCATCTTTGTCAGCAGCAGTGCGCTTCGTGTGCACTGCTGAAAGAACGTAGTCTTCACCAGTGAGGGTATCATCGTCCTCACTTTGGCGGTCATTGGCGATGCTGAATATGCCAGCATCTTCGTCTTCGTCATCATGGACATCGATCCCATCGTCATTGGCATCCATCACGTTGACACCATTGTCGACGAAGGATGAGCAAGAACCAGATCGGGTTTTGCTCGATTGATTTCACCCCCACCCCCTTAAACTAGAGTCACACTCTAAGAAGGCGGGTAAACGTGAATGGCAACTCGACGCTTGCGCCGAGTTGTTAATGGCGAATCCCTCCATCGGCAAGAAACCACTTCAACTCGTAAACGAGTGGACGTACCGTCGAAGTATCTCTTCGAGGACGCGGTTGACGCGTTCTGTTTGACCATTTGTTTCGGGATCGTTAGAAGTTGACATCGTCAAATGTGTTCCAAGTGAACGGAACACGGATTGCCAGAACTCCGCTGTGGAGCGGGGGTACCCATCAGATACGAGTTCACGAGGTAATCCTAAAGTCGTAACATAGTATCGATGAATACACGCGCACAGCCCTGGGCTGTGATTGACTCCGGTAAAGCAATAAGATGTACCATCTTGCTGAACCGATCAACAAACACAAGAATACCCGTATTCTTATGAACGTCTTTGGGAAACCCGAAGACGAAATCCATCGATACGGGCTGCCAAGACTCTGCCGGAATCGGAAGAGGCTGTCAGGGTGCGCGGGATGAAGGACTAGGCTTCACCCGTTGACAACTTCGCAAGCGCGAATGAATTTTTGCACAAAACCATACTGGCGGGGCCAGTAGAAGTCACGACTCACCATGAGGTAAGTCTTTTCCCTATCGCGATTCCCACTGGTCGGGGCATCGGGCACTAATACATGATGCGCAATCGCAAAACGTTATGAGCCGGATCGACGACATGAAATGTGTACCCGTTGTCTGTTGTATAGTACAGCAGTCCATCACGGACAGAATACCGTTCGGTTTAAGAGCGGTATTGAGACGACAAGCCTTTCAAAGATTGGCTGCATGGCGATAACACGTAATTCATCAAACGCATAATAGACTCATCTTTTGCGTGTGCTTTTCGCACATCGTCAAGCAGATTCGACGGCGGAACACTCACTGACAGTGTTGCTACCGTGGGATCACCCCTTCTGTTGGGTTGAGCAGTCGACTCGAAATCGGGCCGACGCGAAAGAGCATCAGCGACGACATTCAGTCGTTTTGGTTTATGCTCGATGTAGAACTTGTACTCCACGGATAAGAACATCCACCTCGCCATCCTTTGCGAGAGATGTGTACTCTTTACGGCTGTGCGTACCCAACATGGTCGGTGTAAACGATGAAGGGCCTATCTCCGAAGAGACATACCCGAAATTAAAATAGTGCAGGTCTCATGTCAAGGATCTCCTTGTCATGCAATGTGTGGTTGAGATCAGCTGCTTGCAGCTGACACGATTGATACCATACGACGCGCTCAACGCCTTCTGAGTTGTACTACATTAACGCGCAGCAGATTGCAAAATCGCTGGCGTCACAGACCACATAGAATTGTCTGTCCTGGTCTGCAATTGCCAACACATGCGATTGTATCAGGCTTTTCTTGATGCATTTAAAAGAGTGCTGACACTAAGTGCCAACATTTAGTGCTCTATGACCTCCCCTCGTTTTTCAAAGACGAGAGAGATATACGGTCATCTCGGCGTAGTTGCGCGAGTACAAGGGACATATGCTGCTAATACAACGAGCTTTCGAAGTCCCTTGTCGTCGACTAGCAAAGGCAAGTTGCGAATTGCCTTGATCTTTTCAGGATCAGGGCATACACCGTTTTTATCCACGATGTAGCCAAAAAGTGACATTTCGTTCGCTGCAAATATACCATCCTTGAGGGTCGCGAACAACTTATGCTCTCGCCTAAGTGTAAGAACGTTCCGGACGTGGATTCGATGAACCTCCACGTCCGTCTTTCCATCCATAGCCCGGCCATGGAAGAAGAGATCGTCGAAGTAACTTGGTGCGAAATCGCGCACCAATCGCAACAGATTCGTAACACATCTGTGGAACGTTGCAGGGGCGTTACTTAGCCCCTGTGGCATCGCTAGCCACTCCCAGAGCACACCGCTAGGCGTGCTCACTGCGGTATAGGGTATATCCCGTTCACGCATGATGATCTGGTAGAATCCATCGATCAGATCCATGGACTAAAAGATGGTACTATTTGACATACCACCAGTGATGACGTCCTTCCTTGGTATCGGCGTCTGAGACAGTACCGTTGCAGCGTTCAATTTGTTGAATGCGTGCACTATCCGCCACCCTTCTGTGGTCTTTCGAACACAGAAGGTCAAAAATCTGTGTGGGGATGTTGATTCCCTCACATGACCAGCCGCTAAACGATCGGCAAAGAATTTTTCGATCGCTGTATATGTTCACGAGGCAGTGACCACTGCTTCATGACGCAGTATTTCGAACCAGGTTTCAGTTCGATCTCTTGCTGATTGCCTTTGTCCTTAGGCAGCTCGCATGGCACGGATTCCGGGAAAACATCCCTGAATTCCACCAAATCCTTATACAAAGGATTTGTCTTCAAAGACTACCAAGATTAAGACGTGTATCGCTCAATCCAGGTCTTCTCATCGAGGACACTCTCTTCCATCGATGAACGACTGAGAACTCTCTCGTTCTCAGTAAACATTGTTGCTGACCTTGTGTCGGCTACACACTCGTCGTCAGCGACGAGTACGCAGATCTGCTTGACTTTGCCACTACGCAGATCACGCAAGAACGTTTTATGCTCAAGCGTTGGCAACTGAGTGGTCTCCGAAGTCAACTTCGGGTGCGTCACCAGATCAAGTGTATAACCGCCCACATTTGACCCTTCATTCACCAAGACATTAACTGACTCGGTGATTTCCTGGGAATACACATCCGCAGGTGGTCGGGGATCCACACCCTCAACATAACTATCTCGGGAGTTATTGCTCTCAGGAACGCCGGAATTTCTTCCGTTACGTGTACTATCACGGTCGCGTCCTCTTCGATCGATTCTCTTTCAGTCGAGCGGGCTTGCTCTACTATCGACTCTCTGATAGTCGATCTTGCTCTAACGTGTTGTCCATCCTGAAAAACACTCATCTCTCTTCTCGAATGAACCCTTCTTGTGCTTTCGTGTTCCAGTCCACTCGATCTCTTCAAGTGGTGAACCTTCGGCGCAGCCTGTGTCTCTACATAGGCGCCGGAAGCTGGTTCCACAGTACAGTGGTCTTCTACACTTTGGTCTTGTGCAGTCGTACTAACGACCGTATCACAAGTGAGGCCATCTCACCCATTCGTAGTACATCCACACGCTTGTGGAAGCTCCAAGACGTTCATCAGATGGTCATATGATGAACAAACGGCAGGCATCTTCACGGATTGATGCTGCCAGCCGATCCATGGCTCGCATTTTCTGAGCCATGGCAGACCGAGGATGACATCAAGTTTGTCATCCAAATCCAGAACGATGAAGTCATCATCGTATTGTTTTCCTTCTAGCATGTAGTGGATTCCCACTACACGTTCTTTCACTGTTACGGATGCGCCTGTAGCAATGCACACCGTCATCCTCGCTGGAGGGAACTCTCGCTCAACACAGTTGAGACTACTATCCCTTAGCGACTGGCGTCAAATGAAACCGTTCGATGCACCACAGTCAACTAGGGCGCGAAGTGACATTCCACTTGTCTCTTCGATCTTCAAAGTGATGAGAGACTCCTCATCACTAAGGGCAGTAACACACAGAGACTGCGTGTTGGGAGAAATCTTCGTCAAGAGTCCTGCAAATTCTCTTAACGTTACTGGATCAGTAAGGTGCTCCGCTCCTACTGACCCTTACCGTTTTTGACAGCCCGACTTGCTGTCGCGGCTTGGCTACATGGTCGGACCTACGCCTCGGACCCTTTCTTGGCCAACGGCGGTCATCACGTCCTGTCTTTGGACGTGCTGCAGTGCTCGGGACACTGTTCATGAGCGTAGAGTCCAATCTTCTGACACGATGGCATCTTGCCGTTAGCTTGTAACTCATAGAGCGATAGTTCTCGCCCGATGTAACAGAGGTCCATTGGTTCGGGACCTCCTGTTTCCTGTCGTCTCGCCGGACGCTAGTTTGACGAGTTAGCCTGAGACTGTCTCAGGCTAAAGTATTCTTGTTCCGCATACGCTATCGCCTTTTCAGCGCATGGAACTCCTTTCGAAACACGTAGGTCTTCACCGGCCCATCCACAAGACCGCAGATGAACACGTCGATGAGCGTGTGCTTATCAACAAAGTATTTCATGACAATACTCGCAAGGTAGTGAAGGTGTTGTGCATAAGCGTGCATGTCACGCTTACCTTGCTTTAGCCTCAAGAGTGCAGAGCGTTCTCTGAACTCGGCTCTCGGCGGCTCAAACGTTTCTTTGAGCCGAGACTTCAAGATCCCCAATGACCCAAACACGTTTGGGTCGTGAAGCTTGAGCCCTAAGGCCCAAGTCTTTGCTCGTCCAGTCAAATTTGACAGGGCGAAGGTGACTTGCATCTCGTCACCCTCGATGTGACGGGCCCTGATGGCATCGTCTAACTCGACGAACCATCTCAAAAGGGAATTTGCATCGGTTCCCTTGTACCTTGAGATATTGATCTTCAAGGTTTCGGGTCGACGTATGTGCGTCGGCCCACCCATCGACTGATGATAGCCTTGCTGCTGTAGCAAGGCTATCTTCTGTCGCTCGACGGCAAGTTCCCCTTGTAGGAACTTGTTGATAGCGGCGTGTTGCTGGTCTCTGCTTAGAGACTCCAACATACCACTGACGGCGGGTTCGCCCATGAGCACACTCATGCGGCCGACTACCTCCCATTCTGAGTCACTCGTATGGGAGCAGCCTTCACGTGTGACGTGAAAGCTGTCGTCATCTACGTCCAACATGTTCATGTAGGACGGACACTAAGCAGTCGTTGGACAGACTATGAAGTGCTACCAGGTGTAACGGGGCACCTTTGTTTGGTGTGCCGCGAAACTTCACGTACACTCGTACGTGCAGAGGAAGCTAATCTACTTAAACTGCTAGTTTGAGTAAAGGTTAAATAGAACTGAATTTATTACAGTTAAGCTATCAACATAACTTTAATCTTTATCTAACTATATTAAACTTCGCCGTCGTATTACGACAACCTGCTCACCACTCATAGCGTCTAGCAGCAATTGGTGGGAATCCATGGTTGGTATGTCTTATATCAACCAATCTTGGAGCACCTATTGAATGTTATCCAAAAAGGAATAATGTTCCTTCAATATTACCCATCCCGGACAATATTGGTAGAATATTGTCATGCTGGACAATATTCCTATTGACACCGTTTGGTGTCAATTTCATGTAACGGGCTACCCCGTTACAATATTAAACTACGTCTTTGTATGACGCCAACCTGCTCACCACTCATTGTGTAACGGGGTGAATCGTTACCTAACAATTTATAAGAAATTGTTAATAGAATATAATTATAAGAGTTATATTCTCAGAATATTGTCATAAGGACAAATATTCTGCAGCACTTACGAGTAGTTCCTAATTGGTTGATATAGGCCATTATATCAACCAACGAAGACGCGACACGACAGACGCACGCAATGAGTGGTGAGCAGATAGTTGGTATACGCATTTGTATTCAGACATAGTTAGATGAAGATAAATAGTGGTTTATTAACAGACATTAACTATTATAAATAAAGTTCTACTTTTTACTTTAACCAAGTACTCGCTTCTTCTTACCGTATTCCTCTGCACGTACGAGTGTATGTGAAGTCACGAGGCACCGCCTTATTCTGTCATCAGAATAAGTAGCTTGTACTGTCACCAGTACAAGCTTCAGGGTGCCCCGTTACACCTGGTAGCACTTTGTAGTCCGTCCAAGGACCACGTTCACATCTAACATGAATATGTTAGATGATGAAGATGACCAAAGCTTTCACGCTACGCGTGACGGCTACTCCCATTTGAGCGATGTCGAATGGGATGCGGTTGAACGGATGGGTTCAACCATGGGCATCCATGCGGTTAGCGTCATGCTAGAGGCTCTCAATAGAGATGCCCAACATGCTACTATCGCCAAGTTCATTCAAAATGAACTTGACGCAGAACGCGAGAAAGTAGCCTTGCTTCACCAGCAAGGTTCTCAACAAGCAGATTTGTTGAGAGAACAGGGTGCTCAACAGTTTGAACTGTTGAGACAGCAGCAGGCTGCTGCTGGTGGGTCGATGCACTCGCGTCGACCCGAGACCTTGAAGATTGACATCTCCAAGTATAGGGGAGTCGAAGAGGACTCCCTCTTGAGATGGTTCGTCGAATTAGACGACTCCATAAGGGCGCGTCGCATCGACGATGGGGAAATGCAAGTTGCATTTTCCCAATCAAATTTGGCAGGACGTGCCAAGACTTGGACACTGGGGCTCAAGTTGCACGACCCATATGCGTTTGGGTCGTTGGAAGTCTTCAAGTCGCGGCTCAGACAAACGTTTGAACCGCCTAGAGCTGAGTTCAGAGCTCGAACTGAACTCTTGAAGCTCAAACAAGGTAAGCGTGATGTGCACGCTTACGCGCAACATATACGACATCTCACGAGTTGTATAAGTTCCAATCCGGTGGATGAACACACGTTGGTTTCGGTGTTCATGCAGGGTCTTGCGGATGGTCCCGTCAAGACTCACCTGTTCCGGCTTGAACTAGATTCACTAGAACAAGCCATTTCCATTGCGGAACAGGAAGACTTCAGTCTGAGACAGGCTCGCGCCAGCTCGACATCATATCGTCCACCGAGACGATATGACAGCGGTGGTCCAGAGCCGATGGAACTCTGTTATGTAGAGAGCGAGAAGGCTCGCTCTACAGACTACAAGAAGTTGCAGAAATGCAACAGATGTCAGAAGACAGGACACTACGCTCACGAGTGTAGTGCCCCTCGTCCAGTGTCTCGCAACACTGGGCGTAGTGACATCCACCCATGAGAAAGGGATAGGGGCGCGGGTCCGCTGTTGGTGCAAAGACGCAACAACGGGAAGGACCGTCAAAAAACGGACAGGATCAGTAGGTGCAGAGCACCCTACTGATCCAGCAACGTCAAGAGAATTTGTAGGCCTCTTGATGAAGATTGCTCCCAACACACAAATATTGTGCGTTGCTGCTCCAAATAATGAGATCTCACTCATTACCTTGAAACTCGAAGTGACAAATAAGTTGTCCCTTCGAGCTCTAGTCGATTGTGGGGCGTCCAACAATTTTGTGCGACGCCAATCGCTAGAAGATGGTCACTTTAAGTTCAGTGAATGTGACACACCTCCTACGAGGATGACGGTACGTCTTGCGACAGGCGCATCCGTAACCGTCATGAAGCGTATAGTGAAGATCCACTATACGCTAGAAGATACCCAATATGACGATGACTTTATCGTATTGGATTTGGATGACAAATTTGATGTCATCCTTGGAATACCGTGGCTCAGAAGGTACGAACCACGGGTAAACTGGCAACATCGAACAGTAACGATGCCTGCCGCTTGTTCATCAGATGGCCATCTGATGAACGTTTTGGAGCGTCCACAAGCGTGTGGATGTACTACGAGTGAGTGCGATGGCCTCACTTGTGGTACGGTCGTTAGTACGACTGCACAAAACCTTAGTGTAACAAACAGTTACACTTCGGAGAAAGCTTCCGGCGGCTGTGAGAAAACACAGGCTGCGCCGAAGGTCCACCACTCGAATAAGTCGAGTGGACCGGGACGAAGATGTATCCCTAGCGGGAACATCTAGAAGAGAAAAAATCGATCGCTCAGGTTAAGCGAAACGATAATCCTAGATCGACTGGAGAGTCTTTCGTAGAGGATCTCGCTGTGGTTGCGCAACCCCAGCTAGAGGAAGTAAAGGGAATAAGTCCCAAGATTACAAATACGGCGGAAATAAGTTCTCCGAAACCCGCGGGAATAAGTCCCCGGGAAGCCGAAGGAATAAGTCCTTCGAGGCCTGGGGGAACAAGTCCCCAGGAAACGACAGAGACATTGAATGTCATAGTTAATAACGGATCAAGTGTAGGCGCTTATACACTTGATCTGGTGACGCCCCCGAAGTTGACTTCGGAGACCACTCAGTTGCCAACGCTTGAACATAAAAGGTTCTTGCGTGATCTGCGTAGTGGCAAAGTCAAGCAGATCTGCGTACTCGTCGCTGACGACGAGTGTGTAGCCGACACAAGGTCAGCAACAATGTTTACTGAGAACGAGAGAGTTCTCAGTAGTTCATCTACGGACAGAGAGTATGCTAGATGAAAAGACACGAGTTAAGAGATAAGACTAATAATCGTGGGAATCGCTCAAGACAAATCCTCTCTATATAGATTTGGCTGAATTCAAGGATGTATTCCCTGAAACTGTTCCGTGCGAGTTGCCGAAGGTTAAAGGTATTCGACACGAGGTCGAGCTTAAACCAGGCTCGAAGTACTGTGTCATGAAGCAGTGTCCACTGCTTCGTGAACAGGTCACAGCGACCGACAAATTCTTTGCCGATCGCTTAGCGGCTGGCCATGTGAGGAAGTCAACATCCCCACGCAGATTTTCGACCTTCTGTGTGCAAAAAGCAACAGGAGGGTGGCGGATAGTGCACGCATTCAACAAATTGAATGCTGCAACGGTACCGGCTCAGACGCCGATACCAAGGAAGGACGTCATCACTGGTGGTATGTCAAAGAGTACTATCTTTTAGTCCATGGATTTGATGGATGGCTCCTATCAAATCCCTATGCTAGAACGGGACATACCCTATACCGCAGTGAGCACGCCTAGCGGCGTGCTCTGGGAATGGCTAATAATGCCACAAGGGCTTAGTAATGCCCCTGCCACGTTCAACAGATGTATCACATCTGTTGAGACCAGTGCGAGAATTTGCACCGAGTTGTTTCGGTGACGTTTTCATCCATACTCGAGCTATGGATGGAAAGTCGGACGTTGAGGTTTACAGATACCACGTCCGACAGGTTCTTACAATCATGCGAAAGCATCAATTGTATGCAAACCTCAAGAAGTGTATATTTGCGGCAAGCGAAATACCACTTCTTGGGTGCATCGTTGGTAAGAACGGATTACGTCCTGATCCCGAAAAGATCAAGGCGATCACCGACTGGCCTGTGCCGGTTGATGTCAAAGGTCTTCGTAAATTCCTTGGGCTAGCGACGTATTTGCATAAGTATTGACGCAATTACGCCGAGATGACTGTGCACCTCTCTCGTTTGTTGAAAAAGAACGAGAGGTGGTTATGGAACGCTGAATGTCAGCGCTCCTTTGATGGTATCAAGCAGAGCTTGATACAATCCCCAGTCCTAGCGATTGCCGATCAGGACAGGCCATTTCATGTGGTCTGTGATGCCAGCGATTTTGCAATCGGCTGTGCATTGATGCAGTACGATCTTGAAGGCGTTGAACGCGTCGTCTGCTATCAGTCGCGTCAGCTGCAACCAACTGAGCGGAACTATCCAGTGCATGACAAGGAACTCCTTGCCATGAAGTACGCACTCGCGAAGTTCAGATTCTATCTATTAGGAGATAGACCCTTCATTGTTTACACTGACCATGCGTCGTTACGCACGGCAGTGAACAGCCCGCACCTTTCACAACGAATGGCGCGGTGGTTGTCATTCTTTGCAGAATACAACTTTACGGTTGAGTACAAACCAGGACGACTTAACGTCGTCGCTGATGCACTCTCACGTCGTCCCGACTTTGAACCATTCGTGAAACCCAACAGTGAGACAGTCACTGTTGCGGTTATGACGTCCTCAGTCCCATCTACAACGTTGTATGATGATGTGAGGCGGGCATACGCCCAAGATGGTGAGATTGTGAGGTTGTTGACACATCTCTCACAGCCATCTCGAGAATCGTTGAAACGATTGTCGTCTGCGTATCGATCTGCATCAGATCGATACACTACTCGCAACGGTTTACTGTATTATACAGCCGTTTCTGGTGACACACCACGTGTTGTCATTCCAGATGATACTGATCTGCGTTTGCGGATCATGTTTGAGTATCACGATGCTCCTATAGGAGGACATCGTGGCCGTGAGAAAACATATCTTACGGTGAATCGAGACTTTTACTGGCCCCGCCAGTATCAGTTTGTGCGCAAGTATGTTCGCGCATGCGAAGCCTGTCAACGAGTGAAGTCAAGTCCTTCACTGCGTGCACCTTTACAGCCTCTACCAGTTCCGGCAGAGTGCTGGGAATCCATCTCAATGGATTTTGTCTTCGGGTTACCTAGAGACGCACGCGGGAATACGGGTATTCTCGTATTTGTTGACAGATTCAGCAAAATGGTACACCTTGTAGCTGTATCAGAGTCAATCACAGCAAGTGGCTGTGCTTGTGTCTTTATCGACACCATCTTCCGACTTCATGGGTTGCCCCGTGAACTTGTGTCAGACAGAGATCCACGCTTCACAGCTGATTTCTGGCGCTCCTGTTCAAATCACTCGGAACGCGCTTGAAGATGTCGACATCTGATCATCCAGAGTCAGATGGTCAGACGGAACGAGCCAATCGTGTCCTCGAAGAGATACTTCGAGGATACGTACACTCCTTTACGAGTTGGAGTGAATTCTTGCCAATGTTAGAGTTTGCCATTAACAACTCGGTGCATGCGCCCACGACACATACACCGTTTTACGTGAATTGCTTGCGCCATCCGCGTGTACCCACCTTACTAGAGTGTAACTTTGTTTTAAGGGGGGGAGGGACTCGCGCGAGCAAAAAACGATTTGGTTCACGCTCATCAAGCTCTGACGAGGAGGTCATTGCGTTTGATACCGATATCGACAACATCGATATCGAAGAAGATGATGCCAGTGAGAGTGCGGAAGTCCTCACTAAAGAAAAGGTTGATGTCGCTGCAGTGCATTCACAGCGCACTGAAGCTAACGAGTCATCAGATGAGTTCATACTGGCTCGTGAAACGGTAGTCCGTTTTGTGCAAGACTCCTTCGCCGAAGCGGTGGATAAGCAAAAGCAAAACGCTGATAAGAATGGAAGGGCAAATACTCTTTTATTCAATAAAGATGACTTAGTCCTACTGTCTACGGTTAATCTACCAAAGCATGTAGTGACTAATTTGAGTAGCAGTAAACTACTACCCAAGCACATTGGCCCATTTCGTGTATTGCACCGCCTAGGCAACGCATACACGATCGAACTGCCACGTAATATGCGAACGCATCCCACGTTTTACGTTGGTCGGCTTAAGCCGTACCACCAGTACGCTGCAGCTTCCGATGAAGAACGCCCTTGCGCTCAAGCATCTCGCAGAGAGCCTTGTGCTCCCGATGGTGGGCATCGACACGGGTCTGAAGAGCAGTTATCTCAGCCCGAGACCGATCAATATCCACACGAGCTACCCGTAGCTCGTCAAGAAGAGACGTCAAAGCTCTCTCAATCTCAATCTGAGCAAAAGCAAACTCAGCTCGATGCTTCGAGACAGCGTCCGCCAGTTGGAGACGTCTGTCCCGCTCATGCTCGAGATCGCCGCATAACGCTTGCGTTACGCGATCAAAGAAGCTCTCGGGAACACACGGATCCCCACGATCGTATGGAGAGCGTCTTCCCTCCTCCTCCACCTCCATTAGAGGGCTCTCACGGTGGCCAGCGCTATCTAGTTGAGCAGCTGTTGAACCACCGCGACGTAAACGGACGTCGGGCGAGTTATCTCGTCCGGTGGCGCGGTTATCCCCCGTCCTGAGATACTTGGGAGCCCCGATCCCAACTGATGATTGACGTACTGGGTCTGGTTGAGCAGTACGACGCGGCACATCCTTTGCCGCAAAAGGACCGCCGGAGAAAGCCTTCCCGGCACGGTCGTAAAGGGATTTCAGGTTGTCGATCCCTTCGTACATCTCAGTAGAGATACGTACGTGCTACCACGGGCTAGTAAGGAGGTAAGCCTCCTTAGATGCTCGTGCAGAGTTGTTGACACAACAAGGGCACGGGTCTCCCCAGGAAAGACAGGGCAACCCACCCTCCTTAGACAGACGATGCAGCTATAGCGTGCACCTGTCGGGGTTCTTTTCTCAAACTTATCACGAGCTTCAATAAGTTTGTCGTTCCAAGCGTCACGACCTACATGCTCGAGGTTATGGATGTAGGCGTTCCACGCTTGAAGAAGTGAGGGACCATCACGTTTGTGATTCCCACTGTACCATCGATGTTTAAATAAAGCATCGATGAAGATTCTCAGCGCGATAGTTTTGCGCACTGGGGTCAAGGTGAATGATCCTTGACGAATCGTACAATCGTGTTCGATAGCGATCACTTGTCGTCGCCGACAAGCAATCCATGGCTGACTTTGGAGGCAGCCATGCTTTCTGTTCAGGAGCGAGACATAACACGTTGCGGTCCCGCTCTTCCTGCGACGTGCCGGCAGAAGTACTGGTACCTCGCTGCGAAGTGGTGTCAATAGGAGAACCGACACCACTGTTAGCGCCCGAGTCTCGCGACCTCGAGCGCCTACGCTTCGGCGATGGTTCATCTGATTCGTCAGACGAACCACAGATGCTACGACGCATAGCATCATCCATACCACGCTCGGCAGGCGGCTTGGATTCGATCGCCGTCGATACGGATCCGTCTTCCGTATCAGGAGAGTATGAGACACCGAGCTCATACTCTGTGAAGACATGAGGGTCTTCATGACGAGAGCCTGCATCACCAGGTGGTACAGGCTGAGACGGTTTAGCAACCGATGACACATCTGTTGCAGCGGTTTCTGCTTCGGCGTCTGCACAGAGACGTGCAGACGCGCTCTCAGCGGCCTTGTTCACGCACCGCATGGACTTGTTAACCATGCGATGAATTGTTGGAAAGTGGACTCGGACCAACAAGTGCAAACCCTGTCCCAAATGATTTGGGACGAGTATCCATTTAGTCCATCAGTCACTAAAGTGACTGATGGTTAAGGGTGGGGAGGGGTGATGTAACGGGGTAAATCGTTACCTAACAATTTATAAGAAATTGTTAATAAAATATAACTATAAGAGTTATGTTATCAGAATATTGTCATAAGGACAAATATTCTGCAGCACTTACGAGTAGTTCCTAATTGGTTGATATAGGCCATTATATCAACCAACGAAGACGCGCCACGACAGACGCACGCAATGAGTGGTGAGCAGACAGTTGATATGCACATTTGTATTCAGACATAGTTAGATGAGGATAAATAGTGGTTTATTGCAGACATTAACGATTATAAATACAGTTCTACTTTTTACGTTAACCAAGTACTCGCTTCTTCTTACCGTATTCCTCTGTACGTACCATTGTACGCGAAGTTACGCGACACCGCCTCATTCTGTCATCAGAATAGGTAGCTTGTGCTGTCATCAGTAAAAGTTTCAGGGTGTCCCGTTACATTATCTATCTCGGGTAATATTGGCAGGAGATTGTCACTCTAGACAATCTCCCTAATGGTACTGTTTGGTGTCAATATCATATAGCGGACTACCCCGTTACAAGACGGGTATAAACTTAAAATGGCTTAAGTCTTACAGACTTAATGGGACTTATGTAATGGGGCATCCTGGAGCTTGTACTGGTGACAGTAAAAGCTACTTATTCTGATGACAGAATAAGGCGGTGCCTCGTAACTTCACGTACACTCGTACTTGCAGAGGAAGACGGTAAGGAGAAGCGAGTACTTGGTTAAAGTAAAAATTAGAGCTGTATTTATCATAGTTAATGTCTGCAATAAACCACTGTTTATCCTCATCTAACTATGTCTGAATACAAATGTGCATATCAGTTATCTGCTCACCACTCATTGCGTGCGTCTGTCGTGGCGCGTCTTCGTTGGTTAATATAATGGCCTATATCAACCAATTAGGAACTACTCGTAAGTGCTGCAGAATATTTGTCCTTATGACAGTATTCTGAGAACATAACTCTTATAGTTGTATTTTACTAACAATTTCTTATAAATTGTTAGGTAACGATTTACCCCGTTACATCACCCCTCCCCACCCTTAACCATCAGTCACTTTAGTGACTGATGGACTAAATGGATACTCGTCCCAAATCATTTGGGACAGGGTTTGCACTTGTTGGTCCGAGTCCACTTTCCAACAATTCATCGCATGGTTAACAAGTCCATGCGGTGCGCGAACAAGGCCGATGAGAGCGCCTCTGCACGTCTCTGTGCAGACGCCGAAGCAGAAACCGCTGCAACAGATGTGTCATCGGTTGCTAAACCGTCTCAGCCTGTGTCACCTGTTGATGCAGGCTCTCGTCATGAAGACACTCATGTCTTCACAGAGTATGAGCTCGGTGTCTCATACTCTCCTGATACGGAAGACGGATCCGTATCGACGGCGATCGAATCCAAGCCGCCTGCCGAGCGTGGTATGGATGATGCTATTCGTCGTAGCATCTTTGGTTCATCTGGTGAATCAGATGAACCATCGCCGAAGCGAAGGCGCTCGAGGTCGCGAGACTCGGGCGCTAACAGTGGTGTCGGTTCTCCTATTGACACCACTTCGCAGCGAGGTACCAGTACTTCTGTCGGCACATCGCAGGAGGAGCGGGATCGCAATGTGTTGCGTCTCGCTCCTGAACAGAAAGCATGGATGCCTCCAAAGTCAGCCATGGATCGCTTGTCGGCGACGACAAGTGATCGTTATCGAACACGATTGTACGATTCGTCAAGGATCATTCACCTTGACCCCAGTGCGCAAAACTATCGCGCTGAGAATTCTTCATCGATGCTTTATTTAAACATCGATGGTACAGTGGGAATCACAAACGTGATGGTCCTCACTTCTTCAAGCGTGGAACGCCTACATCCATAACCTCGAGCATGTAGGTCGTGACGCTTGGAACGACAAACTTATTGAAGCTCGTGATAAGTTTGAGAAAAGAACCCCGACAGGTGCACGCTATAGCTGCATCGTCTATCTAAGGAGGGTGGGTTGCCCTGTCTTTCCTGGGGAGACCCGTGCCCTTGTTGTGTCAACAACTCTGCACGAGCATCTAAGGAGGCTTACCTCTTTACTAGCCCGTGGTAGCACGTACGTATCTCTACTGAGATGTACGAAGGGATCGACAACCTGAAATCCCTTTACGACCGTGCCGGGAAGGCTTTCTCCGGCGGTCCTTTTGCGGCAAAGGATGTGCCGCGTCGTACTGCTCAACCAGACCCAGTACGTCAATCATCAGTTGGGATCGGGGCTCCCAAGTATCTCAGGACGGGGGATAACCGCGCCACCGGACGAGATAACTCGTCCGACGTCCGTTTACGTCGCGGTGGTTCAACAGCTGCTCAACTAGATAGCGCTGGCCACTGCGAGAATCCTCTAATGGAGGTGGAGGAGGAGGGAAGACGCTCTCCATACGATCGTGGGGATCCGTGTGTTCCCGAGAGCTTCTTTGATCGCGTAACGCAAGCGTTATGCGGCGATCTCGAGCATGAGCGGGACAGACGTCTCCAACTGGCGGACGCTGTCTCGAAGCATCGAGCTGAGTTTGCTTTTGCTCAGATTGAGATTGAGAGAGCTTTGACGTCTCTTCTTGACGAGCTACGGGTAGCTCGTGTGGATATTGGTCTGGGGTTGAGATAACTGCTCTTCAGACCCGTGTCGATGCCCACCATCGGGAGCACAAGGCTCTCTGCGAGATGCTTGAGCGCAAGGGCGTTCTTCATCGGAAGCTGCAGCGTACTGGTGGTACGGCTTAAGCCGACCAACGTAAAACGTGGGATGCGTTCGCATATTACGTGGCAGTTCGATCGTGTATGCGTTGCCTAGGCGGTGCAATACACGAAATGGGCCAATGTGCTTGGGTAGTAGTTTACTGCTACTCAAATTAGTCACTACATGCTTTGGTAGATTAACCGTAGACAGTAGGACTAAGTCATCTTTATTGAATAAAAGAGTATTTGCCCTTCCATTCTTATCAGCGTTTTGCTTTTGCTTATCCACCGCTTCGGCGATGGAGTCTAGCACAAAACGGACTACCGTTTTACGAGCCAGTATGAACTCATCTGCTGACTCGTTAGCTTCAGTGCGCTGTGAATGCACTGCAGCGACATCAACCTTTTCTTTAGTGAGGACTTCCGCACTCTCACTGGCATCATCTTCTTCGATATCGATGTTGTCGATATCGGTATCAAACGCAATGACCTCTTCGTCAGAGTGTGATGAGCGTAAACCAAACCGGTTTTTGCTCGCGCGAGTCTCTCCCCCCTTAAAACAAAGTTACACTCTAGTAAGGTGGGTACACGCGGATGGCGCAAGCCATTCACGTAAAACGGTGTATGTGTCGTGGACGCATGCACCGAGTTGTTAATGGCAAACTCTACCATTGGCAAGAATTCACTCCAACTCGTAAAGGAGTGTACGTATCCTCGAAGTATCTCTTCGAGGACACGATTGGCTCGTTCCGTCTGACCATCTGACTCTGGATGATCAGATGTCGACATCTTCAAGCGCGTTCCGAGTGATTTGAACAGGAGCGCCAGAAATCAGCTGTGAAGCGTGGATCTCTGTCTGACACAAGTTCACGGGGCAACCCATGAAGTCGGAAGATGGTGTCGATAAAGACACAAGCACAGCCACTTGCTGTGATTGACTCTGATACAGCTACAAGGTGTACCATTTTGCTGAATCTGTCAACAAATACGAGAATACCCGTATTCCCGCGTGCGTCTCTAGGTAACCCGAAGACAAAATCCATTGAGATGGATTCCCAGCACTCTGCCGGAACTGGTAGAGGCTGTAAAGGTGCACGCAGTGAAGGACTTGACTTCACTCGTTGACAGGCTTCGCATGCGCGAACATACTTGCGCACAAACTGATACTGGCGGGGCCAGTAAAAGTCTCGATTCACCGTAAGATATGTTTTCTCACGGCCACGATGTCCTCCTATAGGAGCATCGTGATACTCAAACATGATCCGCAAACGCAGATCAGTATCATCTGGAATGACAACACGTGGTGTGTCACCAGAAACGGCTGTATAATACAGTAAACCGTTGCGAGTAGTGTATCGATCTGATGCAGATCGATACGCAGACGACAATCGTTTCAACGATTCTCGAGATGGCTGTGAGAGATGTGTCAACAACCTCACAATCTCACCATCTTGGGCGTATGCCCGCCTCACATCATCATACAACGTTGTAGATGGGACTGAGGACGTCATAACCGCAACAGTGACTGTCTCACTGTTGGGTTTCACGAATGGTTCAAAGTCGGGACGACGTGAGAGTGCATCAGCGACGACGTTAAGTCGTCCTGGTTTGTACTCAACCGTAAAGTTGTATTCTGCAAAGAATGACAACCACCGCGCCATTCGTTGTGAAAGGTGCGGGCTGTTCACTGCCGTGCGTAACGACGCATGGTCAGTGTAAACAATGAAGGGTCTATCTCCTAATAGATAGAATCTGAACTTCGCGAGTGCGTACTTCATGGCAAGGAGTTCCTTGTCATGCACTGGGTAGTTCCGCTCAGTTGGTTGCAGCTGACGCGACTGATAGCAGACGACGCGTTCAACGCCTTCAAGATCGTACTGCATCAATGCACAGCCGATTGCAAAATCGCTGGCATCACAGACCACATTCTTTTTCAACAAACGAGAGAGGTGCACAGTCATCTCGGCGTAATTGCGTCAATACTTATGCAAATACGCCGCTAGCCCAAAGAATTTACGAAGACCTTTGACATCAACCGGCACAGGCCAGTCGGTGATCGCCTTGATCTTTTCGGGATCAGGACGTAATCCGTTCTTACCAACGATGCACCCAAGAAGTGGTATTTCGCTTGCCGCAAATATACACTTCTTGAGGTTTGCATACAATTGATGCTTTCGCATGATTGTAAGAACCTGTCGGACGTGGTATCTGTAAACCTCAACGTCCGACTTTCCATCCATAGCTCGAGTATGGATGAAAACGTCACCGAAACAACTCGGTGCAAATTCTCGCACTGGTCTCAACAGATGTGATACATCTGTTGAACGTGGCAGGGGCATTACTAAGCCCTTGTGGCATTATTAGCCATTCCCAGAGCACGCCGCTAGGCGTGCTCACTGCGGTATAGGGTATGTCCCGTTCTAGCATAGGGATTTGATAGGAGCCATCCATCAAATCCATGGAAGAAAAGATGGTACTCTTTGACATACCACCAGTGATGACGTCCTTCCTTGGTATCGGCGTCTGAGCCGGTACCGTTGCAGCATTCAATTTGTTGAATGCGTGCACTATCCGCCACCCTCCTGTTGCTTTTTGCACACAGAAGATCGAAAATCTGCGTGGGGATGTTGACTTCCTCACATGGCCAGCCGCTAAGCGATCGGCAAAGAATTCGTCGGTCGCTGTGACCTGTTCACGAAGCAGTGGACACTGCTTCATGACACAGTACTTCGAGCCTGGTTTAAGCTCGACCTCGTGTCGAATACCTTTAACCTTCGGCAACTCGCACGGAACAGTTTCAGGGAATACATCCTTGAATTCAGCCAAATCTATATAGAGAGGATTTGTCTTGAGCGATTCCCACGATTATTAGTCTTATCTCTTAACTCGTGTCTTTTCATCTAGCATACTCTCTGTCCGTAGATGAACTACTGAGAACTCTCTCGTTCTCAGTAAACATTGTTGCTGACCTTGTGTCGGCTACACACTCGTCGTCAGCGACGAGTACGCAGATCTGCTTGACTTTGCCACTACGCAGATCACGCAAGAACCTTTTATGTTCAAGCGTTGGCAACTGAGTGGTCTCCGAAGTCAACTTCGGGGGCGTCACCAGATCAAGTGTATAAGCGCCTACACTTGATCCGTTATTAACTATGACATTCAATGTCTCTGTCATTTCCTGGGGACTTGTTCCCCCAGGCCTCGAAGGACTTATTCCTTCGGCTTCCCGGGGACTTATTCCCGCGGGTTTCGGAGAACTTATTTCCGCCGTATCTGTAACATCGGGACTTATTCCCTTTACTTCCTCTAGCTGGGGTTGCGCAACCACAGCGAGATCCTCTACGAAAGACTCTCCAGTCGATCTAGGATTATCGTTTCGCTTAACCTGAGCGATCGATTGTTTCTCTTCTAGATGTCCCCGCTAGGGATACATCTTCGTCCCGGTCCACTCGACTTATTCGAGTGGTGGACCTTCGGCGCAGCCTGTGTTTTCTCACAGCCGCCGGAAGCTTTCTCCGAAGTGTAACTGTTTGTTACACTAAGGTTTTGTGCAGTCGTACTAACGACCGTACCACAAGTGAGGCCATCGCGCTCACTCGTAGTACATCCACACGCTTATGGACGCTCCAAAACGTTCATCAGATGGCCATCTGATGAACAAGCGGCAGGCATCGTTACTGTCCGATGTTGCCAGTTTACCCGTGCTTCGTACCTTCTGAGCCACGGTATTCCAAGGATGACATCAAATTTGTCATCCAAATCCAATACGATAAAGTCATCGTCATATTGGGTTTATTCTAGCGTACAGTGGATCTTCACTATACGCTTCATGACGGTTACGGATGCGCCTGTCGCAAGACGTACCGTCATCCTCGTAGGAGGTGTGTCACATTCACTGAACTTAAAGTGACCATCTTCTAGCGATTGGCGTCGCACAAAATTGTTGGACGCCCCACAATCGACTAGAGCTCGAAGGGACAACTTATTTGTCACTTCGAGTTTCAAGGTAATGAGTGAGATCTCATTATTTGGAGCAGCAACGCACAACGTTTGTGTGTTGGGAGCAACCTTCATCAAGAGGCCTACAAATTCTCTTGACGTTGCTAGACCAGTAGGGTGCTCCGCACCTACTGATCCTGTCCGTTTTTTGACGGTCCATCCCGTTGTTGCGTCTTTGCACCAACAGCGGACCCGCGCCCCTATCCCTTTCTCATGGGTGGATGTCACTACGCCCAGTGTTGCGAGACACTGGACGAGGGGCACTACACTCGTGAGCGTAGTGTCCTGTCTTCTGACATCTGTTGCATTTCTGCAACTTCTTGTAGTCTGTAGAGCGAGCCTTCTCGCTCTCTACATAACAGAGTTCCATCGGCTCTGGACCACCACTGTCATATCGCCTCGGTGGACGATATGATGTCGAGCTGGCGCGAGCCTGTCTCAGACTGAAGTCTTCCTGTTCCGCAATGGAAATGGCTTGTTCTAGTGAATCTAGTTCAAGCCGGAACAGGTGAGTCTTGACGGGACCATCCGCAAGACCCTGCATGAACACCGAAACCAACGTGTGTTCATCAACCGGATTGGAACTTATACAACTCGTGAGATGTCGTATATGTTGCGCGTAAGCGTGCACATCACGCTTACCTTGTTTGAGCTTCAAGAGTTCAGTTCGAGCTCTGAACTCAGCTCTAGGCGGTTCAAACGTTTGTCTGAGCCGCGACTTGAAGACTTCCAACGACCCAAACGCATATGGGTCGTGCAACTTGAGCCCCAGTGTCCAAGTCTTGGCACGTCCTGCCAAATTTGATTGGGAAAATGCAACTTGCATTTCCCCATCGTCGATGCGACGCGCCCTTATGGAGTCGTCTAATTCGACGAACCATCTCAAGAGGGAGTCCTCTTCGACTCCCCTATACTTGGAGATGTCAATCTTCAAGGTCTCGGGTCGACGCGAGTGCATCGACCCACCAGCAGCAGCCTGCTGCTGTCTCAACAGTTCAAACTGTTGAGCACCCTGTTCTCTCAACAAATCTGCTTGTTGAGAACCTTGCTGGTGAAGCAAGGCTACTTTCTCGCGTTCTGCGTCAAGTTCATTTTGAATGAACTTGGCGATAGTAGCATGTTGGGCATCTCTATTGAGAGCCTCTAGCATGACGCTAACCGCATGGATGCCCATGGTTGAACCCATCCGTTCAACCGCATCCCATTCGACATCGCTCAAATGGGAGTAGCCGTCACGCGTAGCGTGAAAGCTTTGGTCATCTTCATCATCTAACATATTCATGTTAGATGTGAACGTGGTCCTTGGACGGACTACGAAGTGCTACCAGGTGTAACGGGGCACCCTGAAGCTTGTACTGGTGACAGTACAAGCTACTTATTCTGATGACAGAATACGGCGGTGCCTCGTAACTTCACATACACTCGTACGTGCAGAGGAATACGGTAAGAAGAAGCGAGTACTTGGTTAAAGTAAAAAGTAGAACTTTATTTATAATCGTTAATGTCTGCAATAAACCACTGTTTATCCTCATCTAACTATGTCTGAATACAAATGTGCATATCAACTGTCTGCTCACCACTCATTGCGTGCGTCTGTCGTGGCGCGTCTTCGTTGGTTGATATAATGGCCTATATCAACCAATTAGGAACTACTCGTAAGTGCTGCAGAATATTTGTCCTTATGACAGTATTCTGAGAACATAACTCTTATAGTTGTATTTTACTAACAATTTCTTATAAATTGTTAGGTAACGATTCACCCCGTTACAACTTATCTCTCAGTTTTTTAACGAGCTCGTAAGCTTCCAGTCCTGATTTAGGGGACCATAACTTCAAGAAATCACGTGGCACTAATGCCTAAGAGTACTGAGCGTTAACACAGGCACTGACTCGTACGACCAAAGACGTCTTAGCAAGACACGTGTCTTTCATTGATTAAAAGGGGAACTGAATGTACTTACTCATTTCTAGCGATAACAAACCTCACTTTCGTCTTTAACCTTGAAACTATGCTACCTAAACAATCAGTCCTCATGAAGGTTCTTTTTGTGTACCACACAGAACTACGTCGCATCTCCGAATGCCCTATTACGATAGATGCCATCCAACTGTAATCGATAAGGTACGATGTGACCGCTCAGCGTAGGTCATGCAATTGTACAGCGTTATCAGTGATACTGATCTCTTCGTGTGTATATCACACCAGCGTACACAGTTATCACAAGCGTTTGTGTTACCCCGTTACAGCACTGCATTTGCCCAAGTTGCATTACACTTCATAAGTACGTGTGAGCCACGAATATTTTGGTACGACCGCAACGCTCCGATGCGTTTACAATGCCGGCAGTTTACGTCTTCCTTACTAAAGGACTTTTGTCAGTGTTTCTTTCCTGCTCCATGCACTGTCGATCACCGTAAACCAGCAGTTTGTGGGCTACCACGGTACAGTCTTCCCTCTGCTAAGTTATAGACTTGGTGGAAGGCAATTCCTATAACATAGCAGAGGTTATTCCATAGCAGAGGTATGCTGCGGAAAAATTATTAATCTAATTAATTAAAGAATTAAAAACGCAACAAACCTCCAGGCTTCCAAAACCTGTCTGTCACGTGTCACGTGCCCTATGAAGATTTTGTGATTTTGGTTGCCCCACCAGTCTCTGGTGATTTTGCTATCTCTAATTAAGAAGTTCCACCAACTGTACCTTGCTCACTCACAACAGATGTCGCAGATACGTCTTACCAACTTGCAGAAGCTGCGCATCTGCAAGCACCAGGATGCTAACCCGCGCATCACCCAGACTGCCCTGGCGGCTTGGACAAAGGACGCCTTTGACCTCCAGAAGGCACTTTCCCAGGCAGCGATCAGCAAAATCATCAAAAAAAGGAAGGAGCTTGAGGCAATGGACACCACTGACCTCAGCGCTAAGCGTCCTCGGACTGTCCAGCACCCAGCTGTGGAGAAGGCCGTCGCCTTCTGGGTCTTGCAGTGCCAGCACCGTGGGGTCGCTCTCACTGGAGATCTCATACGGGCCAAGGCTCAGACCTTTGCGGGATCAATGGGCGTCTCGGAGGAAAACATCAGCTTTTCGCATGGGCGGCTCCACAAATCCCAGCAACGCCACAAACTGCGAGCTGTCCGCATTCATGGCGAGAGTGGATCAGCAGATATGGGCGCTCTAGAGGAGGCTCTTCCACACCTCAAGGCCGTGGTTGCTGGTTATGCGCCACGTGACGTGTACAACATGGACGAAACTGGTAGGTCTGAGAATACAGTACAGAAGCATCTCAAAGGCTCACTTTCTGTTCAGGTTTGTTCTACAGTATGACGCCCGACAAAACGATCGCCCAGCAAGAGGTCGAAGGGTTTAAAAAAGACAAGGTACATTATTGCTCTCCTCTTGGTTTCCTGCGTTTCTCTGACACTAACAACTATTCTAGACGCGCATCACAGTTGCTCTCACGGCAAACGCTGATGGATCCGACAAACTCCCGCCGGTCTTCATTGAACACGCCAAAAAGCCGCGGTGTTTTGAGCGCAAGACAGCTGAGCGACTGTGCTTTCTCTACCGCAACAACAAGAAAGCCTGGATGACTGGCATACTCTTCCAGGAATGGCTGGGAGACGTCGACAAAAGTATGAAGGTAATTTGGGGCATGCCTTGAACATCATCGTTGTGGTACAGTAAAGGAGGTTTGACTAACGCGTTGACCACAGCAAAAGGATAGAAAAATCCTGCTTCTCATGGACAACGCTCCTTCACACATTGTTGCTGACCTGGAACTCATCAACATCACGGTCCAGGTTCTTCCTCCTAATACGACTTCAAAGGTCCAACCCATGGATGCTGGGATTATTGCCGCATTCAAGAGGCACTACCGCCGGCTGCATCTGCAGAATACCTTGGACCGTGACGAGCGCGGAGAAACCAACCTTTACAAGGTTGATCAGCTCACGGCCATGCGTTGGTCGCTGGCTGCGTGGAGCGAGATTTCCAGTGCCACAATCGCCAACTGCTTCCGTCATACGGGACTCATGGACGGTCCGGCTCTGCCGACTGGTGGGGGTGAAAACGAAGCCGGCACTGTTGGCCAGCAGGCCCAGCAGGAGGCAGCAGCTGCTGCAGTAGAGGAGAAGCGCGTGGAACAGGATCTTGTTTCGGCGCTGGAAAGGCTTCCGCTCCGCAATCCCATGTCGATCGCTTCTCTTCTCAATCCGGCTGAGGAGGAGGAGACGGCGCATGCGGAGCTGACCGATGCCGAAATCATCAAGCTTGTTGAGGATCCGTATGGGGAGGAGGAAGGTGCTGCTGAGGCGGAGGAGGAGGTGGAAAAGCATTCGAAGGCTGAAAAGCTTGCCAGCCTTAGTCTATCCATCGCCCTTCTCGACCTTTCTCAGGAGTCCCATCGTATAGCTCACCGGACCCTTCGCCAAGTCCAAGCTGATCTCCGTAGTGCGAGCACCACTCAGGCCACACTTGATTCCTGGCTGAAGTAGTTCCCTCTCCTCTTTCCACTCCTTTCTTGCAGTGAATAACAAAAAAAAGGTTCTGCGTACAATATTTCTGCTCACGGCGGACAAAAATATTCCCTCTGATAAGTTGTATTTGGCCCTCAGGCTATTCCGTATAACTTATTCCGTAGATACCATAGGACGAGGTCGGCGGAGACCGAATCCTATAACTTACCGGAGGTTATTCCATAGCCGGGGATAACTTAGCAGAGGGAAGACTGTAGTTAGATCGAAACTCTTTCGCCAAAGACAGCTGCTAAAAGCTCATTTGTTGGGTTTACCAGATGATTGCACGCTCAGCTGGATCATTCTGCTGGGAGGGACGATGTCATGAGTTCAGTACGTCACGAGGTTCATAAAGAGGCAGCTTACAATTTATCAGGAGCAGGATCAAATGTGCATAGTCTCCATTCGCGAAACATGTAGACTACGCTTTATCATGTCGGAATGATCAAATAATCAGCGCGCACACGAGGTTTTCGTCGTTCAATCGATACGCGTCACACCTGCTGCGTGAGAACGAAGCGCTAAATGGTGCATGATCTGGAAGTTCCGCACTACGGCGAAGCCTGAAACCGGTGACTATGAAGTCCTTGACGAATACAGTTTCGACACCCACCACCACCCACCGAATCCGTTTGGAGAAGTGCACCACCGTAGCATGACAATGAATAAGTATCGACGCTGGACTTTTGGCGTGATGCGTGTGGATGGTGTTTTTTCGCGCTCGTCGACACAACATGTAGGTATCGCGTAGGGCTGCAGGTAGAGTCATGACCATGCATGCTTTCTCGATTAAAGAGAAGTCCGGTTCTTGATCATGCCATCTGGATTAAAACGGAAGTTCGACTGCCAGCAATGACATTTTGCTTATTTGACGAGTCAAACGAGCCATTTTCCGACCACGCTTGATCAAAAGGTCGGTCTGACAACCGCCTACATCTTGCGCCAAATGTTGCCACCGCTCTATCTCTCTTTTGCCTATCCACTGCCAGTAATTACAGTGGAGGTGGTCGACGGTCGCCACCGTTGGACTCTGGCATACATTCCACCTCACCGTGCCGATCAAAGTAGATAGGATGAATCGTGCGGAGGGGCACGCACGCGATCATACAAGCCAAAACGGGAAAAGTGTCACACGCCACTTGCACTTGGTGTGATCGTAGAACGTTGACGTCCAGAACTTGTGCCACCAAAGCTGCCGTCGTCGTTCGAAGTCTGCGCCTCGTGTTTTTCTCGAGCTTGAATGACCATCACGGTGGCAGAAAGCAGCCATTAACATTGAAGCAGCAGCACTTCGACTCAGACGTGTGTTTGTTCTGCTTGGCCTGCATCGGTTCAGTAGTATTTCGTGTGGCGCATACTTGGCGCTGCAATGACGACCCCAACTTCGGCTTTCACGCTCTTTTAATTTGAACAAAAAAGCGAGCAAGTTGAATAAATAATTTGATTGCCTTGCGGTTCAATCAGGTGTTTACCGCTGAAAATTACTTAAATATTATGCCGTTCATTCCGCGCGCTATGACAATTACCAGCTTAACCAGGCGTGTGCCAGCACTTCCTCCATGCTCGGGCGCTGCTTGGCGTCCTGATGCATCATCTGCTGTACTAGCACCTTGACTTCCTTGCCAATCCGCCACCATTCCAGCTCGTCAAAGACAACGTCACCTGAAAAAGTCCGCTCCAACATTTCATCTTCAGATGGTGCGCTGAACGGAGAGTAGCCACAGAGTAGTGTGTACAGCACGGCCCCCGCGCTAAACACGTCAGCGGCGGTCGAAATCTCGCCGTGCTGGAGCACCTCTGGTGCAGCATAACCAACCGTGCAACTAGTAGCCTTCTTCGACTCGTTCTTTTCGAGAAGCACAGCCGAGCCAAAGTCTCCGAGCTTGATAGTCTCTAGCTGAGTAGCTGATGCCTTGAAAAAGAGGTTCTCCGGCTTAATGTCGAGGTGCACGACGCCCTGGTCGTGGCAGTGGTCGATAGCACTCGCAATGTGACGAAACAGCACCTTGGCATCACGCTCGTCCATGCCACCGTTCTCATTAATAAAGTCAAAGAGGTCGCCGCCAACACAGTTTTCCAAGACAAAGTACGCCTTTTCCTTCTGTCGGAACGAGTCATGCAGCGCCACAATGTTCGGATGGGTCGATCCATTGGTCAGCAATCGATGGATTTCAATCTCACTGCGAGCCAAGTGACTCTGTTTCGTCGACGCAGCTCGCATCAATTTCATCACGTACGACGGACGGCTGCGATCCGTCCACACCGAGCACTCGACCACCGACGAGGTGTCCGTCTCCATAATGACACCACCAAGCGTAAACTTGGAGATCCAGTCCAGCAGCTCGATCGCATCTTGTACCAACTTGGCCCACTCGTCCCGCTCCTCTTTCGTCTCAAACTTGAGGATCCACTTGTCCAACGACACCTTGTCGTTCGTGCTGGTCGAAGCCACGGCACTCGGCCACGACGCCACGCTCTCGCCTTCTGCTGGCTTGCGAAAGTCAATTGACAGCTTGTTCCGGGGCAGACGATCCACGCGCGTCCACACGTCCAGCATCTGGCGTTGCCGCACCTCGCTCTTTACCGAGCGCGCGTACTCCATGTACGGCAGAGCGCCCGTCTGCAGGCGCACGACACGCGGGACGAAGATCTTCATCCAGTTGGGGAGTGGCACTTGCTTGAGCACTTGCACTTGGTGCAGCTCAAAGAGCTTCTGCTGCAATTGCGTCTGTGACAGCTCCTCGTCTGCTGTCACGAGATCTTCCTCGAGAATCGTCAGGCGTTGGCCGTTGGAGCGGTCCACGGCGCCGTATAAACTGCTGAGGCGCGTGGCGCTGAACGTCTCCGAGTCCAGGAGCGTCGACTCGGTGCCGCCACCGCTCACGCCTGAGCAGCACGTGGACCGCGTGAGGAAGGAGGACCGACACTCCTTTGAGTTGGACATCTCGGCTTCCAAGAGAGCAATGCCCATGCCTTTTTCTTTTATTCCGGTTCTGTGCTTCCTTTGTTTCCGGTTATGTGCTTCCTCTGGAGTGGCGGCTCTGGTTGAAGCTGAGTTGACTACCGAGTGAAGTGACTCGACCGAACGAGAGCGTTGCGGCTGGGAACGGAAAAAGGAAAGTGCCCGTTTCTTTCTTCCGACCAACGCTCGAGTGGAATCGTCCAGTGTAGTTTGTCCAGAACTTTGCAGGTGTCGCGAAGGTAGAGTCGAGGTTACACGTCGTGACGGCGAAAGTTGTGGCGATTACGCGAACCAGCAGAGCGAGCTAGGGCTTGGGGTGGGGAAATGAGGTGCCGTAATCGAAGATGATTTCGAAATATCGCGACAGGAAAGGGAAACCCATCGTCGCCGCCGCCACCGCACAGCAGAGGTTTATAGGTCGTAGAATCGATAGCAGAGCATGGCACGGCTTAAGACGAAGGAAAAGTCGACGCGTCAAGATTTTTGGACTGCGTCTGACCAGCGCCTGGGCGAACATCGAACGACAGCGACATCACCACCACTAGTCTGACGTGTGCAGACGTGGTTGGCAGTACATAAAGAACCTGGCAGCATCCATCTGTGCGCAACCCTATGCGGCCCTTCCTCGACGCTCGGCGATACAAGCTGATCGGCGATAGAAGTAGCTGCTCTCGGCTACAACCTACAGTTACCATGAAGACAGCGAGCGGCCCGATCTATTTCGAGCTGACCCCTCGGTGATTAGCCACCGCGTGGACACCATGTTGTCGATCCTGTACAGCTGCGGTACAAGCGACGTAAAAGACGAGATCGACCCAGCGCGCCGCAAAAAGTACGTGACACGCAACATTTCGCTCTCGCCCGTCTCCGGTGACATGTGTTGGTAGCTACTGCCCGAACCAATCATTATTGCGCTGCTGGCTGTCGAAAAAAAGCAGCTAGGCGACAAACAGGCCGCTGGACAGACGTCGCGGACAGCCAGCGATATACAGCGAGTCCATGTAGCAGAAAGTCGGACTTGTCTTAGCTGGGGTCAAGCTGACGCTGATACTTTCAGTGGCAGTGTCAAATATGTTGATGCCTCGTCTGCATTGTTTTTGCACGCCTGATTACGTATGCCCGTGATCCGGGGGTACGCTTTGTCACGGAAACCTGGATTTTAGGGTCCCAAAAGTCGAGTCAACAAAACTGAAGTGGGTTTTATGCTGATTGCGCAATCCAGTGTAAAATACCGTAATACTTGCCACTTATGTACGGCTACAGTCTGTACGGCTACAGTCTGTACGGCTGGAGTCTGTACGGTTGCGTCAGCTGGCAAGAGATCGATGAGTTCACATGTAGTCAGTCAGCTGGTAGATCCTCTCAGCTTCACTCTGTTGCTAGCTGGTGAGCGAAACTACCATGGCACTCGACTATCACCAGCGTGAAGTCGGTCTCTGCAGTAATGTGGTCGGTCCCGTTCGCCCACAAGTTCTCTGACGTCGACAAGAGCAACGTCCATAAATGTACATGCCGTCGTACAGGGTCGTAACTTGTGTAAAACAGCGGTATGCTCCCTAGGACTCTTGCTTGACCTCCTCGTTAGTGGTCCCACTGCCACTGCTGCGGCCAGCAGAGTGGTCGTTTTCACTGGCTGGAATGTGCAGCAGCGTGACCAGGAGATCGCCATAGCTGGCGTCAGTGTCGGTGCGAATCCTCTCTTCGAGTGACCGTCCGTGCAACTTTTCGTACAGTTGCTCAACCCGCGGCTGCATCCAATGGTAGCGGATGACCGCTGCGCTGAGTCCCTTCTCGTCCGTGTGTAGCCCCTTCATCATACGTTCAAAGTGGTCGGCAATCGCTGCGTCCGGCTCGAGCGCCAGTCGAACTACAGAGCATCAGCAGCACCGGTCGTACAAGAACCGCCAGTAAAAATCGTGCGTACAAGTCGAGGGTACACTGAAGCAGGAAGCTGGGGGTTACGCGGACGTACCAAAAAAAGACCAGAGCTTCGCTCGCGTAGCCGCTGAATTCGTTGCGCACGGCCTCTTCGAGGTCGTTCACGTACTTTTTCTGGTAAATGTCGTTCACGAGCACGAGATGCTCACGTGGACTGGCGAACAAAATGCGCACGAACGACGTTTCGTCTGTCCCCCAGCGGCCTTCCCCCGCTTCGTGCAGCTTTGTGGCGTCTGTTTTGGCCTGTTCGTACGTGTGGACCGCGGGGTCGTACGGGACTTGCAGTCGCTGCAGCCATGTGAAGCAACAGCAAAGTGGAAAACAGTCAGCACAAGTGAAGTCCTGATGCAGTCAATTGACTAGCAACAGAGAGAGAGCAAGAAGGAGAGAGGTCGCGCATGAGTGCAGCGTTTGTACGCACATCGAGCGCCAGGAGAATGATCTCGCGGTAGTCGCCACTGAGCTCCGACCGCATGAGCCAAGTCAAGTCCTTGTTGAAGATGCAGTAGTACGTGGCCTTGAGCACCGAGAGCTCTTGGTTCGTGCGGCCCAGCAGGATCTTTGCCAGCGAGTTATCACGAGACGAAGAATGGCATCAGGCAGAGAAGGAACAAGTTGAGGATTAGTACGGACTTGTCTGCATCATATGCAAGACGGGTGTGGAGGTGGACGTCGTACCGGGTACAGCAGACGCTCTTTTGTGCCACTGCTCGACGTCGCCATGTTGAGCACGAACGCTTCGGCCTCTGGTAACGGCATGGTCAAGAGCAGCAACAAGAAGCGGATGTCGCCGACCGTCTCTCGACTGAGCGTGTCCTTGAGCTCCTCGCGGTACAAGTCCTTGTAGCGGTAGATGAGCAGCGATCGGTCGCTTGCTGACAGCGACCCCAGTACCTGCACGAGGACCTTTTCATCGACACCCAAACCGTCCGTTGCGTCCCGGATCCGCTCGCACGCGTCATCGATTTCGCGCGGATACACAAGCGGCACACCGCGGAATACGTCGTGTGCGTGCTGAGGGAAAACGCGCTGCATTGCTGGTGGCGTTGCGATGTGTTTTGACAAGTGTCAGCTGTTGCTGAGGTGCGACTGGATGTGCTGGGATCTCTCTCCAGTCACGAGGCAGCTGCAGGCAAGTTGGACGATAAACAAATGGTGTGGAGAGAGCGCTTGACATGTTGTTGGAGCTATTGGTGGTTCAAGCTAGACGCAAACGAGTGTTTCGATTAAGCACAAGAGACGACCGAGATGGTTGGGCTACGGGTACGCGTCAATAACCACCCTACGCGAGGCTGCCAAGGGAGCGGGACGGGTCAAGGAGCTGCAGTAGCAGACCCTGGTACTCTCCGCCCACTTCCGCTTCAATGCGGTCGCGCAACGACGTCTCGTACTTCTTCTCGTAAGCAGCCTCGATGTTGCTCAAGTACGGGTGGTAGCGCACAATGGCAGCCGACAGAGCCGTCTCGTCCGTGCCAACGCCGGCCATCGTGCCTTCAATGTGCTCGGCGAGGAACGGCCACGCGTTGAGGTTTAGGCGAACTGCAGCAACACAGAACGCGTGTGAGTGACGTGACTTCACCGACAAGTCGTGACGCTACTGCAGTACGTACCAAAGAACGAGAGAGGCGGCGCAGTCACTGCCGCTAAACTCCTTCTCGATCGCGTGAATCAAGTCGTGCTCGTACTTAGCACGGTACGCCGCATCCATGTTGCGCACGTGCTCGGGCGGACTGGACAAGAGCACTTTGATGAACCCGTTCTCGTCCGTCCCCCACTTCCCTTCTCCCGCATTGTAAATGAGCTCGGCGTCCTCGGCCGCTTTCTCCTTCGTGTGGAACTGAGGCTTGTAGTCGACCAGCGGCTCCTATAGTAGGACGACCAGCACACACACCCACAAACACAAAAAAAGAAGCCAAAACAACCAATCAGAACACGTGTCACAAAAACTAGTCCTGCAATAGTCCACTCCTTGTCTACTCATTTGACGAGGCAGTTCCTAGTTAGTTACCTGCAGCGCCTTCATGATCACGGCCAAAAAGTCGCCACTGATCTCGTCGCTGACAGCAACCGAGAGGTCCGTGTCGTACATTTCAAAGTAGGCTTTCTTCAGCAGATCAATCTCTTCGTTCGTACGGCCCATGAGCACCGAGTAGAGCAAATGATCCGACGTGCCGACGCCTTTGATCGCGTGATACAGAATGTAAGCTTCGGCCTGGGGCAGGCTGAAGCAAATGAGCTGCAGCAAGTAGCCGAAAGCGCCCGAGGTCTCGCTCTTGACCAACTCACGGAGCGACTGGCCGTGCACCTCCTTGTAACGGAGCGAGACGAGTCCGCGGTCATTGGGCGAGAGAGCGCCAATGAGTTCCACGAGTTTCTTGTCGTCCGTACCGACACCGTCACACGCGGCGTGGATCTGCTCCACGACGGCGTCGACAGAGGCCGGGAACCGCGTCTTTTCCTTTTTGTACGCATCGAATGCAGACGGAGGATAGAGGCTCAGCATGTTGCGTGCGAGGACTTGGATCGCTGAAACTGAAATGAGCTGCTCGAAGCAAATTGGATACTGCGTGGCCTACGTGACACACAAAGTGACGTCGCCAAGACCAAAAAACTGATTTTTTTGTCTGCTGGACCCATGTTGATTTTATTCACGATCTGATTGGCTGTAAATCGGAGCAGAGCCCACACTCGACAAAACCGCAAAATGACGGATAAGCGCAAGGTGCCGATCGATATTCAGTATAAGCGGCTCCTCGGTATGCTGCCAACTGCTTCATGCGCGTCTCTTGCAGGAACTGTTCTAACATGTTCTAACACTCGTAACCGCGTCCAGATGCACTGGTAGATCGTCGCATTGTCCCGACCAAGTGGCTGGAGCAACTCAAGCACATTCGCGACGCCATCGCCGCGCTGTATCCGGAGCTGCCATTGGCCAACGACCAGCTGTCGCAGTTTTGCACCAATCAGAAATCGAGGCACGAGACGCTCACGTATTTCGACTGCAAGTTCATTTTCCAGTGTCTTGAGCACTCGGAAGACGGTGCAGGAAAGAACTTTTTCGGGCAGGTGCGGCGAAAAAAACCCCAACAAGACCATTGCAAGGCTGGGACGAGTGTGAATTATTGAGGCACTGTGTTTATTGACTGGCTATGCTGTGCTGTTGTTGCTGTTGTTGCTGTGTTGCTGTTGTTGCTCTGTTGCTGTTGTTGCTGTGTTTTTGTTGATGCTGTGTAGTATACGTCCCCTGTGCTCAAGCGTTGGAGTGTCCTGCTCCGCCAGTATGAGAAAAACAATGTCTTTGCGGCCGAAGCGGCGCGCATTATTGCGCAGAATACGGCATTCGAGATGTAGGTGTGAGGTGTGTAAAAGAACGTGGACAAGTGGGATGCTTAGTAGAGTATCTCTCTCTCTCTTCATTTTTCGTGCTTGTGGTGACCAGTCCGTTTTTGAGAAAGTCGATCCAGCAAGACGAGAAGCAGATTGCAGACAACAATCGAAAGATGGCGGTCAGTGGATAGTCTTTTGTTGTGTGGACGTCGAGTTGTGCGCAACCGTTGAAGCTTATTGATGTCGTTTGTCTCCTCCTCTGGTCAGGATCTGACGAGAAGGATTGCAGAGTACAAGCGCAAACTTGAGGCCTCGTGTGCTGACATGGGCATCGCGGTGCGTGTTTCTTTTTTTTTCATGTCGCCTCCGAGCATCTGGTTACAGACGTGACTGGATGTTTTGATGCGCTAGGGGGAGAACTTTCGTCAAGAACTGCGACGCTTGCCACTAGAATTGCCATTCATATTCGACCAAATAGCAACGACAGTATGTTGTGTCGAAATTGATGGTGCTATCGAGTATCATCAGGCTCTCCAGAGTTATCTGCACGACTGTGAGGTTCCCACCGTGATATCATCAGCAGAGCTTGTAGCTTCGCCTTGTTCACAGAAGGGTACAAAGAGCAAGAAGAAGGGTAAGAAAACGGCTGAAGCGACTGAAGCACGTGAGACCACGACGGAGGAGCCGTTCGAGCTAGTTGTCAAGCCACACATATTTTTTGATGCTCTTGCAGAACTGAAACAAGCCAGCGAAGAGCTGGTTGCAATGAATGCGGCATCGGATTATGAAGTGGGGGTGGCAAAAATCAGCTGGGACGTTTCGCCCGAAGATTGTAATAGCACGGCTAATGCTGATGTAATCGACTGGGGTATCGAAACGGTTGGGTCTGCTGAACCCGATGCTGCAGATGAAGATGCGCCGGTCGAGATTGACTGGGACATCACAACTTTGGACGTGGTGGAAGCCGTGGGCACGGAGAACGACACTGAAGGAAGGGAAGTTGTAGAAGCGGTGCCAAGTGTACCATCAACCACCCGTGTAGGGCTCCTGCATGAAAGTGAATTCCGCACACGTGTTCTCAATGATCTGCTAGAACTGCGAGCATTCCTCCGCCAGCGGCGAATTGAGCTATCTGGGAGCGACTTGATTGCCTTTGCAAACCAATTCCAGGGCTATTCTCGTAAGGATTCCATGCGATAGCTTCTTGTCATGACCAAAAGTGTTGCTGATAACATTGTTGTGGTGTACTGGTACGTAGCACTATTGGAACAGCAGAGCTCAGTGCAAGTCGAGAAGTTCCAGGCTGCCGTGGACAAAGCTGTATCTTTGCTGACCAGCAGACGCCTGCAGCAATTGGTACTCATCGAAACCTCGGAGCGATATTTGGACAGACACGTTGCAAGTCTAGAGATGCTGACCAAGCACATGGACAAATGCCGCCGTGAGATTCACGATCTCGAGGACAAGAATGTGAGCTTGTTGGATGCCGCGAAGAACGCTCAGCTGCAGATCAGTTCACTTATTGCCACAACGAAGCAGTTGAAGAAGGAGGTACGTCGATGTTTGTGTCTTGCAATTCGACCATCTTTGAACGTACTAACTGCTTGCATTGCCAACAGCTGGAAGCTGCGCTACCGCCTCTCTTCAAGGGATACAAAGTGAACATCGTCGGTGAAGTCAACAGCCTCTAGCTTGCCTACATCTTCTTGCCTAAGTATATCAAATAAACGCGGCTCGCGTGCTGCGACTTGCAACGCTGAGTGATCGAAGTACAACGCACGTTTACATTCACAGGTACACTTTCAATTCACTGACTAGGCTATCTAGCTGCTTGCAAGTGAGCACTTCGAACATTGGTCAAAGCTGCTGGATGTACGCACTCGATTCTTGCTTACAGCGTGACGAGCGCAAGCAGAATCGTAAATGCGGTCAGCATTGTAACCATCTCGACCGGCGCCGCACCAGATGTGTCTTCACTTACAGCGTCCGAGCCTGCCGACTTGCTCTCGCTCTTGTCCTTTTCGTCTACTGCTCCATCAAAGAACATGACGCTGCCCGAGCCGGAGTAGCTTGCAGCAAGGTTATCAGGTAGTAGCACCATGATCGTGGTAGGCAGATCCGTTTCAGTCGCCGACATGGCATCAGTGGTGGACTCCAGATCATCCGATCCAGAGCTTGAGAAGTCCAACGTGGCTTGCGCGCGTCGCAACGCGTTCAAAGGGTGGACAGTAGCCTCATCACTTTCAGGGATTTCCACATCAACTTCCGGTTCCCAATCATAGCCAGCAGCGCTAGTCGTTCCCAGCTTTGCGGCAACAACAAGTGTAACAATGAACTGGATTGGCTTCATCACAAGGTTGGCAGGTGAGAGATCGACGGTGAGCTTTGATGCTGTGGCAAATTAAGTAATGAGGTTCGGAGGACTGCCAAAGCCATTGACATAGTCACGTTCACTCACCAAGCGTCGTCTCTTACGGCCAAAGCTGCTTCGCTCGACATCAATCATCTCCCTTTCTCCCTTCTTACAACCATCCATCACATCTGCAACGACTGAAAGCACAAAAGAGAGCCCCGGTAGTCTACCATCTCGCAGGTATGGAAGGCTTGCACATTCATGTGGCTCACGCTCACAGTGTGACGCTTGCTGGAACTACAGGTAGGACTGATTCGCGATCAGCAATTTCGTGCTTCGCTACATGTGCACCTTGGGCCCGCGTATGTACGTAATCAGGTCTCGGTGGACGCTACTCCTATCTCCATTTCCAAACTCTTCCCACGAATGGTCTTTGTCCGATGACACCGGCACTTGAGAACCAGATATCGGCCCATCATGGGGATGTACGATTGATCCATCGGCAAACCTCAATTCCACCTTTCTCAATCACCCATATATGCTTTCAGTGCATTGACCCACCAGCAACCCCAGCCGACTGCGTCAACAACCCGTCAGCAGCGCCGCCTCTGATATTTCCACTGCAACAAATCATCATGACTCGCCTTTGTGGACACTTGTTTCAACAACACTTTAGCTCATCACTTTGTCGAGAAAGGACGATTTGTATGCGGAAAGTCTACCTTGCACATTTCGAAAGGCATCGAGGACGAGCCCGCTTTTTTGTCTTCCTCCCAGAGCAGCTCTTGTTACATCAGGCCGACTCGACATTGCAGTGGCATCTTGACCCGGTCTAGAAAAGTTATGCAACGACTGGAACCGCTGATCTTCGTAGTCCAGAGCATCTCTATCCATCACTAGAAGTCCACCCGTTGACAGTACGCTCATCCTATCGTCACGTCCGGTAGTCTCGGATTGTACTTCACCCGCAATAATCCACTTCTGACTTACACATCTTACACCCCGCCATGTGGAGGATATCCTCCTGGAACAGGGTACTGCACTTGACGTTCTCCGCTAGTTGGATAGCCTCCCCGTGCATAGTTTCCCCCGGGAGGCATCGGGTAGCTAGGCGTGACTCCATGTGGACCCTGGTAGCCTGACGGTCCAGGGGATGAGTATTGCTGAAACGGTTGGTTTAATGGCTGTTGACCAGTGGGCGGATATTGTTGATACGCTTGACTCGGTTGGTAGCCAGGATGCTGCGTTCGAGGATACGCTGGCAATTGCGGGGACGAGTAACCAAGCTGTGACGACGGATAGTTCGACTGTTGCGATGATGTATAGCTGTCCTGGGACACGTAGCTGGAACGGGATAGCGAATAGCTTGGCTGCTGCTGGGGTGGGTAGGTCGACTGCTGCTGCTGTGGGTAGATCGAATGCAGCGGCGGATAGATTTGCTGGTGCTGGGATGGGTAAATTGACTGCTGAAGCGGCAAACTTGGCTGTTGCTGGGACGTATATGCCGGTGTAGACGGCTGAGGATAACTAGCCTGCTGCGGTGGCGGATAGCTTGGCTGGTGCTGGAGTGGGTCGACCCACTGCTGAGACACCTGAGGATAGCCAGTCTGGTATGGCTGCTGCTGAGGTGGGAATCCAGGTTGCTGTGATTGTTGAGCATAGCTCAATGACTGAGAGTAGTCTTGTTGCTGCATTTGCTGCATTGAGTGCACGGCTTCTTGCTGCCGAGAAGAAAGGGTGCCCGATCGTTCTTGTAGCAGTTTTCGTTGTTCTTCATCCTGTTTTCGTTGTTCTTCATCCCGTTTTCGTTGTTCTTCATCCCGTTTTCGTTGTTCTTCTTCCATTCGTTGCTGTTTTTGTCGTCGCTTTTCTTCTAGTCGTTGGCGCAATTGTTCTTGCTGCCGCTCTTCTTCTAGCAGCTGTTGCACGTGTTCTTGCTGCCGCTGTAGTTGTTCTTCTTGTCGTCGCTGCTGCAGTTCTTCTTCACCCCGCTTTCGTTGTTTCTCCTCATCCTGCTGTCGTTGTTCTTCTACTTGTTGCTGCCGCAGTTCTGCTTCAGCCCGTTGTCGCTGTTCTTCTTCCAGTCGCTGCTGCAGTTCTTCTTGCTGACGCTTCTGCAGTTCTTCTTCAGCCCGCTGATATTCTTCTTCCAGTCGCTGTCGTTGTTCTTCCTCATCCCGCTGTCGTTGTTCTTCCTCATCCCGCTGTCGTTGTTCTTCCTCATTCCGCTGTCGTTGTTCTTCCTCATCCCGCTGTCGCTGCTCTTCTTCCAGTAGCTGCTGCAGCTTTTCCTCATCCCGCTGTCGCTGTTCTTCTTCTTGTCGCTGCCGCAGTTCTTCTTCAGCCCGTTGTCGCTGTTCTACTTCCAGTCGCTGCTGCAATTTTTCCTCATCCCGTTGTCGCTGCTCTTCTTCCAGTCGCTGCTGCAGTTGTTCCTCATCCCGCTGTCGTTCCTTTTCCTCATCCCGCTGTCGCTGCTCATTCTCCTGCCGCGGCTCACTCTCCTGCCGCTGTCGTTGTTCTTCTTCTTTAGTCTGTTGCTGCTGCAGTTCTTCTTGCTGACGCTTCTGCAGTTCTTCTTCAGCCCGCTGTTGTTCTTCTTCTTCCAGCCGCTGCAGCAGTTGTTGTTCTTCATTCCTTTGTCGTTGTTCTTCTTCTTGCCGCTGCGGCAGTTGTTGTTCTTCTCGTTGTTCTTGTTCTTCTCGCTGTTCTTGTTCTTCATCTTGTTGTTGATACTGCTGCTGCTGTTCTCGTCGTTGCCCTTTTCGTTCTTGCCAGGGCAAGTGCAGAGGCCGTTGCTGTGAAGAAGGATAACCAGAAGTTCGCAGCCCCGGCATCTTGACGTGAGAACGACTGCTTTCTTCCTGCAACTGCACCCCGCGCTCCGAAGTGACTGTCTGTGATGAATGGCTGCCTGACTCCGAACTTGGCAAATGATGCAGATCTTGATGTAGAGCTGCGTCACGTACTACACATTCGTCGAGAGGAGATTGGGACTTACCAGAAGCTTGTTTCTCTGCTGGTACTGCACCGAATGTGGCACCGTGGTCTTTGGACGATAAACGTAGACTGGTCGAGCTCGAGATATGCCTCATACTGTCCGATGAATTAGCACCAGTAAGCGTTCTCCCACTGAGCCCGCCAGACGACGCAGACCAACTAGATCCCTTCATCTTCGTTTTAGAATGATCGCGAGGTGCATCAAACACACCTAGCACCAGCTTCTTGTAGTCTCCACTCGTCTCTTCACTGATGCGATTCCTCAGTTCTTTTCGATACAGTTTCTTGTAAGCTGCCTTCACATACGGCAACACTGACTGGTAGCGCACCAACGTCGTGCTCAGCCCCGTCGTATCAGTTCCACAAGCTTTCAATGCCTGTTCAAAGACCTCTGCGATCGCAGGGTAAGGATTCATCGTACACTGCACCAAGTACTTGAGGCCTCTCTTTGCATCGCCACTAAACTCCTTGTCCACAGCCTTCGCAATATCATTGCGGTACTGAGCCACGTACACCGTGTCCATCATCTTCAGAAACTCTGGTGGAGCTTTGACCAGAATGCCAACGAAAACTTCTTCCTTCGTCCCCAGTCGCCCCTGTCCTGCTTTATACAGGGCCACAGCTTCTTCCTCGGCTTTAGCAGCAGTATGCACTGCCGGGTCGTACGGCACTTGAGGAGCCTGCAGACGAGCCAGGACGACCTTGCGAAAGTCGCCACTGAGCTCCGAGTCCATTGTGACCACCACGTCCTGCCCAATCAAGTCGTAGTAGACGTTCTTGAGGATACTCAACTCCTCGTTCGTCCGGCCAGCGATCACCTGCATGAGGAGAGTGGCAGGAGCGGCCTTGGTGTCTTTCGTGGCAGCGCTCAAGATCTGCGCCTCGAGCTCCGGCAGCGGCGTCGCGAGGAGCCGCAGTAGACGGACTAGGGCCTCGTCTGACGTCTCATTGTCTGGAAACGCGCTCTGGAGCGACTGGCAATACAATTCCTGGTAGCAAAGGGCGATGACGTGACGCGTTTCGGGCGACTGGCTGCCCAAGTCCGACAGCAGCGTCTCCTGGTCGAAGCTCGTTCCTTTGCACGCCTCGTGGATCTGCTGGGCGCGCTTGACGACGTGGGGCGGGTAGGGGATCTCGACGCCCTGGAACGCGTCGTGCACTGACGAGGGGTACAACTCGAGCGTCATGTGGGAGAAGGGGAAAGTCTCAGTTAGCGACTTGACTTGACTTGACTTGACCACGTCCGTCGTGAACTGGATAGTTATGGGCGCGAATTGGTTGGTGGAAAAGCGAACAACTGGATATTCTGCGGGGACGGATGGAGTGTGGACACGGATGGCATCGTCACGGGCAGATAGATGTTCGGTCTAAAGTAGACATCTCGGATCCTAGCATTGGCTGGAATAACGACAACAGCGGTGTTGCTATGTTGGACCGCTTGCCAGCAAAGGGTATTGTCAGCTGCATAGACGCGGCGCGGGATGTCAACACTCGCTTTGGGATCGCTATTTAAAGAGAGAGCCACCGAGTTCTATCTGCCCCCACCTGGATATCTGAGCGAGCATGACTGCTACTTGACTTCAACAGCTTGGTGCAACTCTCTGTCAGCCGCTTATGGCTTACGAACTTACTCTTCTACTAGCTTTGTCTGTGTCGCATACTCTTCGCTCGCGACTGCATCGCTTCTCAGCCCAGCGGTAGCTTGCGTCGATATCCCGATGGGTTTTGCACTTGCTTGAGTGCACATTGAAAGAACGATCGTGTCGCAGACCGCCTTCCACTAAACGGTCTGCTCCTGGCGGTCTTTTTGCTTGCAGCCGGGTCCACGAAGGAGAGCATCGCGATTCTAGCGCTACTACGATCGATATGCAAGCTTGCTGGCAGTGGCATTCGAGCTCCGTCTACCCCTTCTTACCATTCTTACCGGTTGACGGACGTTCTTCGGTGCATCATCGCTCAGACGTGTACTGGTACAATAAACGAATAGTGAACAGCCGTGAAATTGCATTCTGTCTGCACTCGAAGATGATGCCTGTCTGACTTGTGAACCACCTGCTTTCGAGGAATTCGAATGCTGGCGGTCGCGGAACCGATTCGCCACATTAGCGCCACTAACCACGGGACAAGAGACGGGTACGCGTGAAGGACGGAATAGCACTTACCGAGGTGAGCAAAGTTCGATTTTACGTTGTGCACACTAGATTAGACAATTTCCTGCCAAGCGTTCGAGTCGCCATTCTGCAACATCGACTAGACCGTATCCAGCATGTATACGACCGGAGTCCTACCTATCTTTATCACAAATGGCTTCATTTCCTAGTCACCTGTCTCACGGCTGCAGTCACGGCCTTTGCCGTCAATTCCGATATCTTTGCTAATAGCTCCTCCAAGCTGCGCGAGGGTGATGTGAATATGTATGGGCTGCGGTAGCACTCAAATTCGAAGCACATCTCCGTTCGAAAATTTGGGAATTCATCACCAATTCGCTGCGATTAATGTCCTTCACTAAAATTTAGCGCAAATATACAAGGACATGACAGATTCGATCTCTACTGTTTTAACACTTTGATTTTCACTGTGAGCAAGCATTCATCTGAGGACCTTTTCGAAAATTCCTGCTGAAAATTTCCGATACCCTTCCACCATCGATACCAACTACCAGAGTACACGAGCGAGTCAAAGGCACTACTGCACATCATGGACGCGGCATTGAGCGAGGCCCTGCGACGGGGCAACCCGGTAGTATTTTTTGACATCTCCATCGGGGGTGTACCCGTCGGCCGTCTGCGTCTAGAGCTGTTCAAGAAGGACTGCCCGCGCACAGTCGAGAACTTTAGGTGAGCCGCACGCAGAATTGGGTGGGTGGGTGACTGGGCGCTGCTAACGATGCAGTCTTTTCCATACTCGACATGGCCTTGGTCTGCTTGCTCTTCGCCTTGCACCACTCCTCACTATGTCCACAGAAAGTTCTGCACAGGGGAATACAGGTGCGACCATGTGACTGACAGGTTGATTGAAGGGGCCTTTCGACTGACGCGTTGTTGTCGACGCGCAGGAAATCAGAGCTGCCGGTGGGCTACAAAGGCTCTACGTTCCATCGCGTGATCAAGGACTTTATGGTGCAGGGCGGCGACTTCCTAAAGGTGAAGCTGCTCGTTGTATACAGTTTGTGGTGCAATGCTTTCGTCGTAGTGACGGTGCACGGTGGTCGCTGAACGTAGGGCGACGGCACTGGTCGAATCAGCATCTACGGCGACAAGTTTGACGACGAGAACTTCATGCACAAGCACACGGAGCCTGGATTGCTGTCAATGGTATCTCCTGCATCCCTTTTTTCGATCTCCCATTGCCAGTGCTACAACTTTGCTGACCTAGTTCTGCTCCTGCTGCTGCGACAGGCCAACAGCGGGCCCGGATCGAACGGCTGCCAGTTTTTCCTCACGTGTGCGTCGTGCGACTGGCTGGACGGCAAGCACGTGGTCTTTGGCAAAGTGCTGGACCCAGCGTCGCTGCTTCTGCTACGCAAGATGGAGAGTGTCCCAGTAGGACCTAATAGCAAGCCCAAGCTCGGCATCACTATCACTGAGTGTGGAGAGCTCTAGCGCGATGGCGCAGTGACGAAATTACCCGCTGAGCTTTTTTAACAACTCGACTCGATCGCGACGCGCCGTTTCTATTTCTTAAAACCTTCGACGTTATTAGTGGACGAGAGGCTGAGGTTTTTATCGATGGACCCGGTGGTATCCTCTTGTGAGGGGCCCGGCCCATTGATTTTTGTTTGGTACGGAAACAGAGACCATCACTCTTCGTCCGACTACCTCGCCCCGCCCCCTCCACTCGCAGAAACACACACAGCCACATCCGACCATGAGCAAACGCGACTACTTCTTGCAGAAGGGTCTGCAGATGAAGCGCCTTGACGAACAGATCACTTCCTCCGCGACGCTCAAAGGCGGGAGCGCGTCACGCGAAGTACGTCCCATGCGTAGCCGTTTTTCTTGCAGTTTGTTACTTCCCTAGCGTTACTTTAGGCGGATCTTGGCTTACTGGAGGTGCTTTTTCCTTTTGACCAATCGAATCGACAGGTGACAACGTACCGCGAGTTGTGCCCTCCCGGCACTCCTGACAGTCATATCCAGGAGATGATTGGCCAATGCAAAGGCGACGCCCAGCGCATGGAGAACGTCATTAGTGAGCTATGGGAGGACTACCGAGGCCACGGCCAGGAAGACGCGTGGGCCACTGTCTCCAAGAAGACCGCCAAGAAGAAACACGTGCGGACTGTTGCTCTGTCTCTCTGTCTCTAGTTGTTTCCTGTTGAGTTGTATGCTGACACGCGTGTGTCTTCTACTCTGTTCCACTATAGGAATCGTCTTTCCAGCGCTCTCATTCGTCACAGAAGACACAGAACACCCAGCAGCAGCTGCAGCAGGACGATCACGTCGATGCATCGCATAACGACGACGCGCTGACCCGCAGATCGTCCGAACGTCTTTCCTCAGGAGGCCGTGGAAGCATGAGAGGCCGAGGCACGTCGTCCTCGCGCGGCGGACGTGGAGGCCGCGGGGGTCGCGGTCGTGGTGGCGCCATCGTCGCAACGACCAGCAGGTTGCATCATAGCAGGGACAATGACGTGGACAGTCCAGAGATGGACGACAATTGTACCGATGGCACGAGCTCGTCGAATGAAACGTCCGCGCAGCAGTCGTCGAAGTCGAATAAAGACTCGAAGAGGGAACGGGGTGTAAAGGCTGCTGCGAAAGCAACCACACCGCGGTCCGTTGCTCAGGCACCTCCTGTCGTTTACCCCGTGTTGACAGGCGCTTGGACAAAGAAGTTGAATGTCAACGCTGCCAGTTCAACCCCCAAGACTGTGGCAGAACCCGCTTCCACGCCTGCTCCGACACAAGCTTCTACAACGATGTCGGAGGCAGCCGAGAAAGAGACAGCACCTTTGCTGGATAGCGAGGATGCTGCTGTTACTGACACGTCGGATGTCGTCGATCTCGCTAGCCCGAAGGAAATGACTCAGCAGGAAAGGAATGGTACAAAGATACCAAACTCCAACACTAGTGAACCAGGAGACGGGAATGCTACTGTCGCTGAACAGACTGAATCTGTGGAGACGGTGTCCAAGACGTCGAGTCCGCAAGCTTCCCCCACGAAAGTTGTTGACGAAGAGACGACAACGAATCTTGAGACTACTACCGAGACTTCCAACTCGGATATTAGTGCTGGATGGGGTACTCTGGATGTATCCACGTCAACGATGAACGAGTGGTCTTCATCGACTACTACAAATGCGAATGAACCCAAAAAATCGTCGGCCACGAACGCATGGGCGCGTAGCAGCCCTATCCTCTCCCCTCCTGCTAGCAAAGAAGACGTCTCTTCACCCAAGTCACCTGACGCAAGACCGGTGGCTGTAGCGGAATCTCCAAAGGATACCAATGTGTCTCGTCCGAGTGGGTCAGCATCGACTAGTCCTCGGCCGTATCTTAAGATGGGCAAGTGGGACAGCGCCGCAACGCCGAACCTGTCGCTACAGTTTGGCAGCTTCTCTCTCAGTGGCATGGACACAGCTGAGCCAGCGTCGCCGCGTGGTTGGGCCTCAACGACTACGACCACTACGACCAGCTCGAACAGTGGTGGTAACACTGTGATTAAATCCTCGACCACTCAAAGTGGATGGGGCACCTCAAACGGCTCGCTTGAGAAGACGCTCTCGCCCGACCGCAGCGTGCAGTCTCGTATGCAGGAAGCAACTGCCATAAAAGCTGCGAGTTCTGTTCCTCCTGGACTGTCGGCAGAGTCAGGCCGTGTGACACCGACCACAGGCCAATCTCCCCGGTACGCACCATCGGCCCCGTCCCCTGCATCCCTTCCTAAGCCTGATGAAGTCAAGCGTGGTACCCCGACGCGTACCCAGACGTTACCTTTCCAAGCTTCAGGCGGATCTGCAACGCAAACAAAGAAGACAAACATTGGCTACGGTGCGGGTCTATACCAAGCCTCGTACGGCCAGTACTCGATGGATCTTGCCCGTGCTGCTGCCGCGTCAGCCCCTGGACAGCTCTCGGCAGGCTCTGGAACGCCAAAGGGCGCTGTTGCTCGTGGCGGCACTACTCAGATTGCGTCTCAATCACCGCCTACCCGTGGACAACAGTCTGTAATTCAGACGCAGCAAATGCCTTTGCAGCAATCAACACAACAGCAGCAGCAACAGATCCAGCAGCAAAGCGAGCTCAAACAAATTCAACAGCAGCAAGCCCAGCAGCAAGCCCAGCACCAGCCGCAGCAGAGCCAGTCTCTGCAGCAGACGACTGCCCAGTTGCACCAGCAAGCCCAGGCTGGAATGCAGCAGGGTTACCACTACGCCCCGCCTCCTCCACCTGGCATGGCGCTGCCGTACAATCCATACAATTACGCTGGGTACTACCAGGGTTACGGCTACTACCAGAATCCGCAGGTTAGTACTCGATGTTTGCATGTGTGACGGTGGATCTGCTCACAATCGTGTGTATTGCTTTCGTGATGCTGCTTAGTTTGCACAGTATAGCCCGCGTACGCAGTACCCGCCGCGAGGCAGCATACCGTACGGAGTCGAAGGGCCCGTTCCAGGATTTTCCAATCCGCCAAATATGCCCTACCAAGACCAGCACATGATGGCCCAGCAGCATGAATACGCAGGAGCTGTGCCCCAGGGCTTTGGCGAGATCAATGCCGCGTACATGCAGCAACCGCCGATGCAGCAGGGTGGCCACCACGGCCACCAAAATGGCCCACAGAGTCATGGTAAGGGCCGTTCGGCGTCTGCTGCTGGTGGAGTTGGTGCGCAGCAGGCCCATGGTCAGCACGGAATTGCTGGTATGCAGGGGTACCAAAACGGAGGTCGTGACCACGCATCGCCGCCAGTGCCTAACGCGTCGGCGGCCATGACTGGTTCGTACGGCCAGCATTATGGCTGGGCGGGCAATTACGGGGCGCAACCCGTGGGCGGATGGGGCCACATGATGCCACAGGGCTACCAGCAGTCGCCATCGCAACAGCAGCAGCAGGCTCAACAACAGCAGCAACAGCAGCAGCCGAACGCGCACCAGCAGAGCTATCACCAATACGGCAACAGTGGCGTCCAGGCTGGCAACACCTCGAACGACGTAAACCAATCGCGCTGGAGCAGCTCATAGGCGAGCACTTGTGCGCGACCTACCAGCGTTCTGCGCTCCGGCCGGCCGACTGTAACCGTATGTCGGATCTCAGCGCCATGGCGTTCTTAGCTAGGTACTGCAAAGCAAATAGGCAGCTCACTGCGCCAGTAGCGGCGCAGGCATCAAGAGGCGGGGGAGAGGGATAATGATAGTCGGACGTGTATTACTAAGAGGGTTGCAAGCGTCTTTCCTGTCATCGCTGTGCTGGCTCGCCGTTGTCGCTGAGAGAGGTCCCTACTGCTCACGTGGCGATTGGACGAGCTCGCTACGTATTGAATCTTTGCGAATTCGTATTGTCTCCCAGTACAGTCGTCCAGTGCGTCATCATGCACTTGACGCCAAATTTGTCCACTCAGCGGTGTCTCAGCCGGAATAAAAACATCCGAAACGACGTGAAGAACCGCGTTTCAACAAGTCTGTGAAACCGCTTGAGTCACGTCTACGAGTAACTTGAAGTGCAATCGCAGCAGCAGCAGAGAGCAGCAGTAGCAGTGATCCCTATCCTGCTTGCACTTACTTGACTGCTCGTCTGCCGCCTGTTGCCGGTTCAAAGTCTATTGTCCCTCTTATAGACCCGTGCACACCGACTTCGTCCGAAACAGCGACTCAGCCTGACGCAGCCGCCGATAGCCTTCTCAGACAGGCGTGAGCCGTGCTGCTGCGAAATTTTGGTCCGGACGTTTCGCGAGTGCGTGGCGCACGAAAGTCGCACAGTTAGAAAGCTGCGCTTGGTGAGAGCAGACAGCTGATGTGGCAGCAGCAGAAGTAGCAGCAGCAGTAGTGGCAGCCGCGGCAACTGTTGTTAATAGAGCCTCTCCCGCGACCCTCGACGTCGTTCCTAGCCGTCTCATTGTCGCTTCATCTGTAGTGCAACACGACGCGCCTTGCTCCGAACTACCAGATCAACGGTGTCTCTGCCGATCTTCGTGCTTTTTTTATATTGCACTTTTGAGGAGGAAGGACCAACGATTGAACACAAAACGGACTGCTGGCCTTTGCTCACTCACTGGCCGTTTCCCTTTGACCTTTTTCTACCAAAAGAACGACGCAACAAGCGGGGGAGAACGGCAGCTGGCCGCCACCTTTAGAAGCTGCCAAGTGATGGCTACACACACACGTCGACCTCGAATCTCGCCATACTTGCGCTCACTTGATCTCCACTCGGCTATATGTGGCACCACTCGTCTCTGCCTCGTCGTTCCCCTGCGACATGTCCTCCCCCAGCCGATTCGAACCCGTCACCGCAGCTTTCGTCATGCTTCGTTCCCCTTTCGACGGCTCTTCGAGATCGCCCTTGGCTCGTCTGCGTTTCCCTTTGGCGCAAAACCGCCTGAGATGCCCATCCCCCCTCAACGTCAACGAGCGCCGACCGACTGTGTGCCCCACCCCGAGCCATTGCGCCCTTGGAGTTGCACAGTGTGACTTTTGCCAGCCAACGCGCACATTGTAAGCCGGCCACGACCATTCGAACCTCCACGTCCACACACCATCAACAACCAGGCCACCGCTTTTTGCGTGTCTGTCTGTCTCACCCCCCCGCTTTCCGTTTGAGATCTTGTTCCACCAATGGACGAAGGCGCACGCGTGTGGGTCACGGACCCCGCGAAGAGCCACGACCGCGTGTGGCTCGCCGCCCGCGTCCTCGAAGCGCAAGCGACCGCTCTGCGCGTTGCCATTGACAATGACAACGACGAGACGAGCGACGACCTCCGCGACGTGCACTTAGCGTTTGCCGCGTCGGGGGCGTGTGTGAACGTGCTGCCGCGCAATCAGGCGGGCGAGCAGGACCAGCGGGACCTCGTGGCGCTGCCGCATCTGCACGAAGCGTCGATTCTCCATGCGCTGCGGCTGCGCTACGCGCGGCACGCGATCTACACGCACATTGGCGACATTCTGATCTCGATCAACCCGTTCGAGCGCCTCCCGCAGCTCTACGGCGACGACGTGCTGCAGCGATACGCGTACGAGGATAGGGCCACGCAGTTCAGTGACACCAGCGCGAATGACGCCAGCGAGCCGCATCTCTTCGCCGTGGCGCGAGCCGCGTACATGGACATTGTGCAGAGCGGACGCAGCCAAGCGATCCTCATTAGCGGCGAGAGCGGCGCGGGGAAGACCGAGGCCACGAAGATTATCATGACGTACTTTGCCATCACGTGCGGCGCACGGAAGAGCAACGACAAGCACGAGGCGGTAGCTGCGGAGGACTCGAAGTTGTCAGCACTGCCGTCGTCACGACCGACGATAGAGGAGCAGATTCTGCAGTCAAATCCGATTCTCGAAGCGTTTGGCAACGCGCGCACGGTGCGGAACGACAACAGCTCGCGCTTTGGCAAGTTCATTGAGCTGCGCTTCCGAGACGAGCGACGACGGCTCGCAGGCGCTCGTATTCGAACGTATCTCTTGGAGAAGATTCGAGTGATCAAGCAAGCAACGAACGAGCGCAATTTCCACATTTTCTACGAGCTCTTGAGTGCCGACAGCTCGTGTGTGAGCGAAGAGCAGCGACAGGCTTTGGCGATCACGGGCGGACCGCAGAACTTCCGTCTATTGAATCAAAGTCGGTGCTCGAAGCGACGCGACGGTGTCAAAGACGCGGTGCAGTTCCGTGCGACTCAACGAGCAATGCAACAGCTGGGAATGAGCGAATGCGAGATCCACGGCGTGCTGGAGATTGTTGCAGCAGTGCTACACATGGGCAATGTGGATTTCGAACAGGTGCCACATCAGCGCGAAGACAACGTGTTTGCCGATGAAGCGCGTATTGTGACGTCGAGTACTGGCGAGTGCGACCACTTTACAAAGGCAGCGGAGCTCCTAGGCGTATCGACGGAAGCGTTGGATCATGCACTGACGAAACGCCAGCTGCACGTGTCCAACGAGACACTAGTCGTGGGAGTTGACGTTGCACAAGCTCGCAACACTCGGAACGCAGTGACGATGGAGTGCTACCGCCTGTTGTTTGAATGGCTTGTTGCACGCGTCAACGACAAGCTGCAACAACAGCCATGGAGTGCGGGTCGTGGCGATGAAGAAGATGATGAAAAGGAGGCTGCTGATTTCATCGGGCTGCTTGATATCTTTGGATTCGAAGATATGGCGGAGAACTCGTTCGAACAACTCTGCATCAATTACGCCAATGAGGCGTTGCAACATCAGTTCAATCAGTACGTGTTCGAAGAGGAACAGCGGCTGTACCGAGACGAGGGTATTTGCTGGAGCTTTGTCGATTTTCCGAACAACCGCGCGTGTCTGGAGTTATACGAACGCCGACCAATTGGTATTTTTTCACTCACGGACCAAGAGTGTGTCTTTCCTCAAGGCACAGACCGTGCCCTCGTAGCCAAATACTACCAGGAGTTTGAGAAGAAGACTCAGCACCCGCATTTCCGACCTGCACCTCTCATCCAGCGCTCAACTCAGTTTGTCGTGGCACATTATGCTGGCTGCGTCACTTATACCATTGATGGTTTTCTTGCGAAAAACAAAGACTCCCTTGGCGAGAGCGCGGCGCAGTTGTTGGCGGGATCGTCCAACCCGCTTATCCAAGCCCTTGCCGCAGGATCGATTGACGGAAACGAAGCCCGCACGGATGCAGAAGTTGAAGGTTCTGGCGGTCGGGCCCGTCGACGTGCCAAGTCGGCCATCGCAGCAGTCAGCGTGGGCACGCAGTTCAAGATCCAGCTAAATGAGCTCCTAGCTACTGTCCGCGCGACGACGCCTCGGTATGTGCGCTGCATCAAGCCCAATGATTCGCATGTGGGCTCGCTTTTTCACAGCAAACGAGTGGTCGAGCAGCTACGCAGTGGTGGCGTGCTCGAAGCTGTAAGAGTCGCCCGTGCAGGCTTCCCTGTGCGTCTATCGCATAAGCAGTTCCTCGATCGTTATCATCGCGTGCTGCTCTCGCTCTGCAAATCAGGCGACAGTGTTGTCAGAAAGAAACAAAGCAGTTGCAGCGAAATGGATGTGTGTCTACACCAGCTCATGCAAGTTCTTGCCGACAAAACGATGGAAGATGGAGATGGCGATGATGAACAAAATCGTCAGGCACGGCTCGGCGTCAGTCTTGGCAAGACGCGTGTCTTCTTTCGTCGGAAGCCATACGAGAAGCTGGAAAATCTCCGTGTATCTGTACATCAAGAGGCTAGCCTCGTCATTCAAAAACACGTTAGAGGATTCATGGCGCGCAGTAGCTACCGACACCTCCGCCGAGTTACTATCAAAACCCAAGCTCGCGTGCGAAGGCAACGCGCCTACCGATACGTTTGCTGGCTACGCGAAATGCAACGAGCCCGTGTACTGCAAGCCAGAATGCGTCAGCTGTGCGCGCGCAGCAGATTCCTTCGTGCTCGGGCAGGTGTGCTGGCGGTGCAGTGCCGCTTTCGATGCCGCCGTGCTGCAAGAGTTGTGGAGGTACTTCGTAAAGCACGTGCTGTGACTCGCATTTCCACAGCCTGGCGGCGGTCTGCAGCTCAGCGGAAGTACCGAAGGCTTTGCAGTGCTGTTTTAGCACTCCAGTGTGCAGCGCGTTACCATGCTGCTAAGCGGGCGCTGAAGGTGCTGCGTGAGGAGAGCCGAAATGTAGCCAAGCTGAAACAGGACAATGCGCAGCTCAAGGACGAACTGGCTGAATTACGTCGGCAAGTGCAAGTTATGGTGGCTCAAAGCATGTCCAAAGAATGTCCGCCGTCGCCGTTTCTCCCGTTAACAGTCGGCACCGTCCCTGCTTGCGATTCTTATCAAAAGACGATCGTGGTGTCATCCAACAATGCATCCCCAGAAGTCGAGAGCAATCAGCGCGACTGCCAAATCGAAGTGGAGCTTGAAGTTACGGTTGATCTTCGGTCAATGGCAAGTGGCGATGATCATGGTGACACGAGCGGCTGTGATGTCGATCGCACCACAGAGTCGCATGACAGTCGGCAGATATCAAAGCCTCAGACACCGAAGGTGCGCCGCGTCCGCCGTTCCAGCTTACCACCTATACTTGCTTCTGCAAATGAAGATGCAGAAGTCGAAGATATCACTCCACCTGCGTCGCCTTGTGCCCCTCGATCTCGTGATCGACGCCACAGCTTGGATTTGTGGCGGCTGCAAGAGCTGAAGGTTCATAACGAAGCTTGTCAATTGCGTGAAGAAATTCGCGAAGTGGCTGCTGTTCAACCGTCACCAGAACGCCAGGTTCAGCAAGAAATCGCGCTCCAAAAGCTCGTTGCCGCGCAGATCAAGCGCGAGGCCATGCGGTTGCAGCTACAGGCGCCTGAGCTGGCACTGAAGATGGAAAACGACTTCAATGACGCTTCTGGATCATGCAAAAGTCAGCAAAGCCGTTCCTGCACCGTCGGCAGCCCCCTGCGTATCGTGACGCCATTGACATCGTACGGCCAACAGAGCTCTTCGCGCTGGAACATTGCAACACCTCGCAGTATGACGCACGCTACAGGCGGCTGCACGCCGGCTTATTTCGACAGCCCGGTTTACACTGGATCGTCGTACGCTGATGATCGCTCTGTGGATGGCGAGGATGATCTGTATGGACGAAACCGACGTTACTCAACGCTCCGACGTGCAGCATCCGCTGGCATGTACCGGTCACGCTCGTCTTCCAATGCTTCGACGTGCTATACCTCATCACTAGCCGTTCCTTCTGGAGTTGCTGTCCCCCGCTTCGCCAAGGCTCCGATCTGCTATGAGTGCGACTGTCAGTTTAACCTACTCGTGCGTCGCCACCACTGCCGTCAGTGTGGCCACTCATTCTGCTATGAACACTCGACGCGCCAGCTAGCACTTCCTCACTTGGGCTACGTGGCGGCTCAGCGCGTGTGCGATACCTGCTTTGAAGCGCATATCCAGGCCATAACATCTTACAAGTTGCCGTCTTTGGTCCGCCATCCAACAGACGCGTTGTCGACTTCATCGTTTGCGAGCTCGCCGCGCAACCTCGGAAGCGGCGGCGGCAGCTGCTGCAGTCTTGAGAGTCCAACTGAAGATGCAGCTCGAGTCGTTCCGCTGCAAACCCGACGCACGCCTTTCGTAGCGGTTGCTACTTAGGTCAAGCAGTTTGGAAAAAGTATCTATATGTTCCAAGAAATATACACATGGGCATTACTATCCTTCGACTGCGGCAAGACCAGTCGTCCTTCCTCTCGACGCCTTCGTCATTGTCGTCGACGCTGTCTGCCTTCTTCCCTCGTGGATTGTGTAGCAGCCTCGTCCTTCGCCTTCTGCTTGCAAGCCACTTTCGATTTCAGCGGTGCAAACGTCATGCGATGGATTGCACATGGTCCGTGCTTTGCTATAGCAGCAACATGAGCTTTTGTCGGGTACCCTTTGTGCTGCGCCAGTCCGTATTGCGGATACTGCTGATCGTATTCGCGCATAAGACGGTCCCGCGTGACCTTGGCAATGATGGAGGCTGCTGCAATGCTGTAGACCTTGGTGTCTCCTTTGACCACCGTCTCTGCAGACAGTTCCAGCGTCGGTGGCAGTTTATTGCCGTCCACTAGGACAAACGTACGATCCGTCTGCTGCAGTCGCTCCGCAACGTCATGCACTGACGTGGCCATGGACTCTAGTGATGCCTGCAGGATGTTGATCTCATCGATCCGCTGTGCGCTATTGACATGCACCGCGTAAGTGATACGCGGATGAGTCGTCAGGAGCTCGAATAGCTCTTCACGCTGGGACTCGACGATCTTCTTGCTGTCGTTCACACCAGCTATCGTCACATCCAGAGGCACGTGGCAAGCAGCAGCCACAACCGGACCTGCGAGTGGTCCTCTTCCAGCCTCGTCAACTCCAATAACGACTGAATAGCCTCCGGCTTCGTAGCGCGTCTCAAACACGCGCGACAGTGTGAACGTTGGTCCTTCTTGTGCGACTGTTGCAACTCGCTTCGCAGACGTTGATGCGCCTGGAGATAGAGCGGAGACAGAGTTTGTGACAGCGGATCTCTTGGTCGATGCTATGAGAGACGTCGCTGCTTTGAGACGCGCAGAGCGGCGCGGTGCAGCAGTTGCGGCGACCTTGACGCCGCGCTTGGCTACCGTCGTGCGCATGCTTGTCACGAGCGTTTGTTAGTTTTATCCAATCGTGTTGATGGGATTGACAGGCATCGCTAGCGATTGGCGGATCGAACGCGACGTATCGATATATTCATCGACCTCTCGATCTCGATAGAGGCCTCTTAATCTCGATAGAGGACTCTTAATCTCGATAGAGGCCTCTCAATCTCGATAGAGGCCTCTCAATCTCTATTTATCGAATCCACAACTCTATTCGCTGCGGTTTGTGGCTCCCCAAAGCCGTCGGTTGCGTCACCAGTCAGTCAGTTAGTGTCAATTTCCACGACTTCGCGCAATATGGCGGACGGAACGCCTGCTCCGAAGAAGCTCACGAAGAAGGAGCTGCGTATCCTCGAGCGTCAGAAAGTAGCTGCCGTAGCTGCAGGTCCGACGCTCACGGACACGTACGGCGACTTGCCGCTCATCCAGTCGAATGAGCGTCCGAACCATGTCTATAAGCTGTAAACCCATCTCTCTTGTTATAGATGACCCAGTTATAAATCGTCACGCTAACGTTATTCTTGACTGCTTTATCGTGTGCCGTAAAAACAGCGTCAAGGACTTGAATGTGGAGCTGCAGGGCCAGAGCTTTTGGGTGCGCGGCTACCTCCAGACCGTACGCGCCAAGGCGAAGCTCGTGTTCATCACGATACGTCAACAGACCGCTACGATCCAAGCCATTTTGCACGAGAGCGACAAGGTCTCGCGTGCTATGATCAAGTTTGCAGCTGGTGTCTCCAAGGAGTCTGTTGTGGACGTCTTTGTAACCCTCAGCGTGCCTGAGAGTCTTGTGGTCAGTACCACGCAGAAGGACGTGGAACTCAATGTGGAGAAGCTGTTTGTGGTCAGCAAAGCTTTGCCAGAGCTTCCGTTCCAGGTGGAAGATGCCGCTCGCTCGGATGCTATCGTCAAGGCTGAAGGATCCACGTACGTGAATGTGGGACTCGAGACTCGGCTGAACACGCGCCCTCTCGACCTGCGCACACCTGCCAATCAGTGCATTATGCGCATCCAGGCAGCTGTGGGTCAGCTCTTCCGTGAGTTCCTCATGAGTCGCGACTTTGTTGAGATTCATACGCCAAAGCTCGTGGGTGGTGCTTCGGAGAGCGGAGCCAACTGCTTTACGCTCAAATACTTTGACCAGGACGCAGCTCTAGCCCAGAGTCCTCAGACGTACAAGCAGATGGCGTGTGCTGTCGCTGGTCTTGAGCGTGTGTTTGAGATTGGTCCGGTCTTTCGTGCCGAGAACTCAAACACACATCGCCACATGTGCGAGTTTGTCGGTCTCGACTTGGAAATGACTATCAGGGAACACTATCATGAAGTGTTGGAGGTATTCTCGGACCTGTTCATTTACATCTTCGATGGCTTGAAGGAGCGGTATGCGAAGGAGTTAGCTATTATCAACGAACAGCACCCTTTTGAGATGCTCAAGTACCAGAAGCCGTCGCTCATCATTAACTTCGAGGAAGGTGTAAAGATGCTGAAGGAAGCAGGCGCCTCGCAGGAGCCTGAAGACGACTTGAGTACGGAAAACGAAAAGTGGCTTGGCCGTCTCGTCAAAGAAAAGTACGATACGGACTTCTACATTCTGGACAAGTTCCCGCTAGGTGTGCGTCCGTTCTACACGATGCCTGACCCGAACGACAAGCGTTGGAGTAACTCATACGACATGATGATTCGTGGTGAGGAGATCGTCTCTGGTGCCCAGCGCGTGCACGACCCCAACCTACTTATCGAGCGCATGCAGGAGCTGGGCGTGCCGCAGGACTCTATGCGCACTTATATCGACTCATTCCGCCTCGGCGCTCTTCCTCACGGCGGTGGTGGTATTGGTCTGGAGCGCGTTGTGATGCTGTACTTGGGCCTGGGCAATATCCGCAAAGCCTCCATGTTCCCGCGCGACCCGAAGCGGTTGTTCCCGTAAGTAGGGGGTAACGACGCTCGTATACGGGTAACGGTGTGCGTGATGCAAGTATCGTGCGATACACCCTGCAACTCTATGTTGGCAAGGGTCCTATTGAATAAGCAGTGGATAGGAACCAAGACAGATTAATTCAGAACACGTGCGATGCAACACCAAGACATGTTGTCCCTCGCGTTTCTGTACAGCACTCTTCAGCTACTTTCGTCTGCACAAGCCTCCTGGTGCTTCTCCGTCTTCTCTTCGTCACTCTGTCAGCAGCACCATCCGTCACACTCGTCAAATAAAAAACAGAAACACATTCATATCGCCAATTGCACGGACTCACATCGTCGTCGTATTCCTCTCCTAAAAGCGACACCCCGAAACTCGTTTTCTTCGCTGGCACAGGCTGAGGATTCTCGTCGCGTAAGAAACAATAGTAGCCATAGAGCTCATGTGAAACAGACAAGAAACGAAACTTGGCGTTCGCACCTAGCTTGACCTATACCATGCTCTGTCAGCACCAACTTCAACCGCACCAACCTGTTTCAATTCTCCACCAGAAAAATGGCGGAAGCAAATGCACAACATCCAGACTAGCAGAGGGAATCAATACCTTCAGCATGGCCTCCAGCTGTGGATGCTCTCGCACTTTGGTAGCTGTAGCTTCTACAATAGCATGTAGCTTCCTGGTCTTTGGCTTTGTATATCACAAGCATATTTGTCATCGATATGTCAGCGAACACCTGCGACTTCCTCAGATACCATCTTCCTCGTCACATGAATGGACTTCGTACCACAACGAGGTGACCAGGTACCACCCACAGCGGCTCAAAGGCTTCCTCATCACTAGTCGGGTCACTTGTTTCATCTTCTGGATATTGATACGGGAACTGGTTCACCACCACGTCTTCCACTGGCGGGAATTCCTCTGTGTACTCTCCAAACCGCAGACGATGAAGCTCCCTTAGCTCCGTCTCGACTGGATCGTCTTGTGTACCCACATTTGGTCCTCTACGTGGGTCCAAACACCCGTCTCGAGACCCTTTTCGCTTCCTCTTTTTCAATTGACGAAACTGCCGCCGCTCGTCCAGTAGATTCCGAGCATCGAAGCGATCCACGAGCAAGTCGCTGTCTTTCTGTCCACGCCACGGTATCAGATGCGACTCTGTGTGCAGCTCCCACGCAGTCTCGGGGTCGTTAAACACTTGGCAACTGTATCCACGCACTCCCAGCGCCGCGACGTTGGTCTCGTAGCGCTCCCTTTTGGTCATGATTCGTATTTGGGATGGATAAAATCCAATTCGAACTATCTTATCCATTATCCCGTGCTCGTGTACTGCATCTGCTCTCTATCCGTATAGTTTGCTCTTATACTGCTTCCACGGCAGACACAAAAGCATGAACGAGCGCCGGCTGCCACGACGCGACAAGACCCGCAGTCGAAGCCGGAGCAGAAGCGCCAGTCGACACCGTCGCCATCGTCCTCCTCATCATCACCACCGCCACGACAAGAAGCATCGGTCGTGTCTGGAAGTGGAGAGGAAAAAAGCCGAAGGAACGGAGAAGCAGAAGCTGGCGAACCGAGCGCAAGTCGCCAATCGGTCGCGTATGTGGTCGGTCGTGGGCTCGGACAGCAGCGAAAGTAGCGGCTTGGAAGCTGGAAACGACAAGGAGAAGAAGGGGAAGAAGAGGAGGAAGACGTCACTTGGTCGTCGGGACCGACGTCGTCGTCGATCGCGCTCGTCGTCCGCGTCATCGGCCGATGAATCGAAGAGCTCCAGGAGCTCCGATAGCTTGGAAGACGAGCGATTGAAGAGGAAGCGCCAGTCCAGGAGCTCAAAAGAGGACAAGAAGAGACGGAGGAAGACGACGAAGAAGGGAAAGAGGGGGAAGAAGACCGATGGGAGTAGGAAACTCGCGGTGGACCAGGACGAATACGGAAAGTATGGCATCTTGCGCGAGTCTGACTTCCATTGCAAGAGCGTGTCGTTCCATGCGTGGCTTCGAGATGTGAAGAAGATGGGCGAGTTTAATGGACCCAAGTGGGAGGCCATGGAGCTTTTCAAGGAGTATATGGAAGACTACAACACGTGCACGATGCCGCACGAGAAGTACTACGACATCGAAACGTACGAGATGAGGCGCTACCAGAAGCAGCAGCGCAAAGCGTTTGATAAACAGAAGGGAGCGTCTTCGGACAAGGCGATCGATGCATTGGCCGACGAAGAGCGAGTGCGCCGTGAGCGTCTGGATGCACGTGGGAAGAAGGAACAGGAGGAGTTTCGTCTTGTGCTGCAGCTCATGGACAAGGACAAGATCGAGGCCATGCGTGAGCAGGAGCGTCTTCGAGCGCAGATGCAGTTGATGTACAAGTCTGGAAACGTCCAAGAGGCTCGTCGTCTTGAGCAGATTCTCAACAAGGTGGAAGAAGATCCGCGCTTCAAGCGCTGAACAAGTGGCTTGCGGTGAGGACCATTTCACCAGAACGGAATCATTTGCCGATCGGATCTTGAGGTGGAGTATGTGCTTGGTCAGCGTTCATGTTCACGATGACTGGCACGCACTCTCCTTTCATTAGTCATACATAATCAGCTGCCATATTTCAGTCCTCATTAAGTTTACAGTTGTGCAATTGCAGAGGTAGAATGCCGCCTCTTCATGCAGTCAAACAAACTTCATAACAGTATAACCTCTCGTAGCTGATACAGCGAACTGTCTTTCGACTGTATCAGCCACTCCGAGACCCTGTAATCATTCATGCAATCAAAACCTCTAATACTTCACACACGTCCACCACGACAGTATCAATTACTACAGTCTCACGGCCAGTTGACGTCGCAACTGAGACGACGCGAGCTCCCAGCTGGCCCTGCCGTCTTTCGAACGCATGAGCTCCTCGTCGCAGAGCAGCAGCAGACACAGCGACGAGTTTCCGTCGAGCATGGCGTCGGTTAAGAGCCGACCACAACGTCTGACTTTGCCCTTGGACCACGACTTTCTGCCGCTGCCAAAGGAAGACGAGGAGAAGGAACAGGAGCGAGTGCGGGACCAAGTGATTTGCATGATCTTTGACCTGCCCGAGTCCACGCAGTTCTATAAAGGTACAGAAGTCTCTAATGTCAGGGTGTAGGAGTCAGTTAGGGTACCGTATTATATATAACCGAAATGAGTGCCACTGGAATGTACCCATTTGTGTTGTTTTCTATTTCTATCCTCTTGTGCTTTTTTCTATAGATTTTTCGTGCGCTATTGCATCGACCTTGGCGATGCATGGACGGATGTACCCAACGAGTTCACACGTGTGTTTCTACTCGAATGTGTTTGGTCGGGAACGAAAGGTCGGAGCTGTCAGAAGAAGAAAGAGCGACGAAGGGCTTGCGTTGCACGTGCCACTTGCGCTCACTCTCAGTTGGCTTTTTGGTACCACAGACAATCTAAACGTGGTGCTGAGTCGAGTTGTGCGTCGCCTTTGTTTGTTTGCTGCTCGTACAGATCCTGATTCCGTACGAGTCAATTCGTGAACTTGAGAAGACTACGACTATGGTGTTCCAGCACGCGATCCGACTTGCGACGTCTGACAAGGATGAGTACACGTTCACGAGTTTCTGGGGCAACAACCGCGACACTTGTTATGCCGTGATTGCTAAGGCGCGCGATCGCGTGCTGCGTGAGTTATGTTCCTCTGCAGTGGGTGAGGAAGAACTGCAGGACCCGATCTTATCACCTTCTTCCGGTTGCAGGGAGTTACTGTCACCGCTGTCGTCGTCAGCCACAGAATCAGGCTGTGATGAAGATGGTGCAGAAGAAGTAAAGAGTGATGTAGATGCTGTTTCTTCGAATGGCATCTCGAAAGCTGATGCCAACGAATCCGTAATCACTATGGCAACCTGGAATAAGGATGATGAGGATAAACATGTTATTTCTGCAACACCACGTCGGCGCAGTGTTGTCTTGGACATGGGTTCGATTGCACCGAAGGATGTATCGATGACCCAAGTTTTCGATGAGGTATTTCCAGTGTCAGTAGACACCTTTATGCAGACATTCTACCTGGATAACGCACCGTTTGGACTGGATAAGTTTAGTGAACGAATTGGGTCAACTGAAATGACCGTGAACCCCTGGATAATTCCGGCAGAAGGCGGAAAATCTTTTGGTACGTGAGCAAGGCGTCAAACTTAGCATTCATTATTGCTACCATGCGTAGTGTAGGTGCACTAAAACATGGTACAACGATAGGGGTGACACGGTCGTTGCATTTCCGAGTGCCGATTGATGCTCCAATTGGCCCAAAGTCGTCGCATGTTGACGTGGTAATGTTGTCGGCAAGTGCTTTACGTTTAAGATGCCCGCACAAACTAACCCGCTGTTGACATTATCGTTCCAGCTGCAGTGTATGAAAGAAAAGGAACATGGAGTGCGTGTTGTCGAGAGCTCGACTCGACTTGTGGATATTCCGTATGGCGATTATTTTAGTGTGGAAGACCGGTGGACCATTGCGCCACATCCAACGGAAGTCGATTTCTGCCGAGTATATATCGAGTTGAAGGTGCGCACAAGGTAGTAGCAGATGGAAGTGGTATGAAGTGCACTGATTGCGCTACCCCCTTGTGTTTATCAGGTGGTCTTCGGTAAGTCGACGTTCTGGAAGAAGACCATCGAAGCCCGCGCTATCAGTGACAACCAAATTAAGTGGGAGAAGTGGGTTGGAATGGCCAAGGAGTTTCTCAACTCAAGGAACCGCGATGACGCAGTAAATCGCGCGTTGAAGAGTTCTTTGACGTCAGGTACTTCCTTGGATAAAGCGGTACCTCAGGAGGATATCACGAAAGATTGCGGGGTTGCGGTGAAACACCGTGGTCAAAGCAAGCTTCACCACCGCCACCACGGCATTACTGGCACAACACTGACGTGCGGACGTGTTTGTACTGCTGCTGCAAAAGTGTTTCCGTGGATTCTAGTGTTGGTTTTGCTTACGATGATCTTGCGTCTGCATACGACATTTTCAAACGTCGAGCAATCGTTGTTGGAGAACACTCGGCTCATCGTTGACCTTCAGAAGCAGCTTGCCAGTCTTCAGGCGGGAACCTGCCCGATGGCAGCGTAGTCTTTGTTGATACTATCATGACGCTAACCATAAATTGAAACACCTCTGACTCTCCCTGTTGCGCGTATAGACACTATCCGTTGCTCGCAGTTGCGTCAAACCACGTCGAATGGAAGTTGACACGTTTCTGCAGACCATGAAGCAATCGAGTGACCTGAAAGTCTGTGTTACATTGTGCCGCACGGATCATCGATACCATATCGCAATCGTCCGTTTTCGGTATGTGCTCTTTCTGCTTTGCAGCTGAATCGTGTTTCGTATCTGCATTATTTCGTCTTCGTGAGCAAGTGATGAGAATCTCCCGGCGCATCGAACGCAACACACGCTGTAGCGCACGTAAATGGATATGATGAAAGGGATTGAGCATTGCGTAAACATCTGGCGGAAGGCTTGCAATGATCCCATCCAATTCGTACGGCATCGACTCGACAGATCTCGGGTTTAGATTTACCAGGGCACAAGTTGGCCGAATTACAGAATCAACCGAAGTGAGCAGTACTTCGGAACTCGATCGGCCAAACCATGCGGCCAGATTGGACCCGGACGAGATAAGAAGCAGTTGGTTTGTATCTGGACATCAGCATCGTCAAAACAACAGACCGGCCTCCGTGTTAGTACGGCTAACTATTCCAAACCAAGAAAGAGTTCGTACCGTTGGCATGGCTTCTTCCCCCGCTCCGACTACTCCTGGCTGTATTCCGCAACTTGCCATCAATGCCAACTAGCCGTTGAAGGTCAATGCTGACTGACGCAATCGCAACAGCGGACTCACTTGGATGCCAGGTCAGAGTCGTGTTGGAGACAAGATCGTCAGGCGGGGCATTCCAATGCAGCCATAGCATTGCATTCAACGGTTTTCGCTCCCGAAGAAGTGAGAAGTCTGGTGCAAATTGAAACTCGAGCTGGTATCGGGCTTCACGTTCTTCCGTATCCAGAAGAGGGGCTACTGAGCACGAGCACCGCCAGCCCCGCGTACGGGCTTTTCGCCCTTTCGGTGCTGTCAACACAACAAAACTATCGCCCAATGCGATGTCGGACAGGTTCTTCACAACAACTTCTGCGTGAAAAAGTGACGATGACGGCACGTATTCGAGCACATTGAACTGCTCCAACAATACTTGCTGCTCCAGCTTGAAATCACCTGATGTGTGCCTTGAATCATGCTCGATCGATTCAACTTTTACATCAACTCGAGGGACGTTAGTCCCGCTTACAATCGTTTCCATTTCTATACAACTAAGGTGGTGGCTATCAACCCCTCGGGCTGGAACAAGTGGCATCAATAGTGAACATTTGTTGCTGGGATATCCACCCTGCAGTTGTTGCCACAGTTGTACGAAAAGCTGATTCAGTCGGTGCACTAGCAAGATCTTATCGCTGGTAATGATTTGCAATCGTTCCAGCTCCTGCAACCCATCAACCAGGCGTACAGAGAGAGAGCTTGCAAGTTTGTCAAGCTGCGCATGCGAAGCAGATCCAAGAGATGCGCCATCCGTCGCAGGTCCCAAGCCCTTCACGCTTCGATCACGACACGACGCTTTTTGAGTGCGTTCGATGTAACGGAATGACTCCGCCTGGGTATCAGCAAGACTGTTCGTTTTGTCGCTGTGGCACCTTTTACGAGAGCGTACGCTCCGCCTGGTTTGCTTTTCTTCACGTAGTCGAAGCCGACAACAGGACAGCACTACATCCGATAACGATGCCGTCTGCGAGACAAGGACACTGCGCTTCACAAGCTGTTTGTGGTCCAGAACTTCATCAGTGCCCCCTTCAATCAAGCCGACACGATTCCGAACATCATTTAGTAGAAGAACCTGGGGCAATGCTAACACACCAGAACCGGCAAAATCTCCGATGTGCACGAAACCTACGTGCTTGAACGCTGCAAAGTCGCAACAGGACAGAGTTAAGCCGAGAATCCGCAACACGCAAAAACCAAGACAAAGATTCTTACACAAAAGTAGCTTGATCGATGCTTCGTGCAAGTTGCTGCGAAGCTCGAGCATATGAAACGAACGATCTGCATCGTCACAGCGCACACAGAGTACATGGTGTTGGTCCATGTTGTCTCCATCTACGGGCCACCTGACGCAACAGCACATCTTTCAGCTACCGTACGGTGGTAATCGGAATATCACCATTCTCCACCATATGCGTACATTTCTGCTGGTCGAGAAGGCAGCACGTAGGAGACCAGTAGGATCCCATTTTTATGAACATATACCGTATTGCTTGTTGTACCAGTGACCACCAGCGTCGACACATCTACATCCGGCTGGCCCGATTGATTTCTTGCTCCCTGATCCCATGTATATGCATCTGTTCCACTAAAGGCTGATGAAACGAAGTTCCAACCACTCAACTTGGAAACGAAACAGCAACATAATACTCGCTCAGGATTTAACATTGCTCCTTTGCACTCTGTAATCGAGGGGAATATAGGTAGGTAGTGGCACTTTGACGACTCCTTTTTCATGCTGGTACACACGCCACTGTTGCAACTCATATCCACGACGATCCACGAGTGACGTTTGCTAAGCACAAGACGAGACCACCACAGATCGTAAATACGCGAAGGTGCAGCACGATTCATTAGGGCTCACTCACATGGCAGGTAAAGAACTTGACAGTCGTTCTTGCATATGGATGAGCATGTGCGGTCTAGTGCTTTGCACTTCGGACACATACGCACAAGACACCACATCAAAGGCCGCTGTAGCGTCGCTTGAGGTGCCATGTACCTTGTCCAGCTCAACGTTCCATCTGTGCAACTCGAACGAGTCGTTTTGTAGCGCTTCTTTTGAAAGGTCCAATACCGTCGCTCGTTGCGACCGACGATTAAACAGCAGCACGTGCGGTCCGTCAACTAGGAAAACTTGCAGCATCTCCTCTCCTCCCTTTTCTGCCATTGCAGCATCGTCACTATCGATGCGTGCTGACATCTTGTTTGTGTGCAAGAGCCGCACGCAGCGGATCTCGTCCTTGTCCTCAGTCTCGCACAGGACACAGCCAATCAGCCAATCGCTGAGCGCCATCTCAGCATCAACAGTTGACGAAAGTGAGTCACAAGCCTCGATCGGTCGTCGATGCGTCTGAACTGCAGATTGAGTCAAAGCGCTCGCGTCTTTTCGCTCTCCCAAGTCTTTTTGGGATGACAGGAACACCAACACGGGATAGCGACTGCATGACAGTGCACAGGAGAGCACAAGGGAGATCATTGGTACTTTCCGCAGCTTATAAGGCAGTCAAACGACGTACACAGCGAGCTCGAGATCTTCGACTTCGTTGGCAGCGACGAGACGAGCGTCTAGAGGCAGCGCAGCCGCTTCGTCTTCGCTTTTGACAGTGCATGAGCGCAGCGAGACTTTCTTCTCCTCCGCGTCGATGCACACGCGCTGTACCTGCAGCTCTCCCAGTTCGCAGCGCACGATGAAGAGCGCGTCGCCCCACGCCAGCAGCTTGCTCATGACAGTGACTCGGTGTGCAGAGTGATGGTCGTAATTGGGTAAACGAGTGTAGCCCAGGGTTACGATTTCCTGGTCAAATGAACCCTTGCAGTCTCTTTTATGACGTTTGAGAGGATTTGTTTATCGACATATTTTCCGACATTTGCGGTAAATGCCTTTTACAGCCAAATGTTGCAAGTAAGGCCTGTGCACAACTAGAAGGTTATGTTGTTGCTGTAAATATCACATAAATGGTGAGCAATATTCACAATAACAACATACCTTCTAGGATGCACTAGTGAAGAAAGCTCTCATTATTGTCAGCCCTCAGGATGCAAACTTAGTGATGTGTGGAAAATCAGCCAGCGAGTTTTTTCTGGCTAGAAAACCATTCGCTTGTTCAGGCCAGCATACTGCGACAAGAATCCGGTCATTTACTAGTACAAGTTATCGATATGGAGAACACAATTCAGCTGCTAACTATTGCAACGAATTGCACGTTAACAAGTAGGCTTCTTGACATCCGGCCACATGCATGGCCGTCTCGGAGTATAAAGCCTGTGCTCGACACTTTGAGAATCCAAATTCTGAGTTTATCCACCCGTCCAGCGACTCAAAAAGTAGTTGGTCTAAAATCGGCGTTTCGTTTTGATGTTGATTACGCCAATCATGTCTAGCTTCTGGTGCGTAATCAACCCCTCAATATCCGGAATGATGGTCTCCTGATCGAATCCACAGTCCACCAGCGACTCCGCCTCGAGCCGTGATGCCATCCACCTCAACGTCGCCTCCACCTCCAGGACCTCCCGCGCTGCTCCAGTCCACATGGTTCCGTCTCTGTCTCCTGCTGCTCACGCCGCTCTTCGTGCTCCTTTTGGCGCTCTGGGGGTTACTCGGTCGTCTCCTCACACTCTCCATACAGTTCGTAGCTGCTGCTTCATTCGTCATTACGTGGCTCTTGTACCTCTTGCTCCCGCATCTCCCCGTGTATCTAATTGACTGGCCACTAGTCATCACTCTCGGCATCGTCACCCTCTCGCAGCTGCCGCGACACCATAGCCACGTCGCTCATGCAGTCGTGACAGTTTCGCTCATTGTTTACGCCATCATCCGCATAAGTCTCACGACACTGGAGAGCGGCAGCACTAAGAAGTCCATTGTCGACGCTTTAGCAGCTCTGTGCTGTCTTGTACCCATCTGGATAACCATTTGCAACTTGCACTTGTGGCTGCCGTCGGATCTGAAGGAACTCGAGAAGCTTGAGAAGAAGATCTACCAACAATTCGTAGTCACGGACTTCAAAATGACAAAGATTGCGGGTCTCGGCACTGTTCATGTTCCATACTGTGGTGACGACCAGCAGCTTCTGCCTCGGAACTTGGTGTTGGTGCATGGATACATGGCGTCGAATTCATTTTGGGCAGCGGTAAGTACATGATAAACGCTTGGCTCAGAAAGGAAGATGATATGTTGACATTGTGACCCTTGTTGTGGTGATTTTGGTGCAGAATCTCCAATTTCTTGCCAAGTCCTTCAATGTGGTGCGTCTTCGGCAACGTTGTCGATACGTAAAGATTTGAATCTGACGCTAGCCTGCTGTAATGATGTAGTACGCAGTAGAATGGAAAGGAATTGGACGATCCAATCGACCGAAATGGCGTCCAGCATCGGATGAAGAAATGGACGACTTCTTTGTGAAGTCACTGGAAGACTGGAGATGTGCACTAAATCTCGATCGCTTTATTCTTTGTGGCCACTCTATGGGGGTACGCTGGTCATACAACTGATGATGCTAGAAGATTCGTGCAAATAACTTGATTGTGACGCTTTGCGCTTTCTAGGCTATGTACAGTACTTACTTCGCCGAGCAATGCTCGGGACATGTTGAGCATCTTATTTTAGTCTCCCCCGCGGGAGTCAACCCCAGCGACCTGACACCAGATAGTCTTCCTATCTTCTTGAAGCTCACTTCTCAATTTTACGTTACACCAATGGTACGAAATGGCAGTTTGTCCCATCTTAATTTTGCGTGTAGGGTTTTAACTGTTGGCTTGTATTGGATTCGTCGCGTTTAGAGTGCAGTTCGGTTTGCTGGTCCGCTAGGCCCAAGTCTGGTACGATGGTCATGGAGGCAGCGCATAAAATGGGTGCCAGAAACCAACATCATTCGATCTGGGGAGTTGGACTTTGATCTCATTACGGACTATTCCTATCACAACTGGGCTCTCGAAGCCTCGGGTGATATTGCGTTCTACACGCATTTACACCCGGTAAGGTTGCGTCAAGATAGCTGGAATGGCAGCACGTGTTTGCTTATTGATGATGTGATTTGTCCGACTAGGGCGCAAGTGCGAGACGCCGGGCATTGAACCAGATCCTCACCCCCGAGAAACTTCAGGTGCCGCTCACGATTATGTACGGTGGTGGCAAGGACTGGATGAATTCGGAGCACGGCGCAGCAGTCGTTCGCCGGCTCGAAAAGACACAGTATGCTGTTCTCCGCCTGGTGCCCATTTCAGGTCATCAAGTATTCATGGACAACCCGAGCGACTTCAACCAAATACTGGTAGAGGAGGCTCGCAAACAAGAGCACGCGGCTGCCCTGTACAATCAGCTCGACTAATCCGGTTGCAGACCTACAACGTGTTTCGAAACAAACGAGTGAGTTAACTTGACCTGTCCAATGCACAATCTTCGTCACCGAACAAACCGCTGACCTCTTCGTGTTTGACAGATAGACTATACAAGGGGCTTTTGATGCAGTAAGTGAGCAGCTCCATCCTCCGCCAGCGCGGCGGTGTGCTTTATCATGAGATAGCAAGGACTCAGCTTTTGTGGTCTGTAGCTCTGGACCTAGTTAAGCCATTATGTTAATGGAAAAGCTTTCTCCGAGCGAACAAGCATCGTAAAAGTGCCGCGAGAAAGGTTGCGCGTCGTGTGCTTGCCGAGCTGGTTGCTGCACTTCAACACTTCATGTGCTTTGCAGTTTTGTGTGCTGATGATCACAAGACCATCAGATAAAGGATGAGCGTGTAAACAGACGTCTTGTTTATACAAGCAGCATAATCGAATCGATTATTCCCAAAGCGAGCACAGCAATTTCTCAGATGCGTGCGCGTGTATTTCGTGGTGATGGACGGCATGTACCGACTCTCTTGTCCCGGATATGTATCTGACTAGTCAAACACGCCGTTGTAAAACTGCAGCAGCTGGTGGCGACTCCTTTGGTTTTGAACGTCTGCCGCTGACCGGTTCAATTTGCGCTTGATCTTCTTGCCCGAGATGGCACTGCGAGTAGTGTCTGAATCAGACGATGACGACGAGGAAGACGACGACTCATCATCACCCGAGCGACTCTTCTTGTGGCGCTTTTTGCGCGGCTTCTTCTCATGCTTCTTCTCCTTTGACCCTGAAGACGAGTGTTTGGCCTTCTTGTCTTTTTTCGCGGACGTGCGATGCTTCTTCTTCTCCTTCAATTGATGACGTGACCTCTTTCTGTCCCTCTTACTGCTGACCCTCGACTCCGAATCAGTCGATCTGCTCCTGCTTCGAGAAGACGATGAAGCAGAACTGCGGAACTCATGCTTCCGTCGATCACTGCGACTGCGCCCACGAGGCGATCGCAACAATCGCCGCTCCCTCTCTCTCGTCCGATTCTCGTCACGGCTATCGCACAGCAAGTAACGTATCAGTGCTAGAGTTAGTCACTGATTGGGTGAGGGCCTGGAACTGAAGCGACCGACTTACTTTGTAGATCGCTCCTTCGATCGGGATCGAAACCGTGGCCGGGAACGTGACCGTGACCGGGCGAGAGAGCGCTTCGGGGACTCTCGACCTACTCATAGACGATTCACGTTCATGCCCTGATTGGTGTCAGTAGGACCGCTCGACAGTTTGCTACGACGTTGTGCACTTACCACGACGACACACGCGAACCATTGCGGGTTGACTATTTCTTTGCACTGGGGTGACAAGCTAGATGATAATTCTGGAAAGTGGATAAAATACAGGATGTTTTGTGCACCAAGTAAGATCACCGCCGAGATGCATCGTTTTCCAACATTCGACTTTTCAGCACCGATTTTTCGTGGCCAGTTAGAGGCAGAAAAATGGGACACCAAATCAGAGATTGTAAGCTAAAGTCGCTTACAGGAAAATGCCCATATCGTCGAGCTGTGTGAAATAGCCAAAACATGTGCTCTGCAGGAAGGCAGGCACTGATATGATACTACAGAACTTCGCGATCAACTTCATCGTAAAAAGCGGAGCACCGATACCGATCGAAGTGGACCCTCGGAAGCGCTCTTGCATGTCGTTCGTGACTAAATCGAATAAATAACTAAGCATCGAGTGTTGTAAGCTAGTAAAAAAAAAGTGCAGCACTTCTCATGTATGGTGCCAGTGGTAAGAAAGATACGAGCCTGTGATGCATCGTTGTGAATGTCTGGAACTCTCGAAGTATAAAAACAAATGTTTAAAAAAAGTGATGTAGGCCAGTCAGCGGCAGTTTACAAGACCCAAACAGCTTTTCTGTAAATGTGTTTTCAGTAACAACAGATCGACGTCGATCAAAAGCCATGACTAAGTTCGATCAATGATCTTCCACAAAGTTCGAGATCGACCAATAGGATCGCGTCATTGCGACGCTATCCCATCCCTGAAGAGGAACGAAGTCACTTGGAGCGAGCCGCGCAGTCGCGACGCCGTGATGAGTGTGTGGTTTGTGTGCGTCCCAAATGAAGGCAACGTCTCGTCCGAGTCCACTTTTCTGTCACTGAAGGCAGAAACTGCGTCCAGCCGTCACGATTACGCTGGTAAGGGAGTCGCAAGCTACACGGACACCTCTGGTTTAATAGTGCTCTCTAACTGTATCCTTCTTTTCTGGTGGATAACGCAGAGTGTATCCGCGTGGAGCTGCCGTCCGATCTTTTGGTGGGAACGCTGGACTCGCTCATGGTGCGTCGCCGTCGCTATTGATTGGTCGAGCTCGTTGATGCGGTCGACCGGCTGATGTGATCTGATTCTGTTACTTTACAGGCGCTGAGTGACGACTTAAGCCGCGTGGATATGGTCATTGAGAGCGTCGTGCGAAAGATCGAGCGCCAGTTCCATGATCTCAATCGAGACAACCAGGATCTTACTGTTGATGGAGGTGATTGTTTAGCCAGAGTAGCCACATGTGACTCCTGGTAATTGTGCTGATCTTGCTACTTTTTGAGGACCGCAGTGCCGGTAGAGCGCTATTTGATCTATTTCTCGTGGGACGAGGCCAAACATCCACACCGTCGACCACTACCTGAGATCGTCAGTATCATTCAATCGGTAGGATCGAGGAGAAATCGGTTTTAGGGAAGAGCTGCAGTAAACTGATGATCGAGTGGGATGTTGAACAGTCACTGGGCAAGATGGAAGAGGAGATAAAGCAACTGGGCACACGCTATGCTGAAAAGAAGCAACAACTTGTTGGCCTGCAGCGCAAAAAAGGGTAGGAATGGTGTAACGTTGATGACTTCTTGTCGATATTAAGAAATAACGACTTTATTGCTGTGTGTTGTGGTACAGAGGCAATCTCATGGTGGCGAATCTGAACGACGTGCTGACGCCTGACGTCGTATCCGCGTCCAACTTTGTCAATACCGAGTATCTGCAGACGCTAGTGGTGATCGTGCCCAAAAACCTCGAAGAGCAGTGGTTGCTGGAATATGCACAGATCGGTGACCAGATTGCAGAGTATGGCCCCAAGGGCTCACGGTCGAATACACGCGGATCTCCGGTCGTGCCTGGGTCATCGCGCAAACTGATGGAAGAGGGTGACTCATCAGTGTACACGGTGACGTTGCTGAAGGGCCAATACCAGCCAGGATTTCTAGACAAGGAAGGGAATTTTGGGCCCGGGACGACCGTAGACTATATTGAGGATTTCAAAGCGCGCGCTAAAGAAAAACGCTTTGTTGTGCGGGAGTTCGACTTCCGCCCGATGAGTCACGCGTCTACCGAAGAAGCTATTGCCGAACTGGAAGTGGAGGTGGATCGGCTCTGCTCTGCTCTTCTCCGTTGGTGCAAAGCACACTTCGGAGAGGCGTTCATTGCATGGATGCACATCAAGGTACGTTTTGCTTTGTGCAAAAGGTACTTTATCGCGAGACTGCTTCTCACTTGTCTCGTGTTCAGATCATTCGCGTTTTTGTTGAGTCCGTGCTTCGTTATGGCCTTCCCGTGAACTTCGTACTTGTCATGTTCAAAGTACGTTGCTGTTTTGTATCGTACGGGGTATTTACGCATGTGCTGACATTGACATGCCGTCATGATAGCCTCACCCAGGCAAGGAGAAAAAATTGCGCTCAGTGCTGGCAAAGAAGTATGCACACTTGCAGCCGGCTCAGTTTTCTGGTCTCGAAGAAGGCACGTCAGGCTCATCACAAGCTGAGTTCTTTCCCTATGTCACGAACTCCTTCCACCCACTCACCACTACCTAACACGACGATTCCGGAGCTTCATCTTGGTATTGCAAAACAAGACGGGTTGTGAATGGCTCGAGCGCAACCGCGGATAAGTCCAGAACACGCAAGACATTTATGTGTTTTATTGAAAGACTTCACAGCGACGAAAGTGCATCACTAAAGCATGCTAAGCAGCTCAGCGTCAGACGTGTAGTCGACGTCTTTACTCGAGCAGGTCCTCGTAAGCTGTCGGACGCGCACGTCTTCACGAATCTTCAGTCGGAAAACAAGCTGAATGAGCTCGCGCAGATCGCTTACGAACAATAGCTGGACACGGTCTGTGTGATCGTCTTGACCGCGCGTATCACCACTAAAAACACCCGCGAACTCGGTACGCAGCTCTTCAACCTCGTTCTTGTTTGCTCGTGGTAAGACTACTCGCGTAATACCAGCGTGAATTGCTGCGAAAACCTTTTCCCGGATACCACCGACTGGAAGAATCACGCCACGTAAAGTAATTTCGCCTGTCATAGCCATGTCGACAGGAACCGGAATATCCGAAATCGCTGATAATAGTGCGCAGACGATAGCACCACCAGCAGATGGGCCGTCCTTCGGAATGGCTCCTTCTGGAAAGTGGACGTGCACACTCGAACAATCGTCCAGGCATAGCGCTTGTGGTCCTGCCAACTCTGCTGAACTCGTATCTGCACGCGGAAGCTCAATCAGATGGGCGTTCATGAGCAACCAGGAAAGAGCAAGCTGTGCCGACTCCTTCATAACGTCGCCAAGCTTACCGGTTAGCTGGAGAGAAGGAGCGATTGACGAGGACGCCGCCGGACTGCTCTCAGCGAAAGCATGTCGCCTAAACGAAGCTTCAACAAAAAGGATAGATCCGCCTGCAGAACTCCATGACATTCCCGTTGCTACTCCGGAAATGCTAGAGCGCAATGCGACTTCGTTGAAAATCAGCTCGTGCCCAAGAATCGAATGAAGCATCTTCCTGTCGATATGAATGTTGTCGACGCCCGCAAGTTGAGCACTCTCGTCATCCTCGTTAGCTTTTTGCGCCTCATCTTGATCTTTATCCAGCTTACGCACAATCTTGACAACCACGCTACGACAGATTGCCCCAATCTGTCGTTCCAAGTCACGTACTCCAGCCTCACGAGTGTATCGCATAATCAGGTGGTGCAAAGCTTCATCCGAAAGTTGAACCATACCTGGTCGTAAACCGTTGGCTTCAACTTGCTGTGGCAATAGATAGCGGCGAGCGATTTCCATCTTCTGCTCTACGCTATACCCGCTGAGTTCAATAACTTCCATGCGGTCCAGTAAAGGACTTGGGATGGTGTTCAAGCTATTGGCTGTGGCCAAGAACAGTGTGCGACTCAGGTCGAAAGGCACGTTCAAGTAGTGGTCAGTAAATGTGTCATTTTGATGAGGGTCCAGCACTTCGAGCAAGGCGTTAGCTGGATCTCCACGAAAGTCCTTACCCAGCTTGTCCACCTCATCCAGCAGCAGGACTGGATTATTGCTCTCGGCATGACGCAGGGCATTCAAAATGCTTCCTGGCATTGCGCCAATGTACGTTTTACGGTGACCACGGATCTCGGACTCGTCGTGAACTCCACCAAGCGCCACGCGCTCAAATTTTCGATTCGTGGCTGCAGCAATTGAGCGTCCCAGCGATGTTTTACCAACACCAGGCGGTCCAACAAGACATAGAATAGGTCCACGCATATCGCGCTTGAGACTACGAACGGCAATGTACTCGGTGATCCGTTTCTTCACCTTGTCTAGGCCATAATGGTCTGCATCAAGCTGTTTGCGCACCCGCTCAACCGTCAACGAATCAGCGGTAGAAGTATTCCACGGCAGCTCCAGAAAGAACTCCAGATAGTTATGCAGAATGCCGTACTCCGGCTGCATCGCAGTCATCCCTTTCAGTCGTCGCAGCTCACGCCGTGCGACCTTAGCAGCCTTTGGCTCCAGGTCCAATGCATTCAATCGGTCTTCCAGCATCTTGATTTCACCGACATTGTCGCCTTCAGCTCCATCGTCTCCCTCTTCCCCCAGTTCTTTCTTTATAGCTTCAAGCTGTTGTCGCAGCAAGTACTCTTTGCGGGTACCCTCAAGTTTGTTCCGCACTTCGCTCTGAATCTTGCGTTGCAGTCTCGCCTTCTCCGTCTCCTGCTCCAGCAAAGCCACTGCCCGTTTACAACGAAGAACAGCAGGCACTGTCTCCAGCACCACTTGCTTCTCCTCAACGTCTACATTCAAGTACGACACGACCACGTCTGCCAGCTCATCCACTGGAGAGTTTTCAATGGCATCCACAAGAGTGTTTCTGCACCGCAATGAGAGCGCACTCGAAGCCGCCTGCAGATACACTCGTGTCAGCTGCTTCAGCTTGAGTGCTACTTGTCCCACCTCGAGCTCTGTCTCGTCCGTCGGTGACCCCTCTCCATCCACCGGAGCCACCAATGACTGCACTGCACCCGCAAGGTAAGGCCTCGTCTGACACACGTCCTGTAGGTGCACTCTGTGTAGCCCTTGCACCAAGACCGAGAGCCCTGGAAGACCGCCCACTAGGCGCGCGAGCTGCACGACGCGCGCCAACGTCCCGACGCTGTACACCGCGTCCTTCAGAGTCTCCGCCTCACATTGCTGCTCGTCTCGTGCATCTTCTCTTGTCCTGCGACGGGCAAAGATCGCAATCGTGAGCAACGGAGACGGCGTCGACGCGCTTTGTGTACGTCGCGATCGCTTAGAAGCGCGAGCCTCCGACACTAGATCCTCAAACAGCTGCAGCGCAGATGTCGACGTGATCGAGAGGCGGAGGTAGGTACGCGGGAAAAGCACTCGATCGTCGAGAGGCAGGATAGGCAACTGCAGCGCTGCATGGGCGATGGGAGCGGCACGGTCTTCCATGGTCACGAAATTTGAGTCAGTTTCTGATGTGGTGGGGGCTGTCGGAGTTTCGAAATGGGTTCAATTGTTTGATGTGGATGCGGACTGAATAGGAAGGCTAAATCGATTGATGATTCAAAAACTAGCTCCTGCTGTTTTGCGATGGCAGAGGCAGTGGCTCATAACCTGGAAAAGAGACCTAATCAAGCGGCTGGGATGATTTTAAACAACATCGTAAAGCGACCACAAATGAACAACTAATCGAAAGAGACGTCAAAGACTCATTTTTCTTAAAAAAGGTCTACAATCTATATAGACGTGCGATCTGATCGATACTGCTCAAGCAAGATCAACCCACGTCTAGTCAGATCGAGACAATAAACGTTCGTAATGAACTACGCGACCATGCACAACCCAAGCCAACTTCAGAGCACCATCTACTTCGTGGACTTAGTCGCCACCGGGTCCACGCTGCTCGTCTGCACAGGCTCGTCCTGGGTCGACACATCAGCATCCGACTTGCTGTTGTCGTCGTCGTCCTCGACCACCGGAGACGAGCCCTTGGTGGCGCCCGCGAACATGAACGAGTGGTTGTCGTCCTCCACGATCTTCTCGTCAATGTCAGCGTTCGAGCCATCGTTGAACAGGTACACAGGAATTGGACCGACAGCGCCCTTCTTAGAGGCCTTCGAGGCCTTGCTTGCCACCGGGTCGGTGCTCCCAGAGGTCAGGTCATCGTGGTACACACCCGCTCCATTCAGGCCGCCCTTAGTGGCAACCGGGTCATCACCAGTCACGAATGCAGCTCCACCCTTCGTGGCACTTGGGTCGACGCTACCATCGTCCTCGAAGAGCCACGCCATGTTGTTATCGCCAGAGCCCTGACCCTTGCCGTACGGATAGGATCCCTTAGTGGCGGCCTTAGCAGCGTTCGGGTCTGCGCTTCCAGAGTTTAGGGCGTCGGGGCTAGAGTCTTCAAACGAGTCAATGTCCCCGGCAGCTCCCCCGATAGGGCCCTTCGTGGCAAAAGTGTCCCTGCTTCCAGCGTTTGTGCTGATCCAGTCGTTAATCCACATCAGATCATTGCCGCTGCCAGCCATGTCAGCATTGTCTTCCTTTTCGTGGTGGTGGTGGTAGTGGTGGTGATGGTGGTGGTGGTGCTCCTGGCTACCGTCCTTCTCATCAAGGTCGTCCAGCCAGGGAAGATAATCGTCTCCGGATGGGTCACGGAATGCTTCGATGATGTCATCAATGTCAACCTGGTCACTTCCAGAGCCAATCAAGTCCAGGATGTTGAGCTTGATGTGGCTGCCGTCAGTGCTCTCTCCAAGGATCTCCGTAAGATCGATCGTCAGATCATCCGGATCGATGTCTTCGCTGCCACTGGGGTAATGGTCAAGGAGCAATGACTTGTCACCGTTAGTGGTGGTCGCTTCATCGGTCGTGCGAAGGTTGCTGGGGTTGCCAGCGTTGGCGGCAGTGACTGCAACTGCGGCGAGAACGAGTCCGGAGGCAAAGATCATCTTTCAAGTGGAAATGGGAGTGACTGCTGGACTGTGGTGAGCGAGGCAAATTGGAGAATGATCATTTCGTTGCAATGGCTCGTGGTCCTCGAGCTCCGAGGCTTGGTCGCTCTTCGCCGCGTTTGATCCGAAGCGAGTCTCAGCGCAAGTCCCATCCTAGGATCAGCACTCGCTATAGTTTATTGCATATTATTATCATTGATGCACCGTAGGCCTGTACACCAGTGTGGAGATCGCAGTCTGCTTCTAATATTCCAGAAACTGTGGGTTCATTGGCAGCATCTTGAGCACAGGCACGGCAGGAATCAGTTCGTGCAGAGGAGCCAGACCTGCTTTGCTGATACTGATGCTAAACACGGTTTGCGACCAGTTTCCAGCCCAGATATTCCGGATACAAGTCGCAGACCACAGCATTCAGGTACGATTGTATTCGGAGCCCTTCCTACGTCAGATCAGGAAGCGATCTTCAGCTTATTCTGCTCCCATTTAGAAAAGACAGATTTCTGGGCGGCACGAAGACCGCGCAGGAACAGCTTTCCACTCCATGGACCGAGCCGGACCAGAGGCAGTTGCGTAGTCTATTCAGTCTTATGCACTGTATAACCCGTTGCATCTTGACCTACAAGGTGAACGTGTGAATCCGAGAGTCCTGTTATCAGATTGCGACCAGCTAGACCCTGACAAGCCTTTGCAGGTTTACAATCTACGAAACGCGAACGCAGTGCCTGGACACCATTCATCGTGCGTTTGTTGCATGTCTCGTTCGCGACCAAATAATTTACAGCAGGGAAAAAGTCTCTCGTGCCGCGTGATTGGTGCGCGCATCGAATTCTGCCCACACGCCATTCCCTCACGGAATTCCGTCGATCCAAGTGTTTGTGAAGCGCAGGCATGAACATCAAGTAGGACAAAAACAACGCATTCGGTAGTTTCGCAGTCGTACCGACGACGGCCCTGCGAGACAATCGGACTGGCTGCACGTGTGCGCAATCCAGACACTATCGATGGAACGCTATTGGTACTGATGTCTACTTCATCCGTGACGGTTGTCGTCTAGCTGGCACAGCGACCTCATCCGCTGCCAACTCACACGCCCTACCCGTCGTAGTAATTAGCAGAACACAGCCACTGGTCATCACGTAGAACACCAGTGTACTCATCGTATAATCCACCGACAACACTCACTCGACGGCGTTGCTCAGTCTTGGTGGACTTGGTCCACTTGGTCATCGTAGCCGTGACAGGAGCCTCTATCTCCTTCGGGCCCTCACAAAAGTACGGCCTGTAGTATCTGGTTGATTGTCGTCACCTACAACACCGCCAGATCCGTCCTTGTACAAGCCACCAAAAATACTTGAGGGCGATGCCTCGGTCGACTTTGTCATCTTGGTGGCCGTGACGGGAGCCTCTATCTGCTTCGAACCCTTTACGAGAACAGAGCTGGAATGGAGGTTACCAAGTCCACCGTGGTAGAATCCACATCGACCTGACGCCCTGTTGCTTGCGTTTCACTGTCACTCGAGTCCGATGCGTCATCTTGACCCGTCATCCTCGAAGCTTTGTAGCGTGTTCACTTCCAATGATCCCGCGTGGCTCTTCGTCACAAAAATGGAAAATCCAGTGTCATAGGTCGAGCCAGTCTTCGTAAACTCGGACGCTTTCGTGGCCTTCGTCGCCTCCTCAATGGGATCGTCAGCGAACAACGTTGCCGGGTGCCCAGCTCTGGCGGAGGTGGCAGCAAGCGCCACGAGCACGAGACCAGCGACAAGCTTCATCCGTCTGACCTGATTGTAGTCCGTTGGTCGATTCCAAACTGCCTCATTGACACAAGAAGATGTGAGGGGTCGTCGTGATGTCAGCTGCAAGCCGCGCAATTACAGTTCTCCCCATCTGCGGAGAATCTGCCCGTCGTTTCATGGACCATCTGTGTCGGTGACCGCCATTGTCTCCACCGGTTCTTCGTTCACTTCAGCACCAGGATGAAGCTCGATGCCTCTGCGTCGACGTGTTGCATTCATTAGAGGTGAGCTAGTAAACCATTGTACCACGTGGTTCTTCAAATGAGGAGCTCAAAGAGAGCGAGATGTAAGCGTACATTAGAACCCGTCGAACCTCATTACAGTTTACTATCCAGTTTTTGGCTTTGCGGCACAATAATGCTTCGTGGGGACTGCCGCTTTTCTTTCGCACACTTTAAGTCACAAGACAGAGGAGCAAGATCTGGCGCTCGCCCTTTGAAATAAGTAATCCAGTTCGGAAACCGAATCAAGGTGCAAAACACAATGCAACATCAGCGGTCACTGGAGGAGGAGTATGATGCTGCCACCGTCTAGATTAACCCAGAATGTACGCATGCAATGCCATGGCCTTTGCTTATGAGCGGACGCCTTGCTGATGTGATCATATTGACCTTTGACCAGTTTTAGGCCAATCACGTGCATGCATCACAATATTGACCAAGCCGAAGAGTGACTTTGAATCATGTCTGGCACCTCGGTTTTTTTACATCGGGTTTATTTAGTTTGTTTAAAAAGAGATGGGTTGAAAATCCCTAAAAATCTTGATTTTTATTTATATCCCTTGCGCAGTCCGTATCGCAGTTTTCTTCAGTAAACCTCGCACTCGTAAAAATGAGTCGTATTATATCCAACTTAAGCGATGATGGCACGTCTTTATCTATACCCGGTGAGATTGTGGATGATGATTCGATCGTTGAGGTGGAAGTCCCAGTCGTGGATGAAGCACTCGAGCTGGTCAGGAAGAGAGGCCGGATTCAGAGCATGAAATGGGGTATTTCACGGATGTTGTGCAGCCAGATAAGCTTAGGCAGCGGTGTGAAAACTGCCGATATCTTATCAATTAGCACAAAAAGAGTGGGCCTGCGACAAACCATTTGAACAAGTGTAATAGGGCACTCATTGCTTGGGTGCCATAAAACTTTAAGCACACTCGTACTGTAACGAGGTACCCTTTGTAAATGTAACGGGGTCACACTAGCCATTGGCTAAATTGATCAAAGACCTCCTTTAAATGATATGGATGAATGTGTATGACCTTAGATTTTATATCAGCAAGAGAATATCGACTGATCGAGATTCCCAGGTTTACGGTACTTACTGTGTACGTACTTTGTACCGTCATCATTTGATGACTGAGTGATGTGCCAACCATCCATTTAGTTCGAATACTAGTATTTGTATCAGTTCTAGTTAAGTATAATATAGGGTACTTAAAGTGGAGTTTTCCTTGATATACAGATCTAAAAAAGTTCCGTTATCATTTTGGGCAGAAGTCCCTAGACTCTAACGGGGCACCCTGAAGCTTGTACTGGTGACAGTACAAGCTACTTATTCTGATGACAGAATAAGGCGGTGCCTCGTAACTTCACGTACACTCGTACGTGCAGAGGAAGACGGTAAGAAGAAGCGAGTACTTGGTTAGAGTAAAAAGTAGAACTGTATTTATAATAGTTAATGTCTGCAATAAATCACTATTTATCTTCATCTAACTATGTCTAAATACAAATGTGTAAATCAGTTATCTGCTCACCACTCATTGCGTGCGTCTGTCGTGGCGCGTCTTCGTTGGTTGATATAATGGCCTATATCAACCAATTAGGATTTACTCGTAAGTGCTACAGAATATTTGTTCTTATGACAATATTCTGAGAATATAACTCTTATAGTTATATTCTATTAACAATTTCTTATAAATTGTTATGTAACGATTCACCCCGTTACATCACCCCCCCTTAACCATCAGTCACTTTAGTGACTGATTGACTAAATGGATACTCGTCCCAAATCATTTGGGACAGTGTTTGCACTTGTTGGTCCGCGTCCACTTTCCAACATCTCATCGCATGGTAAACAAGCCCATGTGATGCGCGAGCAAGGTCGCCGAGAGCGCGTCCGCACGTCTTTGTGCGGACGCCGAAGCAGAAACCACAGCAACTGATGTCTCATCGGTTGCTGAAGCGACCCAGCCTGTGTCACTTGGCGATACGGGCGCTCGTCATGAAGACACTCATGTCTTCACAGAGTATGAGCTCGGTGTCTCGTACTCTCCTGATACGGAAGACGGATCCGTATCGACGGCAATTGAATCCGAGCCGCCTGCCAAGCGTGGCATGGACGATGCTATGCGTCGTAGCATCTTTGGTTCATCTGATGAATCAGATGAACCATCGCCGAAGCGAAGGCGCTCGAGGTCGCGAGACTCGGGCGCTAACAGTGGTGTCGGTTCTCCTATGGACACCACTTCGCAACGAGGTGCCAGTACTTCTGTCGGCACATCGCAGGAAGAGCGGGACCGCAATGTGTTGCGTCTCGCTCCTGAGAAGAAGGCATGGATGCCTCCAAAATCCGTCATGGATCACTTGTCGGCGACGACGAGTGATCGTTATCGAACACGATTGTTCGATTCGTCAAGGATCCATCACCTTGACCCCAGTGCGAAAAACTATCGCGCTGAACATGAATTCTTCATCGATGCTTTCTTCAAACATCGATGGTACAGTGGGAATCACAAACGTGATGGTCCCTCACTGCTTCAGGCGTGGAACGCCTACATCCATAACCTTGAGGATGTAGGTCGTGACGCTTGGAACGACAAACTTATCAAAGCTCGTGATAAGCTTGAAAAGCGAACCCCGACAGGTGCACGCTACAATCTGCATCTTCTGTCAAGGGAGAAAGGATTACCCTGCCTCTCTTGGGGAGACTCGTGCCCGTGTTGTGTGAACAACTCTGCACGAGCACCTAAGGAGGCTTACCTCCCTAATAGCCCGTGGTGGCGTGTACGTATCTCTACTGAGATGTACGAAGGGATTGACAACCTGAAATCCCTTTTACGACCGTGCCGGGAAGACTTTCTCCGGCGGTCCTTCTGCGGCACAGGATGTGCCGTGTCGTACCTCTCAACCAGACCCAGTACGTCGATCATCAGTTGGGAGCGGGGCTCCCAAGAATCCCAGGACGGGGGATAGCCGCGCCACCGGACGGGATAACTCGTCCGACGTCCGTTCACGTCGCGGCGGTTCAACAGATGCTCAACTAGATAGCGCTGGCCACCGCGAGAGTCCTCTAATGGAGGTGGAGGAGGAGGAAAGACGCTCTCCACACGATCATGTGGATCGGTGTGTTCCCAAGAGCTTCTTTGATCGCGTAACGCAAGGGTTACGCGACGATCTCGAACATGAGCGGAATAGGCGTCTCCAAATGGCGGACACTGCCTCGAAGCATTAAGCTGAGTTTGCCTTTGCTCAGCTTGAGAACGAGAGATCTCTGACATCTCTTCGTGACGAGCTAAGGGTAGCTCGTGGGATTGCTGATCGGTCTCGGGATGAGATAGCTGCTCTTCAGACCCTTGTTGATGCCCACCATCGGAAGCACAAGGCTCTCTGCGAGATGTTTGAGCACAAGGGCGTTCTTCATCGGAAGAAGCAGCGTACTGATGGTACGGCTTAAGCCGACGAACGTGAAACGTGGGATGCGTTCGCATCTTACGTGGTAACTCGATCGTGTATGCATTGCCTAGGCGGTGTAATACACGAAATGGGCCGATGTACTTGGGTAGTAGTTTACTGCTACCCAAGTTAGTCACTATATGCTTTGGTAGATTAACCGTAGACAGTAGGACTAAGTCACCTTTATTAAATAAAAGAGTGTTTGCCCTTCCATTCTTATCAGCGTTTTGCTTTTGCTTATCCACCGTGTAACGGGGCACCCTGAAGCTTGTACTGGTGACAGTACAAGCTACTTATTCTGATGACAGAATAAGGCGGTGCCTCGGAACTTCACGTACACTCGTACGTGCAGAGGAAGACGGTAAGAAGAAGCGAGTACTTGGTTAGAGTAAAAAGTAGAACTGTATTTATAATAGTTAATGTCTGCAATAAATCACTATTTATCTTCATCTAACTATGTCTAAATACAAATGTGTAAATCAGTTATCTGCTCACCACTCATTGCGTGCGTCTGTCGTGGCGCGTCTTCGTTGGTTGATATAATGGCCTATATCAACCAATTAGGATTTACTCGTAAGTGCTACAGAATATTTGTTCTTATGACAATATTCTGAGAATATAACTCTTATAGTTATATTCTATTAACAATTTCTTATAAATTGTTATGTAACGATTCACCCCGTTACATCACCCCCCCTTAACCATCAGTCACTTTAGTGACTGATTGACTAAATGGATACTCGTCCCAAATCATTTGGGACAGGGTTTGCACTTGTTGGTTCGAGTCCACTTTCCAACATCTCATCGCATGGTAAACAAGCCCATGTGATGCGCGAGCAAGGTCGCCGAGAGCGCGTCCGCACGTCTTTGTGCGGACGCCGAAGCAGAAACCACAGCAACTGATGTCTCATCGGTTGCTGAAGCGACCCAGCCTGTGTCACTTGGTGATACGGGCGCTCGTCATGAAGACACTCATGTCTTCACAGAGTATGAGCTCGGTGTCTCGTACTCTCCTGATACGGAAGACGGATCCGTATCGACGGCAATTGAATCCGAGCCGCCTGCCAAGCGTGGCATGGACGATGCTATGCGTCGTAGCATCTTTGGTTCATCTGATGAATCAGATGAACCATCGCCGAAGCGAAGGCGCTCGAGGTCGCGAGACTCGGGCGCTAACAGTGGTGTCGGTTCTCCTATGGACACCACTTCGCAACGAGGTGCCAGTACTTCTGTCGGCACATCGCAGGAAGAGCGGGACCGCAATGTGTTGCGTCTCGCTCCTGAGAAGAAGGCATGGATGCCTCCAAAATCCGTCATGGATCACTTGTCGGCGACGACGAGTGATCGTTATCGAACACGATTGTTCGATTCGTCAAGGATCCATCACCTTGACCCCAGTGCGAAAAACTATCGCACTGAACATGAATTCTTCATCGATGCTTTCTTCAAACATCGATGGTACAGTGGGAATCACAAACGTGATGGTCCCTCACTGCTTCAAGCGTGGAACGCCTACATCCATAACCTTGAGGATGTAGGTCGTGACGCTTGGAACGACAAACTTATCAAAGCTCGTGATAAGTTTGAAAAGCGAACCCCGACAGGTGCACGCTACAATCTGCATCTTCTGTCAAGGGAGAAAGAATTACCCTGCCTCTCTTGGGGAGACTCGTGCCCATATTGTGTGAACAACTCTGCACGAGCACCTAAGGAGACTTACCTCCTTACCAGCCCGTGGTGGCGCGTACGTATATCTACTGAGCTGTACGAAGGGATTGACAACCTGAAATCCCTTTACGACCGTGCCGGGAAGACTTTCTCCGGCGGTACTTCTGCGGCACATGATGTGCCTCGTCGTACTGCTCAACCAGACCCAGTACGTCAATCATCAGTTGGGAGCGGGGCTCCCAAGTATCCCAGGACGGGGATAGCCGCGCCACCAGACGAGGTAACTCGTCCGACGTCCGTTCACGTCGCGGTGGTTCAACAGATGCTCAACTAGATAGCGCTGGCCACCGCGAGAGTCCTCTAATGGAGGTGGAGGAGGAGGAAAGACGCTCTCCACACGATCATGTGGATCGGTGTGTTCCCAAGAGCTTCTTTGATCGCGTAACGCAAGGGTTACGCGACGATCTCGAACATGAGCGGAATAGGCGTCTCCAAATGGCGGACACTGTCTCGAAGCATCGAGCTGAGTTTGCCTTTGCTCAGCTTGAGAACGAGAGATCTCTGACATCTCTTCGTGACGAGCTAAGGGTAGCTCGTGGGATTGCTGATCGGTCTCGGGATGAGATAGCTGCTCTTCAGACCCTTGTTGATGCCCACCATCGGAAGCACAAGGCTCTCTGCGAGATGTTTGAGCACAAGGGCGTTCTTCATCGGAAGAAGCAGCGTACTGATGGTACGGCTTAAGCCGACGAACGTGAAACGTGGGATGCGTTCGCATCTTACGTGGTAACTCGATCGTGTATGCATTGCCTAGGCGGTGTAATACACGAAATGGGCCGATGTACTTGGGTAGTAGTTTACTGCTACCCAAGTTAGTCACTATATGCTTTGGTAGATTAACCGTAGACAGTAGGACTAAGTCACCTTTATTAAATAAAAGAGTGTTTGCCCTTCCATTCTTATCAGCGTTTTGCTTTTGCTTATCCACCGTGTAACGGGGCACCCTGAAGCTTGTACTGGTGACAGTACAAGCTACTTATTCTGATGACAGAATAAGGCGGTGCCTCGGAACTTCACGTACACTCGTACGTGCAGAGGAAGACGGTAAGAAGAAGCGAGTACTTGGTTAGAGTAAAAAGTAGAACTGTATTTATAATAGTTAATGTCTGCAATAAATCACTATTTATCTTCATCTAACTATGTCTAAATACAAATGTGTAAATCAGTTATCTGCTCACCACTCATTGCGTGCGTCTGTCGTGGCGCGTCTTCGTTGGTTGATATAATGGCCTATATCAACCAATTAGGATTTACTGTAAGTGCTACAGAATATTTGTTCTTATGACAATATTCTGAGAATATAACTCTTATAGTTATATTCTATTAACAATTTCTTATAAATTGTTATGTAACGATTCACCCCGTTACATCACCCCCCCTTAACCATCAGTCACTTTAGTGACTGATTGACTAAATGGATACTCGTCCCAAATCATTTGGGACAGGGTTTGCACTTGTTGGTTCGAGTCCACTCTCCAACATTTCATCGCATGGTAAACAAGCCCATGCGATGCGCGAGCAAGGCCGCCGAGACCGCGTCCGCACGTCTCTGTGCGGACGCCGAAGCAGAAACCACAGCAACTGATGTCTCATCGGTTGCCGAAGCGACCCAGCCTGTGTCACTTGGTGATACGGGCGCTCGTCATGAAGACACTCATGTCTTCACAGAGTATGAGCTCGGTGTCTCGTACTCTCCTGATACGGAAGACGGATCCGTATCGACGGCAATTGAATCCGAGCCGCCTGCCAAGCGTGGCATGGACGATGCTATGCGTCGTAGCATCTTTGGTTCATCTGATGAATCAGATGAACCATCGCCGAAGCGAAGGCGCTCGAGGTCGCGAGACTCGGGCGCTAACAGTGGTGTCGGTTCTCCTATGGACACCACTTCGCAACGAGGTGCCAGTACTTCTGTCGGCACATCGCAGGAAGAGCGGGACCGCAATGTGTTGCGTCTCGCTCCTGAGAAGAAGGCATGGATGCCTCCAAAATCCGTCATGGATCACTTGTCGGCGACGACGAGTGATCGTTATCGAACACGATTGTTCGATTCGTCAAGGATCCATCACTTGACCCCAGTGCGAAAAACTATCGCACTGAACATGAATTCTTCATCGATGCTTTCTTCAAACATCGATGGTACAGTGGGAATCACAAACGTGATGGTCCCTCACTGCTTCAAGCGTGGAACGCCTACATCCATAACCTTGAGGATGTAGGTCGTGACGCTTGGAACGACAAACTTATCAAAGCTCGTGATAAGTTTGAAAAGCGAACCCCGACAGGTGCACGCTACAATCTGCATCTTCTGTCAAGGGAGAAAGAATTACCCTGCCTCTCTTGGGGAGACTCGTGCCCATATTGTGTGAACAACTCTGCACGAGCACCTAAGGAGACTTACCTCCTTACCAGCCCGTGGTGGCGCGTACGTATATCTACTGAGCTGTACGAAGGGATTGACAACCTGAAATCCCTTTGCGACCGTGCCGGGAAGACTTTCTCCGGCGGTACTTCTGCGGCACATGATGTGCCTCGTCGTACTGCTCAACCAGACCCAGTACGTCAATCATCAGTTGGGAGCGGGGCTCCCAAGTATCCCAGGACGGGGATAGCCGCGCCACCAGACGAGGTAACTCGTCCGACGTCCGTTCACGTCGCGGTGGTTCAACAGATGCTCAACTAGATAGCGCTGGCCACCGCGAGAGTCCTCTAATGGAGGTGGAGGAGGAGGAAAGACGCTCTCCACACGATCATGTGGATCGGTGTGTTCCCGAGAGCTTCTTTGATCGCGTAACGCAAGGGTTACGCGGCGATCTCGAACATGAGCGGGACAGGCGTCTCCAACTGGCGGACGCTGTCTCGAAGCATCGAGCTGAGTTTGCCTTTGCTCAGCTCGAGAACGAGAGAGCTCTGACGTCTCTGTGTGACGAGCTAAGGTAGCTCGTGGGATTGCTGATCGGTCTCGGGATGAGATAGCTGCTCTTCAGACCCTTGTTGATGCCCACCATCGGAAGCACAAGGCTCTCTGCGAGATGTTTGAGCACAAGGGCGTTCTTCATCGGAAGAAGCAGCGTACTGATGGTACGGCTTTAGCCGACCAACGTAAAACGTGGGATGCGTTCACATCTTACGTGGTAACTCGATCGTGTATGCATTGCCTAGGCGGTGCAATACACGAAATGGGCCAATGTACTTGGGTAGTAGTTTACTACTACCCAAGTTAGTCATTACATGCTTTGGTAGGTTAACCGTAGACAGTAGGACTAAGTCACCTTTATTAAATAAAAGAGTGTTTGCCCTTCCATTCTTGTCAGCGTTTTGCTTTTGCTTATCCACCGCTTCGGCGATGGGATCTTGCACAAAACGGGACTACCGTTTCACGAGCTGGTGCATGAACTTATCTGGGGGGGAATGACTCGTTAGCTTCAGCCGGTGCGCTGTGAGAGCACTGCAGCAACACCAATCTTTCTTCAGTGAGGGCTTCCGCCACTGGCATCATTATCTTCGATACCGATAAAGCTATTGATATCGGCATCAAACGCAATGACCCCTGTCAGAGCGTGATGACGTGAACCAAACTGGTTTTTATCGCGCGAGTCCCTCTCTCTTTAAACTAGATTTACACTCTAGTGAGGTGGGTGCACGCGGGATGGCGTACACCATTCACGTAAAACGGTGCAAAGGGTCGTGGACGCATGCACCGAGTTCGTTAATGGCAAACTCTACCATTGGCAAGAACTCACTCCAATCCTAAAAGGAGTGTACGTATCCTCGAAGTATTTCTTCAAGGACACGATTGGCACGTTCCGTCTGACCATCTGACTCTGGATGATCAGATGTAGACATCTTCAAGCGCGTTCCGAGTGATTTGAACATGGAACGCCAGAAATCAGCAGTGAAGCGTGGATCTCTGTCTGATACGAGTTCACGGGGCAACCCATGAAGTCGAAAGATGGTGTCGATAAAGACACAAGCACAGCCACTTGCCGTGATTGTCTCTGGTACAGTCACGAGGTGTACCACTTTGCTGAATCTGTCAACAAATACGAGAATACCCGTATTCCCGCGTGCGTCTTTGGGTAACCTGAAGACAGAAATCTATTGAGATGGATTCCCCAGCACTCAGCCGGAACCGTTAGAGGCTGTAAAGGTGCACGCAGTGAAGGACTTGACTTCACTCGTTGACAGACTTCGCATGCGCGAACATACTTTCGCACAAACTGGATAGTGGGCGGGGCCAGTAAAAGTCTCGACTCACCGTGAGATATGTTTTCTCCCGGCCACGATGTCCCTCCTATAGGAAGCGGTCGTGATACTTCGAACATGATCCGCAAACGCAGATCAGTATCATCTGGAATGACAACACGTGGTGTGTCACCAGAAACGGCTGTATAATACAGTAAACCGTTGCGAGTAGTGTATCGATCTGATGCAAATCGATACGCAGACGACAATCGTTTCAACGATTCTCGATATGGTTGTGAGAGATGTGCCAACAACTTCACAATCTAACCATCTTGGGCATACGTCCGCCTCACATCATCATGTAATGTTAAAGATGGTATGGTAGACGTCATAACCGCAACAGTGGCTGTCTCACTGTTGGGTTTCACGACTGGTTCAAAGTCGGGACGACGTAAAAGTGCATCAGCGACGACATTAAGTCGTCCTGGTTTGTACTCGACCGTAAAGTTGTATTCTGCAAAGAATGACAACCACCGCGCCATTCGTTGTGAAAGGTGCGGGCTGTTCACTGCCGTGCGTAATGACGCATGGTCAGTGTAAACAATGAAGGGTCTATCTCCTAATAGATAGACTCTGAACTTCGCGAGTGCATACTTCATGGCAAGGAGTTCCTTGCCATGCACTGGATAGTTCCGCTCAGCTGGTTGCAGCTGACACGACTGATAGCAGACGACGCGTTCAACGCCTTCAAGATCGTACTGCATTAATGCACAGCCGATTGCGAAATCGCTGGCATCACAGACCACATGAAATGGCCTGTCTTGATCGGCTATTGCTAGGACTGGGGATTGTAGCAAGCTCTGCTTGATATTATCAAAGTAGCGCTGGCATTCAACGTTCCATAACCACCTCTCGTTCTTTTTCAACAAATGAGAGAGGTGTACAGTCATCTTGTCGTAATTGCGTGAATACTTGTGCAAATACGCCGCTAGCCCAAGGAATTTTCGAAGACCTTTGACATCGACCGGCACAGGCCAGTCGGTGATCGACTTGATCTTTTCGGGATCAGGACGTACACCGTTCTTACCAGCGATGCACCCAAGAAGTGATATTCCGCTTGCTGCAAAGATACACTTATTAAGGTTTGCATACAATTGATGCTTTCGCATGATTGTAAGAACTTGTCGGACGTGTACCTGTGAACCTCAACGTCCGACTTTCCATCCATAGCTCGACTATGGATGAATACGTCATCGAAATAACTCGGCGCGAATTCTCGTACTGGTCTCAACAGATGTGATACACATCTGTTGAACGTGGCAGGGGCATTACTGAGCCCTTGTGGCATTACTAGCCATTCCCAGAGCATGCCGCTAGGCGTGCTAACTGCGGTATAGGGTATGTCCCGTTCTCGCATAAGGATTTGATAGAAGCCATCCATCAAATCCATGGACGAAAAGATGGTGCTTTTTGCCATACCATCAATGATGACATCCTTTCTTGGGATCGGCGTTTGAGCCGTTACCGTTGCAGCATTCAGTTTGTTAAATGCATGAGCTATCCGCCACCCTCCTGTTGCTTTTCGCACACAGAAGGTCGGAGAGCTATGTGGGGAAGTTGATTCCCTCACATGGCCCGCAGATAAACGATCGGCAAAGAACTTGTCGATAGCAAGTACTTGTTCACGAGGCAGTGTCCACTGCTTCATGACACAGTACTTCGAGCCTGGTTTAAGCTCGACTTCGTGTCGAATACCTTTATCCTTCGGTAATTCGCACGGAACAGTTTCAGAGAATACATCCTTGAATTCAACCAAATCTTCATAGAGAGGATTTGTCTTGAGCAATTCCTACGATTGGGAGTCATATCGCTCAACTCGTATCTTTTCATCGAGGACACTCTCGTCCATAGATGAACTACTGAGAACTCTCTCGTTCTCAGTAAATACTGTTGCTGACCTTATGTCGGCTACACACTCGTCGTCAGCGACGAGTACGCAGATCTGCTTGACTTTGCCACTACGCAGATCACGCAAGATCCTTTTATGTTCGAGCGTTGACAACTGAGTGATCTCCGAAGTCAACTTCGGAGGCGCAATCAGATCAAGTGTATAAGCGCCTACACTTGATCCATCATTGAATAGGACATTCAATGTCTCTGTCATTTCCCTGGGGACTTATTCCCTCAGGCCTCGAAGGACTTATTCCTTCGGCTTCCCGGGGACTTATTCCCGCGGGTTTCGGGGAACTTATTTCCGCCGTATTTGTAATATTGGGACTTATTCCCTTTACTTCCTCTAGCTGGGGTTGCGCAACCACAGCGAGATCCTCTACGAAAGACTCTCCAGTCAATCTAGGATTATCGTTTCGCTTAACCTGAGCGATCGATTGTTTATCTTCTAGATGTTCCCCGCTAGGGATACATCTTTGTCCCGATCCACTCGACTTATTCGAGTGGTGGACCTTCGGCGCAGCCTGTGTTTCCTCACAGCCGCCGGAACTTTGCTCCGAAGTGTAACCGTTTGGTACACTAAGGTTTTGTGCAGTCGTACTAACGACCGTACCACAAGTGAGGCCATCGCACTCACTCGTAGTACATCCACACGCTTGTGGACGCTCCAAAACGTTCATCAGATGGTCATCTGATGAACAAGCGGCAGGCATCGTTACTGTTCGATGTTGCCAGTTTACCCGTGCTTCGTACCTTCTGAGCCACGGTATTCCAAGGATGACATCAAATTTGTCATCCACATCCAATACGATAAAGTCATCATCATATTGGGTATCTTCTAGCGTACAGTGGATCTTCACTATACGCTTCATGACGGTTACGGATGCGCCTGTCGCAAGACGTACCAACATCCTCGTAGGAGGTGTGTCACATTCACTGAACTTAAATGACCATCTTCTATCGATTGGCGTTGCACAAAATTGTAGGACGCCCTTCAATCGACTAGAGCTCGAAGCGACAACTCATTTGTCACTTCGAGTTTCAAGGTAATGGGTGAGATCTCATTACCTAGAGCAGCAACGCACAACGTTTGTGTGTTGGGAGCAGCCTTCATCGAGAACCCTACAAATTCTCTTAACGTTGCTGGACCAGTAGGGTGCTCCACACCTACTGATCCTGTCCGTTTTTTGACGGTCCATCCCGTTGTTGCGTCTTTGCACCAACTGCGGACCCTCGTCCCTGCCCCTTTATCATGGGTGGACGGTCACTACGCCCAGTGTTGCGAGACACTGGACGAGGGGCACGACACTCGTAAGCGTAGTGTCCTGTCTTCTGACATCTGTTGCATTTCTGCAACTTCTTGTAGTCTGTAGAGCGAGCCTTCTCGCTCTCTACATAACAGAGTTCCATCGGCTCTGGACCTCCGCTGTCATATCGTCTCGGTTGACGATATGATGTCGATCTGGCGCGAGCCTGTCTCAGACTGAAGTCTTCCTGTTCCGCAATGGATACGGCTTGTTCTAGTGAATCTAGCTCAAGCCAGAACAGGTGAGTCTTGACGGGACCATCCGCAAGACCCTGCATGAACACCGAAACCAACGTGTGTTCATCCACCGGATTGGAACTTATACAACTCGTGAGATGTCGTATATGTTGCGCGTAAGCGTGCACATCACGCTTACCCTGTTTGAGCTTCAAGAGTTCGGTTCGAGCTCTGAACTCAGCTCCAGGCGGTTCAAACTTTTGTCTGAGCCGCGACTTGAAGACTTTTAACGACCCGAACGCATCTGGGTCGTGCAACTTGAGCCCCAGTGCCCAAGTCTTGGCACGTCCTGCCAGATTTGACTGGGCAAATGCAACTTGCATATCCCCGTCGTCGATGCGACGCGCCCTTATGGCGTCATCCAATTTGACGAACCATCTCAAGAGGGAGTCTTCTTCGACTCCCCTATAATTAGAGATGTCAATCTTCAAAGTTACGGTCGACGCGAGTGCATCGACCCACCAGCAGTAGCCTGCTGCTGTCTCAACAGCTCAAACTGTTGAACACCCTGTTCTCTCAACAACTCTGCTTGTTGAGAACCTTGTTGGTGAAGCAAGGCTACTTTCTCGCGTTCAGCGTCAAGTTCATTTTGAATGAACTTGGCGATAGTAGCATGTTGGGCATCTCTATTGAGAGCCTCTAGCATGACGCTAACAGCATGGATGCCCATGGTCGAACCCATTCGTTCAACCGCATCCCATTCGACATCGCTCAAATGGGAGTAGCCGTCACGCATAGCGTGAAAGCTTTGGTCATCTTCATCATCCAACACATTCATGTTAGATGTGAACGTGGTCCTTGGACGGACTACGAAGTGCTACCAGGTGTAACGGGGCACCCTGAAGCTTGTACTGGTGACAGTACAAGCTACTTATTCTGATGACAGAATAAGGCGGTGCCTCGTAACTTCACGTACACTCGTACGTGCAGAGGAAGACGGTAAGAAGAAGCGAGTACTTGGTTAAAGTAAAAAGTAGAACTGTATTTATCATAGTTAATGTCTGCAATAAATCACTATTTATCTTTATCTAACTATGTCTAAATACAAATGTGTAAATCAGTTATCTGCTCACCACTCATTGCGTGCGTCTGTCGTGGCGCGTCTTCGTTGGTTGATATAATGGCGTATATCAACCAATTAGGAACAACTCGTAAGTGCTACAGAATATTTGTCCTTATGACAAGATTCTGAGAATATAACTCTTATAGTTATATTCTATTAACAATTTCTTATAAATTGTTATGTAACAATTCACCCCGTTACATAGATGAACTACTGAGAACTCTCTCGTTCTCAGTAAATACTGTTGCTGACCTTATGTCGGATACACACTCGTCGTCAGCGACGAGTACGCAGATCTGCTTGACTTTGCCACTACGCAGATCACGCAAGAACCTTTTATGTTCGAGCGTTGGCAACTGAGTGATCTCCGAAGTCAACTTCGGAGGCGCAATCAGATCAAGTGTATAAGCGCCTACAATTGATCCGTCATTGACTATGACATTCAATGTCTCTGTCATTTCCTGGGGACTTATTCCCTCAGGCCTCGAAGGACTTATTCCTTCGGCTTCCCGGGGACTTATTCCCGCGGGTTTCGGGGAACTTATTTCCGCCGTATTTGTAATATTGGGACTTATTCCCTTTACTTCCTCTAGCTGGGGTTGCGCAACCATAGCGAGATCCTCTACGAAAGACTCTCCAGTCGATCTAGGATTATCGTTTCGCTTAACCTGAGCGATCGATTGGTTCTCTTCTAGATGTTTCCCGCTAGGGATACATCTTTGTCCCAGTCCACCCGACTTATTCGAGTGGTGGACCTTCGGCGCAGCCTGTTTTTCCTCACAGCCGCCGGAACTTTGCTCCGAAGTGTAACCGTTTGGTACACTAAGGTTTTGTGCAGTCGTACTAACGACCGTACCACAAGTGAGGCCATCGCACTCACTCGTAGTACATCCACACGCTTGTGGACGCTCCAAAACGTTCATCAGATGGTCATCTGATGAACAAGCGGCAGGCATCGTTACTGTTCGATGTTGCCAGTTTACCCGTGCTTCGTGCCTTCTGAGCCACGGTATTCCAAGGATGACATCAAATTTGTCATCCACATCCAATACGATAAAGTCATCATCATATTGGGTATCTTCTAGCGTACAGTGGATCTTCACTATACGCTTCATGACGGTTACGGATGCGCCTGTCGCAAGACGTACCAACATCCTCGTAGGAGGTGTGTCACATTCACTGAACTTAAAATGACCATCTTCTATCGATTGGCGTTGCACAAAATTGTAGGACGCCCTTCAATCGACTAGAGCTCGAAGCGACAACTCATTTGTCACTTCGAGTTTCAAGGTAATGGGTGAGATCTCATTACCTAGAGCAGCAACGCACAACGTTTGTGTGTTGGGAGCAGCCTTCATCGAGAACCCTACAAATTCTCTTGACGTTGCTGGACCAGTAGGGTGCTCCACACCTACTGATCCTGTCCGTTTTTTACGGTCCATCCCTTTGTTGCGTCTTTGCACCAACAGCGGACCCGCGTCCCTGCCCCTTTATCATGGGTGGACGGTCACTACGCCCAGTGTTGCGAGACACTGGACGAGGGGCACTACACTCGTAAGCGTAGTGTCCTGTCTTCTGACATCTGTTGCATTTCTGCAACTTCTTGTAGTCTGTAGAGCGAGCCTTCTCGCTCTCTACATAACAGAGTTCCATCGGCTCTGGACCTCCGCTGTCATATCGTCTCGGTTGACGATATGATGTCGAGCTGGTGCGAGCCTGTCTCAGACTGAAGTCTTCCTGTTCCGCAATGGAAATGGCTTGTTCTAGTGAATCTAGCTCAAGCCAGAACAGGTGAGTCTTGACGGGACCATCCGCAAGACCCTGCATGAACACCAAAACCAACGTGTGTTCGTCAACCGGATTGGAACTTATACAACTCGTGAGATGTCGTATATGTTGCGCGTAAGCGTGCACATCACGCTTACCCTGTTTGAGCTTCAAGAGTTCGGTTCGAGCTCTGAACTCAGCTCCAGGCGGTTCAAACTTTTGTCTGAGCCGCGACTTGAAGACTTTTAACGACCCGAACGCATGTGGGTCGTGCAACTTGAGTCCCAAAGCCCAAGTCTTGGCACGTCCTGCCAGATTTGACTGGGCAAATGCAACTTGCATATCCCCGTCGTCGATGCGACGCGCCCTTATGGCGTCATCCAATTTGACGAACCATCTCAAGAGGGAGCCTTCTTCGACTCCCCTATAATTAGAGATGTCAATCTTCAAAGTTACGGTCGACGCGAGTGCATCGACCCACCAGCAGTAGCCTGCTGCTGTCTCAACAGCTCAAACTATTGAACACCCTGTTCTCTCAACAACTCTGCTTGTTGAGAACCTTGTTGGTGAAGCAAGGCTACTTTCTCGCGTTCAGCGTCAAGTTCATTTTGAATGAACTTGGCGATAGTAGCATGTTGGGCATCTCTATTGAGAGCCTCTAGCATGACGCTAACAACATGGATGCCCATGGTAGAACCCATCCGTTCAACCGCATCCCATTCGACATCGCTCAAATGGGAGTAGCCGTCACGCATAGCGTGAAAGCTTTGGTCATCTTCATCATCCAACACATTCATGTTAGATGTGAACGTGGTCCTTGGACGGACTACGAAGTGCTACCAGGTGTAACGGGGCACCCTGAAGCTTGTACTGGTGACAGTACAAGCTACTTTTTCTGATGACAGAATAAGGCGGTGCCTCAGAACTTCACGTACACTCGTACGTGCAGAGGAAGACGGTAAGAAGAAGCGAGTGCTTGGTTAAAGTAAAAAGTAGAACTGTATTTATCATAGTCAATGCCTGTTAATAAACCACTATTTTATCCCATCTAACTATGCCTGAATACAAATGTGCATATCAACTATCTGCTCACCACTCATTGCGTGCGTCTGTTGTGGCGCGTCTTCGTTGGTTGATATAATGGCCTATATCAACCAATTAGGAACCACTCATAGGTGCTGTAGAATATTTGTCCTTATGACAATATTTCGAGAATATAACTCTTATAGTTATATTCTATTAACAATGTCTTGTAAATTGTTATGTAACGATTCACCCCGTTACAGGTTGGAAGTACAAGAGGAGAAACAAGACCAGGCATGCTAAATGTCCAAATGAATGATCTTACCTTGAAGTCTTTTCATCCTAGTTCGGACACCTAACTTCTGATATCGGGTCCAAGGGTGCGTCACTACACAAGTAAATTATGTTTTATAGATCACTATGTCGCTAGAAAAGTACAGTGCTTAATTTGTTGATCTGTCGTGAAAAATGTGGTTAACACTTGACTTCTGTAACGGGGCACATTAAGTTTAGGGTGCCGCGAAACTTCACGTACACCAGTACTGTAAAGGGGTGAATCGTTACATAACAATTTACAAGAAATTGTTAATAGAATATAACTATAAGAGTTATATTCTCAGAATATTGTCATAAGGACAAATATTCTGTAGCACTTACGAGTAGTTCCTAATTGGTTGATAGAGGCCATTATATCAACCAACGAAGACGCGCCACGACAGACGCACGCAGTGAGTGGTGAGCAGATAGTTGATATGCACATTTGTATTCAGACATAGTTAGATGAGGATAAATAGTGATTATTAGCAGACATTAACTATGATAAGTACAGTTCTACTTTTTACTTTAACCAAGCACTCGCTTCTTCTTACCGTCTTCCTCTGCACGTACGAGTGTACGTAAAGTTCTGAGGCACCGCCTTATTATGTCATCAGAAAAAGTAGCTTGTACTGTCACCAGTACAAGCTTCAGGGTGCCCCGTTACAAGTACGTGCAGAGGAAGCTTAAGTACTTGAACGACTCGGTCAAGTAAAGGTAAAAAGAGAACTGTATTTAAGCAATCAATACTACTTTAATCTTTATCTAACTGTATTAAACTACGCCGTCGTATGACGACAACCTGCTCACCACTCATTGCGCGCGTCTAGCAGCGATTGGTGGTACTCCATGGTTGCTATGTCTTATATCAACCAATCTTGGAGCAGCGAATGAATATTATCCAAAAGGGGATAACGTTCCTTCAATATTACCTATCCCGGATAATATCGGTAGAATATTGTCATTCTAGACAAAATTCCAATTAACACCGTTTGGTGTCAATATCATGTAACCGGCCACCCCGTTACATCACCCCCCCCTTAAACATCAATCATTCGTTGATTGAATTAGAATTGATTGGGACAGGGTGACCACCGTTGGATCACCCTGGGAAAGGGAGCACTTGTTGGTCAAATTCCATTCATTCGCCAATCCAACGCATGGTTTCCAAAACCACGCGAGCTGCTACTGCATCTGCAAGAAGAGTGGCTGCACGCATGCGTGCGGCCGCGGAAAGTGCCTCTCACGCCTTAGTAGCAGGCGATTCGTCGCCTGTTGTCGTGAAACCTCCACGTGGTGAGTCACCACTTGCGACAGGTACATCCGTTGCGTCTGCAGCGGGTACATCGAATCGTAATCCAGACGAGTCTGAGATAGAGCTCATCTATTCTGGCGAGTCCGATGATGCATCCGACTCGAAGGCGACTCCTCACGCCTCGGGATCACCGGGGGCGGACGCTGCAAAAGCCAGGCTGACTGGCTCTGGTCATCGCGGCAGCATCATGACCGAGATCTTCGGATCGAGTGATACTCCGATGAGTCTCCGCCTCACGCAAGTCCATTCATCGGTGGTGGGCATAGGATGCACCTATGCCCACCACGAGCGAAGTAACTCAAGAAATCGGGGCAACACTGGTGCCAGTGCTCATGATGGCACCAATCAAGAGGCCAGGGACCGAAATGTCCTGCGCCACGCTCCTCAAGTGGAGTTTCCGTGGATGCCGTCATCCACAGAGTTGAACCGGTTGGCCGGCACGACTACCGAACGCGATAGAATCCCGTTGTTCGATTGCAGGAAGATTTGCCCTCCTGGTTCTAGCACGGAAGCTATCCGTGCTGAGGAAGAGTTCTTCACCGATGCGTTCTTCAAAGATCGGTGGTACAATGGTATCCGTGTACGAGACGGCAAAGCCTTGGTGTAGGGATGGAATGCCCTCATCCACAACATCGAGTGTATTGGCCGTGAGGCTTGGCTCGCCAAACTTGACGCAGCTCGCATCAGGTTTGAGAAACGCAACCCCGTCGGGGCGCGATACAAGTTGCACCGGCTTTCAAGAGAGGAAGGATTACTCTGTCCCTCGTGGGGTGATTCGTGTCCAGGTTGCCCGGACAATTAGAACCGTGCCCCTAGGGAGGCCTCCCTCCCTCAAATGATCCCTAACGGAGGGTGCGCATCTCTTCCGAGATGGTCGAAGGGATCGACAATTTGCAATCCCTGTACTCGCCTTCGGGAAGGTCGTTTTCCGACGGCCCTTCTTCAAACGCAGCGGGTGGGTCTCGTCGTACTGCTCGACGAGACCAAGGACATCAACAATCAGCTGGGCACAAGCCTCCCAGCTGTCCCACGCCGGTGGATAGCCACGCCAGCGGACGAGGTAACTCGTCCGGACGCCATTCACATCGCGGTTGTTCAAAATACGCTCCACTAGGAAGCGTTGACCACCGCTTGAGTCCACCAAAGGATGTGGTGGCGGTGGGAACACCTGATCCGGCTCGAGGGTCGGATCAAGTTGATGTTCAAGAGCTGAACCGTCTAACGGAACAGTTGCAAGATGACCTGGCTCATGAACGATCTCGGCGTTATGGGCTTGAGGATCTTGTGAGGGATAATTATAATTCCTTATCGCACGATCGTTCGGACGATCGTGCCTCTTTTTCGTTCGCGCAACTTAAGAACGAACGTTCGACTCGTTCTCTTCGTGATGAGCTGGCTGCTGCTCGTCGAGACATCGCTGAGCTGCGTGAACAGGTCGCTTCGCTGGTCGACCAGACTGGCTCGTTGAAACGGGACCACTCGAGGGTGGTCTCGGCTCTCGACTGTGGAGGTGTTCTTCGCATCTCGAAACGGGCTCGTACTGATAGTACGGGCGGAGACGACCAACGTATAACGTAGAATGTGTGCGCGTCTTACGGGGCAGTTTAATCGTGTATGCGTTGCCCATTCGGCGCAACACACGAAATGGACCGATGTACCTGGGCAGTAATTTACTGCTGCCCACGTTTGTCACTGCGTGCTTCGGTAAGTTTACTGTGGACAGTAAAAATAGGTCTCCTTCGTCAAATGAAAGAACATTTGCTCTTCCATGTTTGTCTGCATTTCTCTTCTGTCTTGCTCATGCATCTGCAATAGAGTCTTGAACGAAGCGGACAACCGCTTCGCGAGTCAGCAGAAATTCCTCTGCTGATTCATCCTTGTGAACAGCAGTGCGCTTCGTGTGCACTGCAAAAGAACGTGTGCGGGTATCATCGTCCTCACTTTGGCGGTCATTGGCGATGCTAAATACGCCAGCATCGTCGTCATCGTCATCATCGACATCGATCTCATCGACATCGGCATCCATCACGTCGACACCATTGTCGACGGGTGATGAGAAAGAACCAGATCGGTTTTTGTTCGAGCGATGCCACCCCCCTCTTAAACTAGAGTCACACTCTAAGAAGGCGGGTAGACGTGGATGGCGTAGGCCATTCACGAAGAACGGTGTATGCGTTGTAGACGCGTGCACCGATTTGTTAATGGCGAATTCCGCCATCAGCAAGAACTCACTCCAGCTCTTAAACGAGTGGACATACCCTCGAAGTATCTCTTCGAGAACGCGGTTGACGCGTTTTGTTTGACCATCTGTTTCGGGTTGTTCAGAAGTTGACATCGTCAAACGTGTTCCAAGTGAGCGGAACACGGATTGCCAGAACTCCGCTGTGAAGCGGGGGTTCGACCAGATACGATTTCACGGGGTAACCCGTGAAGTCGGAAGATAGTATCGATGAAGACACGCGCTTAGGCCTGGGCTGTGATTGACTCTGGTACAGCAACAAGATTTACCATCTTGCTGTACTGATCAATGAACACAGAATACCAGTATTTTTGTGAACGTCTTTGGGAAACCCGAAGACGAAGTCCATCGATACGGACTGCCAACACTCTGCCGGAATCGGAAGAGGCTGTAAGGGTGCGCGGGATGAAGGGCTAGGCTTCACCCGTTGACAAACTTCGCAAGCGCGAATGTATTTCCGCACAAACTCATACTGGCGGGGCCAGTAGAAGTCACGACTCACCATGAGGTAAATCGTTTCTCTACCACGATGTCCACTTATTGTGGCATCGTGACACTCATACATGGTGAGCAATCGCAAATTATTATGAGCCGGAACGACGACAAGAGGTGTGTCGCCGTTGACTGCTGTATAGTACAGCAGTCCATCACGTACAGAATACAGTTCGGTTGAAGAGCGGTATTGAGACGACAAGATTTTCAAAGCTTGACTACACGGATTACATACGCAATCCATCAACCGCAGAAGAGACTCAAATTCTGTGTATGCTTTTCGCACGCCATCGAGCAGATTCGAAGACAGAACACTCACTGTTAGTGTTGCGACAGAGGGATCACCCCTACTGTTGGGTTGAGCAGTCGGCTCGAAATCGGGCCGACGCGAAAGAGCACCAGCGACGACATTAAGTCTTCCTGGTTTATACTCGATGGAGAAGTTGTACTCCGCGAAGAAGACAGCCACCTCGCCATTCGTTGCGAGAAGTGTGGACTGTTTACGGCCGTGCGTAACGACGCATGGTCGGTATAAACGATGAAGGACCTATCTACTAAGAGATATACCCGAAACTTGGCCAGTGCATATTTCATGGCAAGGAGTTCCTTGTCATGAACCGGATAATTTTGCTCAGCTGCTTGCAGCTGACGCGATTGATAACAGACGAAACGAGAAACGCTCAACGCCGTCTGAGTCGTACTGCATTAACGCGCAGCCTATTGCAAAATCGCTGGCGTCACAGACCACATGAAATGGCATATCCTGATCTGCAATCTCCAACACAGGCGATTGCACCAAGCTTTCTTGATGCCCTCAAAAGAGTGCTGACACTCAGCACTCCATGACCACCTCTCGTTTTTCTTTAATAGACGAGAGAGATGTACGGTCATCTCGGCATAGTTGCGCGAGTATTTGTGCAAATACGCTACCAAGCCAAGGAACTTTCGAAGTCCCTTGACGTCGAGTGGAACAGGCCAGTCGCTAATCGCATTGATCTTTTTCGGATCAGTGCGTACATCGTTTTTACCCACGATGCAACCAAGAAATGGTATTTCGTTCGCTGCGAATATACACTTCTTGAGGTTTGCATACAATTGATGCTCTCGCATTAGCGTAAGAACCTTCCGGACGTGGATTCTATGAACCTCCACGTCCGTCTTTACATCCATAGCCTGACTATGGACGAAGCCATCGTCGGAGTAACTCGGTGCAAAGTCGCGCACCGATCGCAACAGATTTGTAACACATCTGTTAAACGTTGCAAGGGCGTTACTTAGCCCCTGTGGCATTACTAGCCACTCCCAGAGCATACCACTGGGGGTACTCACTGCCGTGTAAGGTATATCCCGTTCACGCATGAGGATCTGATCGAATCCATCCATCAAATCCATGGACGAAAAGATGGTGCTTTTTGCCATACCATCAATGATGACATCCTTTCTTGGGATCGGCGTTTGAGCCGTTACCGTTGCAGCATTCAATTTGTTGAACGCGTGCACTATCCGCCACCCTCCTGTTGCTTTTCGCACACAGAAGGTCGGAGAGCTATGTGGGGATGTTGATTCCCTCACATGGCCCGCAGATAATCGATCGGCAAAGAAATTGTCGATCGCTGTGACCTGTTCACGAGGCAGTGGCCACTGCTTCATGACACAGTATTTCGAACCAGGTTTCAGTTCGATCTCATGCCGAGTAACTTTGTCTTTGGGCAGCTCGCATGGCACGGATTCCGGGAAACATCCCTGAATTCCACCAAATCCTTATACAAAGGATTTTTTTTAAAGACTCCCAAGATTGAGACGTGCATCGCTCAATCCGGGTCTTCTCATCGAGGACACTCTCGTCCATCGATGAACTACTGAGAACCCGTTCGTTCGCAGCAAACACTTGTGCCGACCGAATATCGGCGACGTACTCGTCCTCTGTGACGAGTACGCAGATTTGCTTGATCTTGTCTCTACACAGATCTCGCAAGAATCTTTTAGATTCTAGCGTTGGCAACTTGACCACCTCCAAAGCTGAATTCGGGGGCGTCACCAGATCAAGTGTATAAGCGCCTACACTTGATCCGTCATTAACCAAGACATTAACTGACTCGTTGATTTCATGGGAAAACACATCCGCAGGTGGTTGGGGATCCACACCCTCAACATAACTCTCTCGGGATTTATTGCTCTCAGGAACGCCGGACTTTACTTCCGTTACGGGTACTATCACGGTCACGTCCTCTTCGATCGACTCTCTTTCAGTCGAGCGGGCTTGCTCTACGATCGACTCTCTGATAGTCGATATCGCTTCGACGTGCTGTCCATCCTGAACAACACTAGTCTATCTTCTCGAATGCACCCTTCTTGGTGTGCATCCGTGTTCCAGTCCACTCGATCTCTTCGAGTGGTGAACCTTCGGCGCAGCCTGTGTCTCTACACAGGTGCCGGAAGCTGGTTCCACAGTGCAGTGGCCTTCTACACTGTGATCTTGTGCAATCGTACTAACGACCGTAAAACAAGTGAGGCCATTGCACTCACTCGTAGTACATCCACACGCTTGTGGACGCTCCAAGACGTTCATCAGATGGCCATCCGTTGAACAAACGGCAGGCGTCTTTACGGATCGATGCTGCCAGCTAACCCATGGCCGGTACTCTCTAAGCCATGGCAGACCAAGAATGACATCAAATTTGTCATCCAAATCTAATACGATAAACTCATCATCGTACTGCTTTCCTTTTAGCGTGTAGTGGATTCCCACTACACGTTTGTCCCACTGTTACGGATGCGCCTGTAGCAAGGCACACCGTCATCCTCGTTGGAGGGAGCTCTCGCTGAACATAGTTGAGTCTACTTTCCTCTAGCAACTGGCGTCGAATAAAACTGTTCGACGCACCACAGTCAACTAGGGCGCGAAGTGACATTCCACTTGTCACTTCGATCTTCAAAGTGATGAGAGACTCCTCATCACTAAGGGCAGTAGCACAAAGTGACTGTGTGTTGGGAGCAATCTTCGTCAAGAGTCCTGCAAATTCTCTCGACGCTGCTGGATCAGCAGGGTGCTCCGCCTCTACTGACCTATCCGTTTTTGACGGTCTGAATTGCTGTCGCGGCTTGGCGAAATGGTCTGACCCACGCCTCGGACCCTTCCTTGGCCAACGGCGGTCATCACGTCCTTTCTTTGGACGTGATGCGGAGCTTATGATACTACAATCATGAGCGTAGTGCCCAATCTTCTGAAAGCGATGGCATCTTGACGTTCGCTTGTGACTCAGAGAGCGAAAGTTCTCGCTCTCAATGTAACAGAGGTCCGTAGGCTCGGGACCTCCTGTTTCCTGTCGCCTCGTCGGACGATAGTTTGACAAGTTAGTTTAAGAATGTCTCAGGCTGAAGTCTTCTTGTTCCACATACGCTATCGCTTTTTCCAGCGTATGGAAATCCTCTCGTAGCATGTAGGTCTTCACCGGCCCATCTACAAGGCCGTAGATGAACACGTTGATAAGCGTATGCTCATCATCAGGGTTTTTGTAATGCTTCTTGCAAGGTAGCGGAGGTGCTGTGCGCAAGCGTGCACGTCACGCTTACCTTGCTTTAGCCCCAAGAGTGCAGAGCGTGCTCTGGACTCGGCTCTCGGCGGCTCAAACGTCTCTTTAAGCCGCGACTTCAAGATCTCCAACGACTCAAACAAGTTTTGGTCGTGAAGCTTGAGCGCTAAGGCCCAAGTCTTTCCTCGTCCCGTCAAATTTGAAAGGGCGAAGGTGACTTGCATCTCGTCACCCTCGATGTGACGGGCCCTGATGGCATCGTCTAACTCAACGAACCATCTCAAAAGGGAATCTTCATCGGTTCCCTTGTACCTTGAGATATCAATCTTCAAGGTTTCGGGTCGACACATGTGCGTCGGCCCGCCCATCGACTGATGAGAGCGTTGCTGCTGTAGCAAGGCTATCTTCTGTCCTTCGACGGCAAGTTCCCCTTGTAGGAACTTGTTGATAGCAGCATGCTGCTGGTCTCCGCTTAGAGACTCGAACGTGCCACTGATGGCGGGTTCGCCCATGAGCACACTCATGCGGCCAACTACCTCCCATTCTGAGTCACTCATGTGAGAGTAGTCTACACGTTTGACGTGAAAGCTGTCGTCTCCTGCGTCCAACATGTTCGTGTTGGACGGACACTAAGTAGTCGTTGGACGGACTACAAAGTGCTATCAGGTGTGACGGGGCACCCTTTGTTTAGGGTGCCGCGAAACTGTACGTACACTAGTACGTGCAGAGGAAGCTAAGCTACTTGAACGGCTCGATCAAGTAAGGTAAAAACAGAACTGTATTTGATATAGTTAAGCTATCAATGTAACTTTAATCTTTATCTAACTACATTTAACTACGCCGTCGTACGACGACAACCTGCTCACCACTCATTGCGCGCGTCTAGCAGCGATTGGTGGTACTCCATGATTGCTATGTCTTATATCAACCAATCTTGGAGCAGCGAATGAATATTATCCAAAAGTGGATAACATTCCTTCAATATTACCCATCCCGGATAAAAGTGGTAGAATAATGTCATGCTATACAATATTCCAATTGACACCTTTTGGTGTCAATATCATGTAACGGGCTACCCCGTTACAGTGTAGGTACGGCTGAGGCTAAACGGTTGTGGTCCTGCTGTAACGGGGTAGCCCGTTACATGATATTGATACTAAACGGTGTTAATTGGAATTTTGTCTAGAATGACAATATTCTACCGATATTATCCGGGATGGGTAATATTGAAGGAATGTTATCCACTTTTGGATAATATTCATTCGCTGCTCCAAGATTGGTTGATATAAGACATAGCAATCATGGAGTACCACCAATCGCTGCTAGACGCGCGCAATGAGTGGTGAGCAGGTTGTCGTCGTACGACGGCGTAGTTAAATGTAGTTAGATAAAGATTAAAGTTACATTGATAGCTTAACTATATCAAATACAGTTCTGTTTTTACCTTACTTGATCGAGCCGTTCAAGTAGCTTAGCTTCCTCTGCACGTACTAGTGTACGTACAGTTTCGCGGCACCCTAAACAAAGGGTGCCCCGTCACACCTGATAGCACTTTGTAGTCCGTCCAACGACTACTTAGTGTCCGTCCAACACGAACATGTTGGACGCAGGAGACGACAGCTTTCACGTCAAACGTGAGACTACTCTCACATGAGTGACTCAGAATGGGAGGTAGTTGGCCGCATGAGTGTGCTCATGGGCGAACCCGCCATCAGTGGCACGTTCGAGTCTCTAAGCGGAGACCAGCAGCATGCTGCTATCAACAAGTTCCTACAAGGGGAACTTGCCGTCGAAGGACAGAAGATAGCCTTGCTACAGCAGCAACGCTCTCATCAGTCGATGGGCGGGCCGACGCACATGTGTCGACCCGAAACCTTGAAGATTGATATCTCAAGGTACAAGGGAACCGATGAAGATTCCCTTTGAGATGGTTCGTTGAGTTAGACGATGCCATCAGGGCCCGTCACATCGAGGGTGACGAGATGCAAGTCACCTTCGCCCTTTCAAATTTGACGGGACGAGGAAAGACTTGGGCCTTAGCGCTCAAGCTTCACGACCAAAACTTGTTTGAGTCGTTGGAGATCTTGAAGTCGCGGCTTAAAGAGACGTTTGAGCCGCCGAGAGCCGAGTCCAGAGCACGCTCTGCACTCTTGGGGCTAAAGCAAGGTAAGCGTGACGTGCACGCTTGCGCACAGCACCTCCGCTACCTTGCAAGAAGCATTACAAAAACCCTGATGATGAGCATACGCTTATCAACGTGTTCATCTACGGCCTTGTAGATGGGCCGGTGAAGACCTACATGTTACGAGAGGATTTCCATACGCTGGAAAAAGCGATAGCGTATGTGGAACAAGAAGACTTCAGCCTGAGACATTCTTAAACTAACTTGTCAAACTATCGTCCGACGAGGCGACAGGAAACAGGAGGTCCCGAGCCTACGGACCTCTGTTACATTGAGAGCGAGAACTTTCGCTCTCTGAGTCACAAGCGAACGTCAAGATGCCATCGCTTTCAGAAGATTGGGCACTACGCTCATGATTGTAGTATCACAAGCTCCGCATCACGTCCAAAGAAAGGACGTGATGACCGCCGTTGGCCAAGGAAGGGTCCGAGGCGTGGGTCAGACCATTTCGCCAAGCCGCGACAGCAATTCAGACCGTCAAAACGGATAGGTCAGTAGAGGCGGAGCACCCTGCTGATCCAGCAGCGTCGAGAGAATTTGCAGGACTCTTGACGAAGATTGCTCCCAACACACAGTCACTTTGTGCTACTGCCCTTAGTGATGAGGAGTCTCTCATCACTTTGAAGATCGAAGTGACAAGTGGAATGTCACTTCGCGCCCTAGTTGACTGTGGTGCGTCGAACAGTTTTATTCGACGCCAGTTGCTAGAGGAAAGTAGACTCAACTATGTTCAGCGAGAGCTCCCTCCAACGAGGATGACGGTGTGCCTTGCTACAGGCGCATCCGTAACAGTGGACAAACGTGTAGTGGGAATCCACTACACGCTAAAAGGAAAGCAGTACGATGATGAGTTTATCGTATTAGATTTGGATGACAAATTTGATGTCATTCTTGGTCTGCCATGGCTTAGAGAGTACCGGCCATGGGTTAGCTGGCAGCATCGATCCGTAAAGACGCCTGCCGTTTGTTCAACGGATGGCCATCTGATGAACGTCTTGGAGCGTCCACAAGCGTGTGGATGTACTACGAGTGAGTGCAATGGCCTCACTTGTTTTACGGTCGTTAGTACGATTGCACAAGATCACAGTGTAGAAGGCCACTGCACTGTGGAACCAGCTTCCGGCACCTGTGTAGAGACACAGGCTGCGCCGAAGGTTCACCACTCGAAGAGATCGAGTGGACTGGAACACGGATGCACACCAAGAAGGGTGCATTCGAGAAGATAGACTAGTGTTGTTCAGGATGGACAGCACGTCGAAGCGATATCGACTATCAGAGAGTCGATCGTAGAGCAAGCCCGCTCGACTGAAAGAGAGTCGATCGAAGAGGACGTGACCGTGATAGTACCCGTAACGGAAGTAAAGTCCGGCGTTCCTGAGAGCAATAAATCCCGAGAGAGTTATGTTGAGGGTGTGGATCCCCAACCACCTGCGGATGTGTTTTCCCATGAAATCAACGAGTCAGTTAATGTCTTGGTTAATGACGGATCAAGTGTAGGCGCTTATACACTTGATCTGGTGACGCCCCCCGAATTCAGCTTTGGAGGTGGTCAAGTTGCCAACGCTAGAATCTAAAAGATTCTTGCGAGATCTGTGTAGAGACAAGATCAAGCAAATCTGCGTACTCGTCACAGAGGACGAGTACGTCGCCGATATTCGGTCGGCACAAGTGTTTGCTGCGAACGAACGGGTTCTCAGTAGTTCATCGATGGACGAGAGTGTCCTCGATGAGAAGACCCGGATTGAGCGATGCACGTCTCAATCTTGGGAGTCTTTAAAAAAAATCCTTTGTATAAGGATTTGGTGGAATTCAGGGATGTTTCCCGGAATCCGTGCCATGCGAGCTGCCCAAAGACAAAGTTACTCGGCATGAGATCGAACTGAAACCTGGTTCGAAATACTGTGTCATGAAGCAGTGGCCACTGCCTCGTGAACAGGTCACAGCGATCGACAATTTCTTTGCCGATCGATTATCTGCGGGCCATGTGAGGGAATCAACATCCCCACATAGCTCTCCGACCTTCTGTGTGCGAAAAGCAACAGGAGGGTGGCGGATAGTGCACGCGTTCAACAAATTGAATGCTGCAACGGTAACGGCTCAAACGCCGATCCCAAGAAAGGATGTCATCATTGATGGTATGGCAAAAAGCACCATCTTTTCGTCCATGGATTTGATGGATGGATTCGATCAGATCCTCATGCGTGAACGGGATATACCTTACACGGCAGTGAGTACCCCCAGTGGTATGCTCTGGGAGTGGCTAGTAATGCCACAGGGGCTAAGTAACGCCCTTGCAACGTTTAACAGATGTGTTACAAATCTGTTGCGATCGGTGCGCGACTTTGCACCGAGTTACTCCGACGATGGCTTCGTCCATAGTCAGGCTATGGATGTAAAGACGGACGTGGAGGTTCATAGAATCCACGTCCGGAAGGTTCTTACGCTAATGCGAGAGCATCAATTGTATGCAAACCTCAAGAAGTGTATATTCGCAGCGAACGAAATACCATTTCTTGGTTGCATCGTGGGTAAAAACGATGTACGCACTGATCCGAAAAAGATCAATGCGATTAGCGACTGGCCTGTTCCACTCGACGTCAAGGGACTTCGAAAGTTCCTTGGCTTGGTAGCGTATTTGCACAAATACTCGCGCAACTATGCCGAGATGACCGTACATCTCTCTCGTCTATTAAAGAAAAACGAGAGGTGGTCATGGAGTGCTGAGTGTCAGCACTCTTTTGAGGGCATCAAGAAAGCTTGGTGCAATCGCCTGTGTTGGAGATTGCAGATCAGGATATGCCATTTCATGTGGTCTGTGACGCCAGCGATTTTGCAATAGGCTGCGCGTTAATGCAGTACGACTCAGACGGCGTTGAGCGTTTCTCGTTTCGTCTGTTATCAATCGCGTCAGCTGCAAGCAGCTGAGCAAAATTATCCGGTTCATGACAAGGAACTCCTTGCCATGAAATATGCACTGGCCAAGTTTCGGGTATATCTCTTAGTAGATAGGTCCTTCATCGTTTATACCGACCATGCGTCGTTACGCACGGCCGTAAACAGTCCACACTTCTCGCAACGAATGGCGAGGTGGCTGTCTTCTTCGCGGAGTACAACTTCTCCATCGAGTATAAACCAGGAAGACTTAATGTCGTCGCTGGTGCTCTTTCGCGTCGGCCCGATTTCGAGCCGACTGCTCAACCCAACAGTAGGGGTGATCCCTCTGTCGCAACACTAACAGTGAGTGTTCTGTCTTCGAATCTGCTCGATGGCGTGCGAAAAGCATACACAGAATTTGAGTCTCTTCTGCGGTTGATGGATTGCGTATGTAATCCGTGTAGTCAAGCTTTGAAAATCTTGTCGTCTCAATACCGCTCTTCAACCGAACTGTATTCTGTACGTGATGGACTGCTGTACTATACAGCAGTCAACGGCGACACACCTCTTGTCGTCGTTCCGGCTCATAATAATTTGCGATTGCTCACCATGTATGAGTGTCACGATGCCACAATAAGTGGACATCGTGGTAGAGAAACGATTTACCTCATGGTGAGTCGTGACTTCTACTGGCCCCGCCAGTATGAGTTTGTGCGGAAATACATTCGCGCTTGCGAAGTTTGTCAACGGGTGAAGCCTAGCCCTTCATCCCGCGCACCCTTACAGCCTCTTCCGATTCCGGCAGAGTGTTGGCAGTCCGTATCGATGGACTTCGTCTTCGGGTTTCCCAAAGACGTTCACAAAAATACTGGTATTCTGTGTTCATTGATCAGTACAGCAAGATGGTAAATCTTGTTGCTGTACCAGAGTCAATCACAGCCCAGGCCTAAGCGCGTGTCTTCATCGATACTATCTTCCGACTTCACGGGTTACCCCGTGAAATCGTATCTGGTCGAACCCCCGCTTCACAGCGGAGTTCTGGCAATCCGTGTTCCGCTCACTTGGAACACGTTTGACGATGTCAACTTCTGAACAACCCGAAACAGATGGTCAAACAAAACGCGTCAACCGCGTTCTCGAAGAGATACTTCGAGGGTATGTCCACTCGTTTAAGAGCTGGAGTGAGTTCTTGCTGATGGCGGAATTCGCCATTAACAAATCGGTGCACGCGTCTACAACGCATACACCGTTCTTCGTGAATGGCCTACGCCATCCACGTCTACCCGCCTTCTTAGAGTGTGACTCTAGTTTAAGAGGGGGGTGGCATCGCTCGAACAAAAACCGATCTGGTTCTTTCTCATCACCCGTCGACAATGGTGTCGACGTGATGGATGCCGATGTCGATGAGATCGATGTCGATGATGACGATGACGACGATGCTGGCGTATTTAGCATCGCCAATGACCGCCAAAGTGAGGACGATGATACCCGCACACGTTCTTTTGCAGTGCACACGAAGCGCACTGCTGTTCACAAGGATGAATCAGCAGAGGAATTTCTGCTGACTCGCGAAGCGGTTGTCCGCTTCGTTCAAGACTCTATTGCAGATGCATGAGCAAGACAGAAGAGAAATGCAGACAAACATGGAAGAGCAAATGTTCTTTCATTTGACGAAGGAGACCTATTTTTACTGTCCACAGTAAACTTACCGAAGCACGCAGTGACAAACGTGGGCAGCAGTAAATTACTGCCCAGGTACATCGGTCCATTTCGTGTGTTGCGCCGAATGGGCAACGCATACACGATTAAACTGCCCCGTAAGACGCGCACACATTCTACGTTATACGTTGGTCGTCTCCGCCCGTACTATCAGTACGAGCCCGTTTCGAGATGCGAAGAACACCTCCACAGTCGAGAGCCGAGACCACCCTCGAGTGGTCCCGTTTCAACGAGCCAGTCTGGTCGACCAGCGAAGCGACCTGTTCACGCAGCTCAGCGATGTCTCGACGAGCAGCAGCCAGCTCATCACGAAGAGAACGAGTCGAACGTTCGTTCTTAAGTTGCGCGAACGAAAAGAGGCACGATCGTCCGAACGATCGTGCGATAAGGAATTATAATTATCCCTCACAAGATCCTCAAGCCCATAACGCCGAGATCGTTCATGAGCCAGGTCATCTTGCAACTGTTCCGTTAGACGGTTCAGCTCTTGAACATCAACTTGATCCGACCCTCGAGCCGGATCAGGTGTTCCCACCGCCACCACATCCTTTGGTGGACTCAAGCGGTGGTCAACGCTTCCTAGTGGAGCGTATTTTGAACAACCGCGATGTGAATGGCGTCCGGACGAGTTACCTCGTCCGCTGGCGTGGCTATCCACCGGCGTGGGACAGCTGGGAGGCTTGTGCCCAGCTGATTGTTGATGCCCTTGGTCTCGTCGAGCAGTACGACGAGACCCACCCGCTGCGTTTGAAGAAGGGCCGTCGGAAAACGACCTTCCCGAAGGCGAGTACAGGGATTGCAAATTGTCGATCCCTTCGACCATCTCGGAAGAGATGCGCACCCTCCGTTAGGGATCATTTGAGGGAGGGAGGCCTCCCTAGGGGCACGGTTCGAATTGTCCGGGCAACCTGGACACGAATCACCCCACGAGGGACAGAGTAATCCTTCCTCTCTTGAAAGCCGGTGCAACTTGTATCGCGCCCCGACGGGGTTGCGTTTCTCAAACCTGATGCGAGCTGCGTCAAGTTTGGCGAGCCAAGCCTCACGGCCAATACACTCGATGTTGTGGATGAGGGCATTCCATCCCTACACCAAGGCTTTGCCGTCTCGTACACGGATACCATTGTACCACCGATCTTTGAAGAACGCATCGGTGAAGAACTCTTCCTCAGCACGGATAGCTTCCGTGCTAGAACCAGGAGGGCAAATCTTCCTGCAATCGAACAACGGGATTCTATCGCGTTCGGTAGTCGTGCCGGCCAACCGGTTCAACTCTGTGGATGACGGCATCCACGGAAACTCCACTTGAGGAGCGTGGCGCAGGACATTTCGGTCCCTGGCCTCTTGATTGGTGCCATCATGAGCACTGGCACCAGTGTTGCCCCGATTTCTTGAGTTACTTCGCTCGTGGTGGGCATAGGTGCATCCTATGCCCACCACCGATGAATGGACTTGCGTGAGGCGGAGACTCATCGGAGTATCACTCGATCCGAAGATCTCGGTCATGATGCTGCCGCGATGACCAGAGCCAGTCAGCCTGGCTTTTGCAGCGTCCGCCCCCGGTGATCCCGAGGCGTGAGGAGTCGCCTTCGAGTCGGATGCATCATCGGACTCGCCAGAATAGATGAGCTCTATCTCAGACTCGTCTGGATTACGATTCGATGTACCCGCTGCAGACGCAACGGATGTACCTGTCGCAAGTGGTGACTCACCACGTGGAGGTTTCACGACAACAGGCGACGAATCGCCTGCTACTAAGGCGTGAGAGGCACTTTCCGCGGCCGCACGCATGCGTGCAGCCACTCTTCTTGCAGATGCAGTAGCAGCTCGCGTGGTTTTGGAAACCATGCGTTGGATTGGCGAATGAATGGAATTTGACCAACAAGTGCTCCCTTTCCCAGGGTGATCCAACGGTGGTCACCCTGTCCCAATCAATTCTAATTCAATCAACGAATGATTGATGTTTAAGGGGGGGTGATGTAACGGGGTGGCCGGTTACATGATATTGACACCAAACGGTGTTAATTGGAATTTTGTCTAGAATGACAATATTCTACCGATATTATCCGGGATAGGTAATATTGAAGGAACGTTATCCCCTTTTGGATAATATTCATTCGCTGCTCCAAGATTGGTTGATATAAGACATAGCAACCATGGAGTACCACCAATCGCTGCTAGACGCGCGCAATGAGTGGTGAGCAGGTTGTCGTCATACGACGGCGTAGTTTAATACAGTTAGATAAAGATTAAAGTAGTATTGATTGCTTAAATACAGTTCTCTTTTTACCTTTACTTGACCGAGTCGTTCAAGTACTTAAGCTTCCTCTGCACGTACTTGTAACGGGGCACCCTGAAGCTTGTACTGGTGACAGTACAAGCTACTTTTTCTGATGACATAATAAGGCGGTGCCTCAGAACTTTACGTACACTCGTACGTGCAGAGGAAGACGGTAAGAAGAAGCGAGTGCTTGGTTAAAGTAAAAAGTAGAACTGTACTTATCATAGTTAATGTCTGTTAATAAACCACTATTTATCCTCATCTAACTATGTCTGAATACAAATGTGCATATCAACTATCTGCTCACCACTCATTGCGTGCGTCTGTTGTGGCGCGTCTTCGTTGGTTGATATAATGGCCTATATCAACCAATTAGGAACTACTCGTAAGTGCTATAGAATATTTGTCCTTATGACAATATTTCGAGAATATAACTCTTATAGTTATATTCTATTAACAATTTCTTGTAAATTGTTATGTAACGATTCACCCCTTTACAGTACTGGTGTACGTGAAGTTTCGCGGCACCCTAAACTTAATGTGCCCCGTTACAGAAGTCAAGTGTTAACCACATTTTTCACGACAGATCAACAAATTAAGCACTGTACTTTTCTAGCGACATAGTGATCTATAAAACATAATTTACTTGTGTAGTGACGCACCCTTGGACCCGATATCAGAAGTTAGGTGTCCGAACTAGGATGAAAAGACTTCAAGGTAAGATCATTCATTTGGACATTTAGCATGCCTGGTCTTGTTTCTCCTCTTGTACTTCCAACCTGTAACGGGGTGAATCGTTACATAACAATTTACAAGACATTGTTAATAGAATATAACTATAAGAGTTATATTCTCGAAATATTGTCATAAGGACAAATATTCTACAGCACCTATGAGTGGTTCCTAATTGGTTGATATAGGCCATTATATCAACCAACGAAGACGCGCCACGACAGACGCACGCAATGAGTGGTGAGCAGATAACTGATTTACACATTTGTATTTAGACATAGTTAGATGGGATAAAATAGTGGTTTATTAACAGGCATTGACTATGATAAATACAGTTCTACTTTTTACGTTAACCAAGCACTCGCTTCTTCTTACCGTCTTCCTCTGCACGTACGAGTGTACGTGAAGTTACGAGGCACCGCCTTATTCTGTCATCAGAATAAGTAGCTTGTACTGTCACCAGTACAAGCTTCAGGGTGCCCCGTTACACCTGGTAGCACTTCGTAGTCCGTCCAAGGACCACGTTCACATCTAACATGAATGTGTTGGATGATGAAGATGACCAAAGCTTTCACGCTATGCGTGACGGCTACTCCCATTTGAGCGATGTCGAATGGGATGCGGTTGAACGGATGGGTTCTACCATGGGCATCCATGCTGTTAGCGTCATGCTAGAGGCTCTCAATAGAGATGCCCAACATGCTACTATCGCCAAGTTCATTCAAAATGAACTTGACGCTGAACGCGAGAAAGTAGCCTTGCTTCACCAACAAGGTTCTCAACAAGCAGAGTTGTTGAGAGAACAGGGTGCTCAACAGTTTGAGCTGTTGAGACAGCAGCAGGCTGCTGCTGGTGGGTCGATGCACTCGCGTCGACCGAAACCTTGAAGATTGACATCTCCAAGTATAGGGGGTCGAAGAGGGCTCCCTCTTGAGATGGTTCGTCGAATTGGATGACGCCATAAGGGCGCGTCGCATCGACGACGGGGATATGCAAGTTGCATTTGCCCAGTCAAATCTGGCAGGACGTGCCAAGACTTGGGCTTTGGGACTCAAGTTGCACGACCCATATGCGTTTGGGTCGTTGGAAGTCTTCAAGTCGCGGCTCAGACAAAAGTTTGAACCGCCTAGAGCTGAGTTCAGAGCTCGAACCGAACTCTTGAAGCTCAAACAGGGTAAGCGTGATGTGCACGCTTTACGCGCAAAATATACGACATCTCACGAGTTGTATAAGTTCCAACCCGGTTGACGAACACACGTTGGTTTCGGTGTTCATGCAGGGTCTTGCGGATGGTCCCGTCAAGACTCACCTGTTCCGGCTTGAACTAGATTCACTAGAACAAGCCATTTCCATTGCGGAACAGGAAGACTTCAGTGTGATACAGGCTCGCACCAGCTCGAAATCATATCGTCAACCGAGACGATATGACAGCGGAGGTCCAGAGCCGATGGAACTCTGTTTTGTAGAGAGCGAGAAGGCTCGCTCTACAGACTACAAGAAGTTGCAGAGATGCAACAGATGTCAGAAGACAGGACACTACGCTTACGAGTGTAGTGCCCCTCGTCCAGTGTCTCGCAACACTGGGCGTAGTGACCGTCCACCCATGAGAAAGGGGCAGGGACGCGGGTCCGCTGTTGGTGCAAAGACGCAACAACGGGATGGACCGTCAAAAAACGGACAGGATCAGTAGGTGTGGAGCACCCTACTGGTCCAGCAACGTCAAGAAACTTTGTAGGCGTCTTGATGAAGGTTGCTCCCAACACACAAACGTTGTGCGTTGCTGCTCTAGGTAATGAGATCTCACTCATTGCATTGACACTCGAAGTGACGAATAAGTTGTCCCTTCGAGCTCTAGTTGATTGTAGGGCGTCCAACAATTTTGTGCGACGCCAATCGATAGAAGATGGTCATTTTAAGTTCAGTGAATGTGACACACCTCCTACGAGGGTGACGGTACGTCTTGCGACAGGCGCATCCGTGACCGTCATGAAGCGTATAGTGAAGATTCACTATACGCTAGAAGATACCCAATATGACGATGACTTTATCGTTTTGGATTTGGATGACAAATTTAATGTCATCCTTGGAATGTCGTGGCTCAGAAGATACGAACCACGGGTAAACTGGCAACATCGAACGGTAATGATGCCTGCCGCTTGTTCATCAGATGACCATCTGATGAACGTTTTGGAGCGTTCACAAGCGGGTGGATGTACTACGAGTGAGTGCGATGGCCTCACTTGTGGTACGGTCGTTAGTACGACTGCACAAAACCTTAGTGTACCAAACGGTTACACTTCGGAGCAAAGTTCCGGCGGCTGTGAGGAAACACAGGCTGCGCCGAAGGTCCACCACTCAAATAAGTCGAGTGGATCGGGACAAATATGTATCCCTAGCGGGGAACATCTAGAAGATAAACAATCGATCGCTCAGGTTAAGCGAAACGATAATCCTAGATTGACTGGAGAGTCTTTCGTAGAGGATCTCGCTGTGGTTGCGCAACCCCAGCTAGAGGAAATTAAGGGAATAAGTCCCAATATTACAAATACGGCGGAAATAAGTTCCCTGAAACCCGCGGGAATAAGTCCCCGGGAAGCCGAAGGAATAAGTCCTTCGAGGCCTGAGGGAATAAGTCCCCAGGAAATGACAGAGACATTGAATGTCCTATTCAATGATGGATCAAGTGTAGGCGCTTATACACTTGATCTGATTGCGCCTCCGAAGTTGACTTCGGAGATCACTCAGTTGCCAACGCTCGAATATAAAAGGTTCTTGCGTGATCTGCGTAGTGGCAAAGTCAAGCAGATCTGCGTACTCGTCGCTGACGACGAGTGTGTATCCGACATAAGTCAGCAACAGTATTTACTGAGAACGAGAGAGTTCTCAGTAGTTCATCTATGTAACGGGGTGAATTGTTACATAACAATTTATAAGAAATTGTTAATAGAATATAACTATAAGAGTTATATTCTCAGAATCTTGTCATAAGGACAAATATTCTGTAGCACTTACGAGTAGTTCCTAATTGGTTGATAGAGGCCATCATATCAACCAGCGAAGACGAGCCACGACAGACGCACGCAATGAGTGGTGAGCAGATAATTGATTTACACATTTGTATTTAGACATAGTTAGATGAAGATAAATAGTGATTTATTGCAGATATTAACTATACTAAATACAGTTCTACGTTTTACGTTAACCAAGCACTCGCTTCTTCTTACCGTCTTCCTCTGCACCTACCAGTGTACGTGAAGTTACGAGGCACCGCCTTATTCTGTCATCAGAATAAGTAGCTTGTACTGTCACCAGTACAAGCTTCAGGGTGCCCCGTTACACCTGGTAGCACTTCGTAGTCCGTCCAAGGACCGCGTTCACATCCAACATGAACATGTTGGATGATGAAGATGACCAAAGCTTTCACGCTATGCGTGACGGCTACTCCCATTTGAGCGATGTCGAATGGGATGCGGTTGAACGGATGGGTTCGACCATGGGCATCCATGCTGTTAGCGTCATGCTAGAGGCTCTCAATAGAGATGCCCAACATGCTACTATCGCCAAGTTCATTCAAAATGAACTTGACGCTGAACGCGAGAAAGTAGCCTTGCTTCACCAACAAGGTTCTCAACAAGCAGAGTTGTTGAGAGAACAGGGTGCTCAACAGTTTGAGCTGCTGAGACAGCAGCAGGCTGCTGCTGGTGGGTCGATGCACTCGCGTCGACCCGAAACCTTGAAGATTGACATCTCCAAGTATAGGGGGGTCGAAGAGGGCTCCCTCTTGAGATGGTTCGTCGAATTGGATGACGCCATAAGGGCGCGTCGCATCGACGACGGGGATATGCAAGTTGCATTTGCCCAGTCAAATCTGGCAGGACGTGCCAAGACTTGGGCTTTGGGACTCAAGTTGCACGACCCAGATGCGTTTGGGTCGTTGGAAGTCTTCAAGTCGCGGCTCAGACAAAAGTTTGAACCGCCTAGAGCTGAGTTCAGAGCTCGAACCGAACTCTTGAAGCTCAAACAGGGTAAGCGTGATGTGCACGCTTACGCCCAACATATACGACATCTTACGAGTTGTATAAGTTCAAACCCGGTTGACGAACACACGTTGATTTCGGTGTTCATGCAGGGTCTTGCGGATGGTCCCGTCCAGACTCACCTGTTCCGACTTGAACTAGATTCACTAGAACAAGCCATTTCCATTGCGGAACAGGAAGACTTCAGTGTGATACAGGCTCGCACCAGCTCGACATCATATCGTCAACCGAGACGATATGACAGCGGAGGTCCAGATCCAATGGAACTCTGTTTTGTAGAGAGCGAGAAGGCTCGCTCTACAGACTACAAGAAGTTGCAGAGATGCAACAGATGTCAAAAGACAGGACACTACGCTTACGAGTGTAGTGCCCCTCGTCCAGTGTCTCGCAACACTGGGCGTAGTGACCGTCCACCCATGAGAAAGGGGCAGGGACGCGAGCCCTCTGTTGGAGCAAAGACGCAACAACGGGATGGACCGTCAAAAAACGGACAGGATCAGTAGGTGTGGAGCACCCTACTGGTCCAGCAACGTCAAGAAACTTTGTAGGCGTCTTGATGAAGGTTGCTCCCAACACACAAACGTTGTGCGTTGCTGCTCTAGGTAATGAGATCTCACTCATTGCATTGACACTCGAAGTGACGAATAAGTTGTCCCTTCGAGCTCTAGTTGATTGTAGGGCGTCCAACAATTTTGTGCGACGCCAATCGATAGAAGATGGTCATTTTAAGTTCAATGAATGTGACACACCTCCTACGAGGGTGACGGTACGTCTTGCGACAGGCGCATCCGTGACCGTCATGAAGCGTATAGTGAAGATTCACTATACGCTAGAAGATACCCAATATGACGATGACTTTATCGTTTTGGATTTGGATGACAAATTTAATGTCATCCTTGGAATGTCGTGGCTCAGAAGATACGAACCACGGGTAAACTGGCAACATCGAACGGTAATGATGCCTGCCGCTTGTTCATCAGATGACCATCTGATGAACGTTTTGGAGCGTTCACAAGCGGGTGGATGTACTACGAGTGAGTGCGATGGCCTCACTTGTGGTACGGTCGTTAGTACGACTGCACAAAACCTTAGTGTACCAAACGGTTACACTTCGGAGCAAAGTTCCGGCGGCTGTGAGGAAACACAGGCTGCGCCGAAGGTCCACCACTCAAATAAGTCGAGTGGATCGGGACAAAGATGTATCCCTAGCGGGGAACATCTAGAAGATAAACAATCGATCGCTCAGGTTAAGCGAAACGATAATCCTAGATTGACTGGAGAGTCTTTCGTAGAGGATCTCGCTGTGGTTGCGCAACCCCAGCTAGAGGAAATTAAGGGAATAAGTCCCAATATTACAAATACGGCGGAAATATGTTCCCTGAAACCCGCGGGAATAAGTCCCCGGGAAGCCGAAGGAATAAGTCCTTCGAGGCCTGAGGGAATAAGTCCCCAGGAAATAACAGAGACATTGAATGTTCTATTCAATGATGGATCAAGTGTAGGCGCTTATACACTTGATCTGATTGCGCCTCCGAAGTTGACTTCGGAGATCACTCAGTTGCCAACGCTCGAATATAAAAGGTTCTTGCGTGATCTGCGTAGTGGCAAAGTCAAGCAGATCTGCGTACTCGTCGCTGACGACGAGTGTGTAGCCGACATAAGGTCAGCGACAGTATTTACTGAGAACGAGAGAGTTCTCAGTAGTTCATCTATGTAACGGGGTGAATTGTTACATAACAATTTATAAGAAATTGTTAATAGAATATAACTATAAGAGTTATATTCTCAGAATCTTGTCATAAGGACAAATATTCTGCAGCACTTACGAGTAGTTCCTAATTGGTTGATAGAGGCCATCATATCAACCAGCGAAGACGCGCCACGACAGACGCACGCAATGAGTGGTGAGCAGATAATTGATTTACACATTTGTATTTAGACATAGTTAGATGAAGATAAATAGTGATTTATTGCAGATATTAACTATACTAAATACAGTTCTACGTTTTACGTTAACCAAGCACTCGCTTCTTCTTACCGTCTTCCTCTGCACCTACCAGTGTACGTGAAGTTACGAGGCACCGCCTTATTCTGTCATCAGAATAAGTAGCTTGTACTGTCACCAGTACAAGCTTCAGGGTGCCCCGTTACACCTGGTAGCACTTCGTAGTCCGTCCAAGGACCGCGTTCACATCCAACATGAACATGTTGGATGATGAAGATGACCAAAGCTTTCACGCTACGCGTGACGGCTACTCCCATTTGAGCGATGTCGAATGGGATGCGGTTGAACGGATGGGTTCGACCATGGGCATCCATGCTGTTAGCGTCATGCTAGAGGCTCTCAATAGAGATGCCCAACATGCTACTATCGCCAAGTTCATTCAAAATGAACTTGACGCAGAACGCGAGAAAGTAGCCTTGCTTCACCAACAAGGTTCTCAACAAGCAGAGTTGTTGAGAGAACAGGGTGCTCAACAGTTTGAACTGTTGAGACAGCAGCAGGCTGCTGCTGGTGGGTCGATGCACTCGCGTCGACCCGAAACCTTGAAGATTGACATCTCCAAGTATAGGGGGGTCGAAGAAGACTCCCTCTTGAGAAGGTTCGTCGAATTGGATGACGCCATAAGGGCGCGTCGCATCGACGACGGGGATATGCAAGTTGCATTTGCCCAGTCAAATCTGGCAGGACGTGCCAAGACTTGGGCTTTGGGACTCAAGTTGCACGACCCATATGCGTTTGGGTCGTTGGAAGTCTTCAAGTCGCGGCTCAGACAAAAGTTTGAACCGCCTAGAGCTGAGTTCAGAGCTCGAACCGAACTCTTGAAGCTCAAACAGGGTAAGCGTGATGTGCACGCTTTACGCGCAAAATATACGACATCTTACGAGTTGTATAAGTTCCAACCCGGTTGACGAACACACGTTGATTTCGGTGTTCATGCAGGGTCTTGCGGATGGTCCCGTCCAGACTCACCTGTTCCGACTTGAACTAGATTCACTAGAACAAGCCATTTCCATTGCGGAACAGGAAGACTTCAGTGTGATACAGGCTCGCACCAGCTCGACATCATATCGTCAACCGAGACGATATGACAGCGGAGGTCCAGAGCCGATGGAACTCTGTTATGTAGAGAGCGAGAAGGCTCGCTCTACAGACTACAAGAAGTTGCAGAGATGCAACAGATGTCAGAAGACAGGACACTACGCTTACGAGTGTAGTGCCCCTCGTCCAGTGTCTCGCAACACTGGGCGTAGTGACCGTCCACCCATGATAAAGGGGCAGGGACGAGGGTCCGCAGTTGGTGCAAAGACGCAACAACGGGATGGACCGTCAAAAAACGGACAGGATCAGTAGGTGTGGAGCACCCTACTGGTCCAGCAACGTCAAGAAACTTTGTAGGCGTCTTGATGAAGGTTGCTCCCAACACACAAACGTTGTGCGTTGCTGCTCTAGGTAATGAGATCTCACTCATTGCATTGACACTCGAAGTGACGAATAAGTTGTCCCTTCGAGCTCTAGTTGATTGTAGGGCGTCCAACAATTTTGTGCGACGCCAATCGATAGAAGATGGTCATTTTAAGTTCAGTGAATGTGACACACCTCCTACGAGGGTGACGGTACGTCTTGCGACAGGCGCATCCGTGACCGTCATGAAGCGTATAGTGAAGATTCACTATACGCTAGAAGATACCCAATATGACGATGACTTTATCGTTTTGGATTTGGATGACAAATTTAATGTCATCCTTGGAATGTCGTGGCTCAGAAGATACGAACCACGGGTAAACTGGCAACATCGAACGGTAATGATGCCTGCCGCTTGTTCATCAGATGACCATCTGATGAACGTTTTGGAGCGTTCACAAGCGGGTGGATGTACTACGAGTGAGTGCGATGGCCTCACTTGTGGTACGGTCGTTAGTACGACTGCACAAAACCTTAGTGTACCAAACGGTTACACTTCGGAGCAAAGTTCCGGCGGCTGTGAGGAAACACAGGCTGCGCCGAAGGTCCACCACTCAAATAAGTCGAGTGGATCGGGACAAAGATGTATCCCTAGCGGGGAACATCTAGAAGATAAACAATCGATCGCTCAGGTTAAGCGAAACGATAATCCTAGATTGACTGGAGAGTCTTTCGTAGAGGATCTCGCTGTGGTTGCGCAACCCCAGCTAGAGGAAATTAAGGGAATAAGTCCCAATATTACAAATACGGCGGAAATATGTTCCCTGAAACCCGCGGGAATAAGTCCCCGGGAAGACGAAGGAATAAGTCCTTCGAGGCCTGAGGGAATAAGTCCCCAGGAAATAACAGAGACATTGAATGTCCTATTCAATGATGGATCAAGTGTAGGCGCTTATACACTTGATCTGATTGCGCCTCCGAAGTTGACTTCGGAGATCACTCAGTTGCCAACGCTCGAATATAAAAGGTTCTTGCGTGATCTGCGTAGTGGCAAAGTCAAGCAGATCTGCGTACTCGTCGCTGACGACGAGTGTGTAGCCGACATAAGGTCAGCAACAGTATTTACTGAGAACGAGAGAGTTCTCAGTAGTTCATCTATGTAACGGGGTGAATTGTTACATAACAATTTATAAGAAATTGTTAATAGAATATAACTATAAGAGTTATATTCTCAGAATCTTGTCATAAGGACAAATATTCTGCAGCACTTACGAGTAGTTCCTAATTGGTTGATAGAGGCCATCATATCAACCAGCGAAGACGCGCCACGACAGACGCACGCAATGAGTGGTGAGCAGATAATTGATTTACACATTTGTATTTAGACATAGTTAGATGAAGATAAATAGTGATTTATTGCAGATATTAACTATACTAAATACAGTTCTACGTTTTACGTTAACCAAGCACTCGCTTCTTCTTACCGTCTTCCTCTGCACCTACCAGTGTACGTGAAGTTACGAGGCACCGCCTTATTCTGTCATCAGAATAAGTAGCTTGTACTGTCACCAGTACAAGCTTCAGGGTGCCCCGTTACACCTGGTAGCACTTCGTAGTCCGTCCAAGGACCGCGTTCACATCCAACATGAACATGTTGGATGATGAAGATGACCAAAGCTTTCACGCTACGCGTGACGGCTACTCCCATTTGAGCGATGTCGAATGGGATGCGGTTGAACGGATGGGTTCGACCATGGGCATCCATGCTGTTAGCGTCATGCTAGAGGCTCTCAATAGAGATGCCCAACATGCTACTATCGCCAAGTTCATTCAAAATGAACTTGACGCAGAACGCGAGAAAGTAGCCTTGCTTCACCAACAAGGTTCTCAACAAGCAGAGTTGTTGAGAGAACAAGGTGCTCAACAGTTTGAACTGTTGAGACAGCAGCAGGCTGCTGCTGGTGGGTCGATGCACTCGCGTCGACCCGAAACCTTGAAGATTGACATCTCCAAGTATAGGGGGTCGAAGAAGACTCCCTCTTGAGATGGTTCGTCGAATTGGATGACGCCATAAGGGCGCGTCGCATCGACGACGGGGATATGCAAGTTGCATTTGCCCAGTCAAATCTGGCAGGACGTGCCAAGACTTGGGCTTTGGGACTCAAGTTGCACGACCCATATGCGTTTGGGTCGTTGGAAGTCTTCAAGTCGCGGCTCAGACAAAAGTTTGAACCGCCTAGAGCTGAGTTCAGAGCTCGAACCGAACTCTTGAAGCTCAAACAGGGTAAGCGTGATGTGCACGCTTTACGCGCAAAATATACGACATCTCACGAGTTGTATAAGTTCCAACCCGGTTGACGAACACACGTTGATTTCGGTGTTCATGCAGGGTCTTGCGGATGGTCCCGTCCAGACTCACCTGTTCCGACTTGAACTAGATTCACTAGAACAAGCCATTTCCATTGCGGAACAGGAAGACTTCAGTGTGATACAGGCTCGCACCAGCTCGACATCATATCGTCAACCGAGACGATATGACAGCGGAGGTCCAGAGCCGATGGAACTCTGTTATGTAGAGAGCGAGAAGGCTCGCTCTACAGACTACAAGAAGTTGCAGAGATGCAACAGATGTCAGAAGACAGGACACTACGCTTACGAGTGTAGTGCCCCTCGTCCAGTGTCTCGCGACACTGGGCGTAGTGACCGTCCACCCATGATAAAGGGGCAGGGACGAGGGTCCGCAGTTGGTGCAAAGACGCAACAACGGGATGGACCGTCAAAAAACGGACAGGATCAGTAGGTGTGGAGCACCCTACTGGTCCAGCAACGTTAAGAGAATTTGTAGGCGTCTTGATGAAGGTTGCTCCCAACACACAAACGTTGTGCGTTGCTGCTCTAGGTAATGAGATCTCACTCATTGCATTGACACTCGAAGTGACGAATAAGTTGTCCCTTCGAGCTCTAGTTGATTGTAGGGCGTCCAACAATTTTGTGCGACGCCAATCGATAGAAGATGGTCATTTTAAGTTCAGTGAATGTGACACACCTCCTACGAGGGTGACGGTACGTCTTGCGACAGGCGCATCCGTGACCGTCATGAAGCGTATAGTGAAGATTCACTATACGCTAGAAGATACCCAATATGACGATGACTTTATCGTTTTGGATTTGGATGACAAATTTAATGTCATCCTTGGAATGTCGTGGCTCAGAAGATACGAACCACGGGTAAACTGGCAACATCGAACGGTAATGATGCCTGCCGCTTGTTCATCAGATGACCATCTGATGAACGTTTTGGAGCGTTCACAAGCGGGTGGATGTACTACGAGTGAGTGCGATGGCCTCACTTGTGGTACGGTCGTTAGTACGACTGCACAAAACCTTAGTGTACCAAACGGTTACACTTCGGAGCAAAGTTCCGGCGGCTGTGAGGAAACACAGGCTGCGCCGAAGGTCCACCACTCAAATAAGTCGAGTGGATCGGGACAAAGATGTATCCCTAGCGGGGAACATCTAGAAGATAAACAATCGATCGCTCAGGTTAAGCGAAACGATAATCCTAGATCGACTGGAGAGTCTTTCGTAGAGGATCTCGCTGTGGTTGCGCAACCCCAGCTAGAGGAAGTAAAGGGAATAAGTCCCAATATTACAAATACGGCGGAAATAAGTTCCCTGAAACCCGCGGGAATAAGTCCCCGGGAAGCCGAAGGAATAAGTCCTTCGAGGCCTGAGGGAATAAGTCCCCAGGAAATGACAGAGACATTGAATGTCCTATTCAATGATGGATCAAGTGTAGGCGCTTATACAATTGATCTGATTGCGCCTCCGAAGTTGACTTCGGAGATCACTCAGTTGCCAACGCTCGAATATAAAAGGTTCTTGCGTGATCTGCGTAGTGGCAAAGTCAAGCAGATCTGCGTACTCGTCGCTGACGACGAGTGTGTATCCGACATAAGTCAGCAACAGTATTTACTGAGAACGAGAGAGTTCTCAGTAGTTCATCTATGTAACGGGGTGAATTGTTACATAACAATTTATAAGAAATTGTTAATAGAATATAACTATAAGAGTTATATTCTCAGAATCTTGTCATAAGGACAAATATTCTGTAGCACTTACGAGTAGTTCCTAATTGGTTGATAGAGGCCATCATATCAACCAGCGAAGACGAGCCACGACAGACGCACGCAATGAGTGGTGAGCAGATAATTGATTTACACATTTGTATTTAGACATAGTTAGATGAAGATAAATAGTGATTTATTGCAGATATTAACTATGATAAATACAGTTCTACGTTTTACGTTAACCAAGCACTCGCTTCTTCTTACCGTCTTCCTCTGCACCTACCAGTGTACGTGAAGTTACGAGGCACCGCCTTATTCTGTCATCAGAATAAGTAGCTTGTACTGTCACCAGTACAAGCTTCAGGGTGCCCCGTTACACCTGGTAGCACTTCGTAGTCCGTCCAAGGACCGCGTTCACATCCAACATGAACATGTTGGATGATGAAGATGACCAAAGCTTTCACGCTACGCGTGACGGCTACTCCCATTTGAGCAATGTCGAATGGGATGCGGTTGAACGGATGGGTTCGACCATGGGCATCCATGCTGTTAGCGTCATACTAGAGGCTCTCAATAGAGATGCCCAACATGCTACTACCGCCAAGTTCATTCAAAATGAACTTGACGCAGAACGCGAGAAAGTAGCCTTGCTTCACCAACAAGGTTCTCAACAAGCAGAGTTGTTGAGAGAACAAGGTGCTCAACAGTTTGAACTGTTGAGACAGCAGCAGGCTGCTGCTGGTGGGTCGATGCACTCGCGCCGACCGAAACCTTGAAGATTGACATCTCCAAGTATAGGGGGGTCGAAGAAGACTCCCTCTTGAGATGGTTCGTCGAATTGGATGACGCCATAAGGGCGCGTCGCATCGACGACGGGGATATGCAAGTTGCATTTGCCCAGTCAAATCTGGCAGGACGTGCCAAGACTTGGGCTTTGGGACTCAAGTTGCACGACCCATATGCGTTTGGGTCGTTGGAAGTCTTCAAGTCGCGGCTCAGACAAAAGTTTGAACCGCCTAGAGCTGAGTTCAGAGCTCGAACCGAACTCTTGAAGCTCAAACAGGGTAAGCGTGATGTGCACGCTTTACGCGCAAAATATACGACATCTCACGAGTTGTATAAGTTCCAACCCGGTTGACGAACACACGTTGGTTTCAGTGTTCATGCAGGGTCTTGCGGATGGTCCCGTCAAGACTCACCTGTTCCGGCTTGAACTAGATTCACTAGAACAAGCCATTTCCATTGCGGAACAGGAAGACTTCAGTGTGATACAGGCTCGCACCAGCTCGAAATCATATCGTCAACCGAGACGATATGACAGCGGAGGTCCAGAGCCGATGGAACTCTGTTTTGTAGAGAGCGAGAAGGCTCGCTCTACAGACTACAAGAAGTTGCAGAGATGCAACAGATGTCAGAAGACAGGACACTACGCTTACGAGTGTAGTGCCCCTCGTCCAGTGTCTCGCGACACTGGGCGTAGTGACCGTCCACCCATGATAAAGGGGCAGGGACGAGGGTCCGCAGTTGGTGCAAAGACGCAACAACGGGATGGACCGTCAAAAAACGGACAGGATCAGTAGGTGTGGAGCACCCTACTGGTCCAGCAACGTTAAGAGAATTTGTAGGCGTCTTGATGAAGGTTGCTCCCAACACACAAACGTTGTGCGTTGCTGCTCTAGGTAATGAGATCTCACTCATTGCATTGACACTCGAAGTGACGAATAAGTTGTCCCTTCGAGCTCTAGTTGATTGTAGGGCGTCCAACAATTTTGTGCGACGCCAATCGATAGAAGATGGTCATTTTAAGTTCAGTGAATGTGACACACCTCCTACGAGGGTGACGGTACGTCTTGCGACAGGCGCATCCGTGACCGATCATGAAGCGTATAGTGAAGATTCACTATACGCTAGAAGATACCCAATATGACGATGACTTTATCGTTTTGGATTTGGATGACAAATTTAATGTCATCCTTGGAATGTCGTGGCTCAGAAGATACGAACCACGGGTAAACTGGCAACATCGAACGGTAATGATGCCTGCCGCTTGTTCATCAGATGACCATCTGATGAACGTTTTGGAGCGTTCACAAGCGGGTGGATGTACTACGAGTGAGTGCGATGGCCTCACTTGTGGTACGGTCGTTAGTACGACTGCACAAAACCTTAGTGTACCAAACGGTTACACTTCGGAGCAAAGTTCCGGCGGCTGTGAGGGAAACACAGGCTGCGCCGAAGGTCCACCACTCAAATAAGTCGAGTGGATCGGGACAAAGATGTATCCCTAGCGGGGAACATCTAGAAGATAAACAATCGATCGCTCAGGTTAAGCGAAACGATAATCCTAGATCGACTGGAGAGTCTTTCGTAGAGGATCTCGCTGTGGTTGCGCAACCCCAGCTAGAGGAAGTAAAGGGAATAAGTCCCAATATTACAAATACGGCGGAAATAAGTTCCCTGAAACCCGCGGGAATAAGTCCCCGGGAAGCCGAAGGAATAAGTCCTTCGAGGCCTGAGGGAATAAGTCCCCAGGAAATGACAGAGACATTGAATGTCCTATTCAATGATGGATCAAGTGTAGGCGCTTATACAATTGATCTGATTGCGCCTCCGAAGTTGACTTCGGAGATCACTCAGTTGCCAACGCTCGAATATAAAAGGTTCTTGCGTGATCTGCGTAGTGGCAAAGTCAAGCAGATCTGCGTACTCGTCGCTGACGACGAGTGTGTATCCGACATAAGTCAGCAACAGTATTTACTGAGAACGAGAGAGTTCTCAGTAGTTCATCTATGTAACGGGGTGAATTGTTACATAACAATTTATAAGAAATTGTTAATAGAATATAACTATAAGAGTTATATTCTCAGAATCTTGTCATAAGGACAAATATTCTGTAGCACTTACGAGTAGTTCCTAATTGGTTGATAGAGGCCATCATATCAACCAGCGAAGACGAGCCACGACAGACGCACGCAATGAGTGGTGAGCAGATAATTGATTTACACATTTGTATTTAGACATAGTTAGATGAAGATAAATAGTGATTTATTGCAGATATTAACTATACTAAATACAGTTCTACGTTTTACGTTAACCAAGCACTCGCTTCTTCTTACCGTCTTCCTCTGCACCTACCAGTGTACGTGAAGTTACGAGGCACCGCCTTATTCTGTCATCAGAATAAGTAGCTTGTACTGTCACCAGTACAAGCTTCAGGGTGCCCCGTTACACCTGGTAGCACTTCGTAGTCCGTCCAAGGACCGCGTTCACATCCAACATGAACATGTTGGATGATGAAGATGACCAAAGCTTTCACGCTACGCGTGACGGCTACTCCCATTTGAGCAATGTCGAATGGGATGCGGTTGAACGGATGGGTTCGACCATGGGCATCCATGCTGTTAGCGTCATACTAGAGGCTCTCAATAGAGATGCCCAACATGCTACTACCGCCAAGTTCATTCAAAATGAACTTGACGCAGAACGCGAGAAAGTAGCCTTGCTTCACCAACAAGGTTCTCAACAAGCAGAGTTGTTGAGAGAACAAGGTGCTCAACAGTTTGAACTGTTGAGACAGCAGCAGGCTGCTGCTGGTGGGTCGATGCACTCGCGCCGACCCGAAACCTTGAAGATTGACATCTCCAAGTATAGGGGGTCGAAGAAGACTCCCTCTTGAGATGGTTCGTCGAATTGGATGACGCCATAAGGGCGCGTCGCATCGACGACGGGGATATGCAAGTTGCATTTGCCCAGTCAAATCTGGCAGGACGTGCCAAGACTTGGGCTTTGGGACTCAAGTTGCACGACCCATATGCGTTTGGGTCGTTGGAAGTCTTCAAGTCGCGGCTCAGACAAAAGTTTGAACCGCCTAGAGCTGAGTTCAGAGCTCGAACCGAACTCTTGAAGCTCAAACAGGGTAAGCGTGATGTGCACGCTTTACGCGCAAAATATACGACATCTCACGAGTTGTATAAGTTCCAACCCGGTGGACGAACACACGTTGATTTCGGTGTTCATGCAGGGTCTTGCGGATGGTCCCGTCAAGACTCACCTGTTCCGGCTTGAACTAGATTCACTAGAACAAGCCATTTCCATTGCGGAACAGGAAGACTTCAGTGTCGATACAGGCTCGCACCAGCTCGAAATCATATCGTCAACCGAGACGATATGACAGCGGAGGTCCAGAGCCGATGGAACTCTGTTATGTAGAGAGCGAGAAGGCTCGCTCTACAGACTACAAGAAGTTGCAGAGATGCAACAGATGTCAGAAGACAGGACACTACGCTTACGAGTGTAGTGCCCCTCGTCCAGTGTCTCGCGACACTGGGCGTAGTGACCGTCCACCCATGAGAAAGGGGCAGGGACGCGGGTCCGCTGTTGGTGCAAAGACGCAACAACGGGATGGACCGTCAAAAAACGGACAGGATCAGTAGGTGTGGAGCACCCTACTGGTCCAGCAACGTCAAGAAACTTTGTAGGCGTCTTGATGAAGGTTGCTCCCAACACACAAACGTTGTGCGTTGCTGCTCTAGGTAATGAGATCTCACTCATTGCATTGACACTCGAAGTGACAAATAAGTTGTCCCTTCGAGCTCTAGTTGATTGTGGGGCGTCCAACAATTTTGTGCGACGCCAATCGATAGAAGATGGTCATTTTAAGTTCAGTGAATGTGACACACCTCCTACGAGGATGTTGGTACGTCTTGCGACAGGCGCATCCGTAACCGTCATGAAGCGTATAGTGAAGATCCACTGTACGCTAGAAGATACCCAATATGATGATGACTTTATCGTATTGGATGTGGATGACAAATTTGATGTCATCCTTGGAATACCGTGGCTCAGAAGGTACGAACCACGAGTAAACTGGCAACATCGAACAGTAACGATGCCTGCCGCTTGTTCATCAGATGGCCATCTGATGAACGTTTTGGAGCGTCCACAAGCGTGTGGATGTACTACGAGTGAGTGCGATGGCCTCACTTGTGGTACGGTCGTTAGTACGACTGCACAAAACCTTAGTGTACCAAACGGTTACACTTCGGAGCAAGATTCCGGCGGCTGTGACGAAACACAGGCTGCGCCGAAGGCCATCACTCGAATAAGTCGAGTGGACCGGGACAAAGATGTATCCCTAGCGGGGAACATCTAGAAGAGAAACAATCGATCGCTCAGGTTAAGCGAAACGATAATCCTAGATTGACTGGAGAGTCTTTCGTAGAGGATCTCGCTGTGGTTGCGCAACCCCAGCTAGAGGAAGTAAAGGGAATAAGTCCCAATATTACAAATACGGCGGAAATAAGTTCCCCGAAACCCGCGGGAATAAGTCCCCGGGAAGCCGAAGGAATAAGTCCTTCGAGGCCTGAGGGAATAAGTCCCCAGGAAATGACAGAGACATTGAATGTCATAGTCAATGACGGATCAAGTGTAGGCGCTTATACACTTGATCTGATTGCGCCTCCGAAGTCAACTTCGGAGATCACTCAGTTGCCAACGCTCGAACATAAAAGGTTCTTGCGTGATCTGCGTAGTGGCAAAGTCAAGCAGATCTACATACTCGTCGCTGACGACGAGTGTGTAACCGACATAAGTCAGCAACAGTGTTTACTGAGAACGAGAGAGCTCTCAGTAGTTCATCTATGGACGAGAGTGTCCTAGATGAAAAGACACGAATTGAGCGATATGACTCCCAATCATGGGAATCGCTCAAGAAAAATCCTCTCTATGAAGATTTGGTTGAATTCAAGGATGTATTCCCTGAAACTGTTCCGTGCGAATTACCGAAGGATAAAGGTATTCGACACGAGGTCGAGCTTAAACCAGGCTCGAAGTACTGTGTCATGAAGCAGTGGCCACTGCCCCGTGAACAAGTACTTGCGATCGACAAGTTCTTTGCCGATCGTTTATCTGCGGGCCATGTGAGGGAATCAACTTCCCCACATAGCTCTCCGACCTTCTGTGTGCAAAAAGCAACAGGAGGGTGGCGGATAGCTCATGCATTTAACAAGTTGAATGCTGCAACGGTACCGGCTCAGACGCCGATACCGAGGAAGGACGTAATCATTGATGGTATGTCAAAGAGTACCATCTTTTCGTCCATGGATTTGATGGATGACTTCTATCAAATCCTTATGCGAGAACGGGACATACCCTATACCGCAGTTAGCACGCCTAGCGGCATGCTCTGGGAATGGCTAGTAATACCACAAGGGCTTGGTAATGCCCCTGCTACGTTCACCATATGTATATCACATCTGTTGAGTACGAGAATTCGCACCGAATTATTTCGATGACGTATTCATCCATAGTCGGGCTATGGATGGAAAGTCGGACGTTGAGGTTCACAGGTACCACGTCCGACAGGTTCTTTCAATAATGCGAAAGCATCAATTGTATGCTAACCTCAAGAAGTGTATCTTTGCAGCAAGCGAAATACCACTTCTTGGGTGCATCGTTGGTAAGAACGGTGTACGTCCTGATCCCGAAAAGATCAAGGCGATCACCGACTGGCCTGTGCCGGTCGATGTCAAAGGTCTTCGAAAATTCCTTGGGCTAGCGGCGTATTTGCATAAGTATTCACGCAATTACGCCGAGATGACTGTGCACCTCTCTCGTTTGTTGAAAAAGAACGAGAGGTGGTTATGGAACGCTGAATGTCAACGCTCCTTTGATGGTATCAAGCAGAGCTTGATACAATCCCCAGTCCTAGCAATAGCCGATCAAGACAGGCCATTTCATGTGGTCTGTGATGCCAGCGATTTCGCAATCGGCTGTGCATTAATGCAGTACGATCTTGAAGGCGTTGAACGCGTCGTCTGCTATCAGTCGCGTCAGCTGCAACCAGCTGAGCGGAACTATCCAGTGCATGAAAAGGAACTCCTTGCCATGAAGTATGCACTCGCGAAGTTCAGAGTCTATCTATTAGGAGATAGACCCTTCATTGTTTACACAGACCATGCGTTGTTACGCACGGCAGTGAACAGCCCGCACCTTTCACAACGAATGGCGCGGTGGTTGTCATTCTTTGCAGAATACAACTTTACGGTCGAGTACAAACTAGGACGACTTAATGTCACCGCTGATTCACTCTCAAGTCAGCCCGACTTTGAACCAGTCGTGAAACCCAACAGTAATGCAGCCACTGTTGCGGTTATGACGTCCTCAGTCCCATCTTTAAGGTTACATGATGATGTGAGGAGGGCGTATGCCCAAGATTGTAAAGTTGTTGACACACCTCGCACAGCCATCTCGAGAATCGTTGAAACGGATATCGTCTGCGTATCGATCTACATCAGGCCGATACACTACTTGCAACGGTTTACTGTATTATACAGCCGTTTCTGGTGACACACCACGTGTTGTCATTCCAGATGATACTGATCTGCTTTTGCGGATCATGTTCGAGTATCACGATGCTCCTATAAGAGGACATCGTGGCCGGGAGAAAACATATCTCACGGTGAGTCGAGAGTTTTACTGGCCCCGCCAGTATCAGTTTGTGCGCAAGTATGTTCGCGCATGCGAAGTCTGCCAACGAGTGAAGTCAAGTCCTTCACTGCGTGCACCTTTACAGCATCTACCGGTTCCGGCAGAGTGCTGGGAATCCATCTCAATGGATTTCGTCTTCGGGTTACCCAAAGACGCACGCGGGAATACGGGCATTCTCGTATTTGTTGACAGATTCAGCAAAATGGTACACCTTGTGGCTGTACCAGAGACAATCACGGCAAGTGGCTGTGCTTGTGTCTTTATTGACACCATCTTCCGACTTCATGGGTTGCCCCGTGAACTCGTATCAGACAGAGATCCACGATTCACTGCTGATTTCTGGCGTTCCGTGTTCAAATCACTCGGAACGCGCTTGGAGATGTCGACATCTGATCATCCAGAGTCAGATGGTCAGACGGAAAGAGCCAATCGTGTCCTCGAAGAGATACTTCGAGGATACGTACACTCCTTTAAGAGTTGGAGTGAGTTCTTGCCAATGGTAGAGTTTGCCATTAACAACTCGGTGCATGCGTCCACGACACATACACCGTTTTACGTGAATGGCTTGCGCCATCCGCGTGTACCCACCTTACTAGAGTGTGACTCTGGTTTAAGGGGGGGAGGGACTCGCGCGAGCAAAAACCGATTTGGCTCACGCTCATCACGCTCTGACGAGGAAGTCATTGCGTTTGATGCCGATATCGATAACATCGATATCGAAGAATATGATGCCAGTGAGAGTGCGGAAGCCCTCACTGAAGAAGATGATCCCAGTGAGAGTGCGGAAGCCCTCACTGAAGAAAAGGTTGATGTTGCTGCAGTGCGCTCACAGCGCACTGAAGCTAACGAGTCATCAGATGAGTTCATACTGGCTCGTGAAACGGTAGTCCGTTTTGTGCAAGACTCCATCGCCGAAGCGGTGTGTAACGGAGTGAATCGTTACATAACAATTTATAAGAAATTGTTAATAGAATATAACTATAAGAGTTATATTCTCGGAATATTGTCATAAGGACAAATATTCTGTAGCACTTACGAGTTGTTCCTAATTGGTTGATATAGGCCATTATATCAACCAACGAAGACGCGCCACGACAGACGCACGCAATGAGTGGTGAGCAGATAACTGATTTACACATTTGTATTTAGACATAGTTAGATGAAGATAAATAGTGATTTATTGCAGACATTAACTATACTAAATACAGTTCTACTTTTTACTTTAACCAAGTACTCGCTTCTTCTTACCGTCTTCCTCTGCACCTACCAGTGTACGTGAAGTTCCGAGGCACCGCCTTATTCTGTCATCAGAATAAGTAGCTTGTACTGGTGACAGTACAAGCTTCAGGGTGCCCCGTTACACCTGGTAGCACTTCGTAGTCCGTCCAAGGACCGCGTTCACATCCAACATGAACATGTTGGATGATGAAGATGACCAAAGCTTTCACGCTACGCGTGACGGCTACTCCCATTTGAGCGATGTCGAATGGGATGCGGTTGAACGGATGGGTTCGACCATGGGCATCCATGCTGTTAGCGTCATGCTAGAGGCTCTCAATAGAGATGCCCAACATGCTACTATCGCCAAGTTCATTCAAAATGAACTTGACGCAGAACGCGAGAAAGTAGCCTTGCTTCACCAACAAGGTTCTCAACAAGCAGAGTTGTTGAGAGAACAGGGTGCTCAACAGTTTGAACTGTTGAGACAGCAGCAGGCTGCTGCTGGCGGGTCGATGCACTCGCGTCGACCCGAGACTTTGAAGATTGACATCTCCAAGTATAGGGAGGTCGAAGAAGACTCCCTCTTGAGATGGTTCGTTGAATTGGATGACGCCATAAGGGCGCGTCGCATCGACGACGGGGATATGCAAGTTGCATTTGCCCAGTCAAATCTGGCAGGACGTGCCAAGACTTGGGCTTTGGGACTCAAGTTGCACGACCCATATGCGTTTGGGTCGTTGGAAGTCTTCAAGTCGCGGCTCAGACAAAAGTTTGAACCGCCTAGAGCTGAGTTCAGGGCTCGAACCGAACTCTTGAAGCTCAAACAGGGTAAGCGTGATGTGCACGCTTACGCCCAACATATACGACATCTTACGAGTTGTATAAGTTCCAATCCGGTGGACGAACACACGTTGATTTCGGTGTTCATGCAGGGTCTTGCGGATGGTCCCGTCAAGACTCACCTGTTCCGGCTTGAACTAGATTCACTAGAACAAGCCATTTCCATTGCGGAACAGGAAGACTTCAGTCTGAGACAGGCTCGCGCCAGCTCGACATCATATCGTCAACCGAGACGATATGACAGCGGAGGTCCAGAGCCGATGGAACTCTGTTATGTAGAGAGCGAGAAGGCTCGCTCTACAGACTACAAGAAGTTGCAGAAATGCAACAGATGTCAGAAGACAGGACACTACGCTTACGAGTGTAGTGCCCCTCGTCCAGTGTCTCGCGACACTGGGCGTAGTGACCGTCCACCCATGAGAAAGGGGCAGGGACGCGGGTCCGCTGTTGGTGCAAAGACGCAACAAAGGGATGGACCGTCAAAAAACGGACAGGATCAGTAGGTGTGGAGCACCCTACTGGTCCAGCAACGTCAAGAAACTTTGTAGGCCTCTTGATGAAGGTTGCTCCCAACACACAAACGTTGTGCGTTGCTGCTCTAGGTAATGAGATCTCACCCATTACCTTGAAACTCGAAGTGACAAATGAGTTGTCGCTTCGAGCTCTAGTCGATTGTGGGGCCTCCAACAATTTTGTGCGACGCCAATCGATAGAAGATGGTCATTTTAAGTTCAGTGAATGTGACACACCTCCTACGAGGATGTTGGTACGTCTTGCGACAGGCGCATCCGTAACCGTCATGAAGCGTATAGTGAAGATTCACTATACGCTAGAAGATACCCAATATGATGATGACTTTATCGTATTGGATGTGGATGAAAAATTTGATGTCATCCTTGGAATACCGTGGCTCAGAAGGTACGAACCACGAGTAAACTGGCAACATCGAACAGTAACGATGCCTGCCGCTTGTTCATCAGATGGCCATCTGATGAACGTTTTGGAGCGTCCACAAGCGTGTGGATGTACTACGAGTGAGTGCGATGGCCTCACTTGTGGTACGGTCGTTAGTACGACTGCACAAAACCTTAGTGTACCAAACGTTTACACTTCGGAGCAAGATTCCGGCGGCTGTGAGGAAACACAGGCTGCGCCGAAGGCCATCACTCGAATAAGTCGAGTGGACCGGGACAAAGATGTATCCCTAGCGGGGAACATCTAGAAGAGAAACAATCGATCGCTCAGGTTAAGCGAAACGATAATCCTAGATCGACTGGAGAGTCTTTCGTAGAGGATCTCGCTGTGGTTGCGCAACCCCAGCTAGAGGAAATTAAGGGAATAAGTCCCAATATTACAAATACGGCGGAAATAAGTTCCCCGAAACCCGCGGGAATAAGTCCCCGGGAAGCCGAAGGAATAAGTCCTTCGAGGCCTGAGGGAATAAGTCCCCAGGAAATGACAGAGACATTGAATGTCATAGTCAATGATGGATCAAGTGTAGGCGCTTATACACTTGATCTGATTGCGCCTCCGAAGTTGACTTCGGAGATCACTCAGTTGCCAACGCTCGAACATAAAAGGTTCTTGCGTGATCTGCGCAGTGGCAAAGTCAAGCAGATCTGCGTACTCGTCGCTGACGACGAGTGTGTAGCCGACATAAGTCAGCAACAGTGTTCACTGAGAACGAGAGAGCTCTCAGTAGTTCATCTATGGACGAGAGTGTCCTAGATGAAAAGACACGAATTGAGCGATATGACTCCCAATCATGGGAATCGCTCAAGACAAATCCTCTCTATGAAGATTTGGTTGAATTCAAGGATGTATTCCCTGAAACTGTTCCGTGCGAATTACCGAAGGATAAAGGTATTCGACACGAGGTCGAGCTTAAACCAGGCTCGAAGTACTGTGTCATGAAGCAGTGGCCACTGCCTCGTGAACAAGTATTTGCGATCGACAAGTTCTTTGCCGATCGTTTAGCTGCGGGCCATGTGAGGGAATCAACTTCCCCACATAGCTCTCCGACCTTCTGTGTGCGAAAAGCAACAGGAGGGTGGCGGATAGCTCATGCATTTAACAAGTTGAATGCTGCAACGGTACCGGCTCAGACGCCGATACCGAGGAAGGACGTAATCATTGATGGTATGTCAAAGAGTACCATCTTTTCGTCCATGGATTTGATGGATGGCTTCTATCAAATCCTTATGCGAGAACGGGACATACCCTATACCGCAGTTAGCACGCCTAGCGGCATGCTCTGGGAATGGCTAGTAATGCCACAAGGGCTTAGTAATGCCCCTGCCACGTTCAACAGATGTGTATCACATTTGTTGAGATCAGTACGAGAATTCGCGCCGAGTTATTTCGATGACGTATTCATCCATAGTCGAGCTATGGATGGAAAGTCAGATGTTGAGGTTCACAGGTACCACGTCCGACAGGTTCTTACAATCATGCGAAAGCATCAATTGTATGCAAACCTCAAGAAGTGTATCTTTGCAGCAAGCGAAATACCACTTCTTGGGTGCATCGTTGGTAAGAACGGTGTACGTCCTGATCCCGAAAAGATCAAGGCGATCACCCCGACTGGCCTGTGCCAGTTGATGTCAAAGGTCTTCGAAAATTCCTCGGGCTAGCGGCGTATTTGCACAAGTATTCACGCAATTACGCCGAGATGACTGTACAACTCTCTCGTTTGTTGAAAAAGAACGAGAGGTGGTTATGGAACGCTGAATGTCAACGCTACTTTGATGGTATCAAGCAGAGCTTGATACAATCCCCAGTCCTAGCAATAGCCGATCAGGACAGGCCATTTCATGTGGTCTGTGATGCCAGCGATTTCGCAATCGGCTGTGCATTAATGCAGTACGATCTTGAAGGCGTTGAACGCGTCGTCTGCTATCAGTCGCGTCAGCTGCAACCAGCTGAGCGGAACTATCCAGTGCATGAAAAGGAACTCCTTGCCATGAAGTATGCACTCGCGAAGTTCAGAGTCTATCTATTAGGAGATAGACCCTTCATTGTTTACACAGACCATGCGTTGTTACGCACGGCAGTGAACAGCCCGCACCTTTCACAACGAATGGCGCGGTGGTTGTCATTCTTTGCAGAATACAACTTTACGGTCGAGTACAAACTAGGACGACTTAATGTCACCGCTGATTCACTCTCAAGTCAGCCCGACTTTGAACCAGTCGTGAAACCCAACAGTAATGCAGCCACTGTTGCGGTTATGACGTCCTCAGTCCCATCTTTAAGGTTACATGATGATGTGAGGAGGGCGTATGCCCAAGGGTAGATTGTAAAGTTGTTGACACACCTCGCACAGCCATCTCGAGAATCGTTGAAACGGATATCGTCTGCGTATCGATCTACATCAGGCCGATACACTACTTGCAACGGTTTACTGTATTATACAGCCGTTTCTGGTGACACACCACGTGTTGTCATTCCAGATGATACTGATCTGCTTTTGCGGATCATGTTCGAGTATCACGATGCTCCTATAAGAGGACATCGTGGCCGGGAGAAAACATATCTCACGGTAAGTCGAGACTTTTACTGGCCCCGCCAGTATCAGTTTGTGCGCAAGTATGTTCGCGCATGCGAAGTCTGCCAACGAGTGAAGTCAAGTCCTTCACTGCGTGCACCTTTACAGCATCTACCGGTTCCGGCAGAGTGCTGGGAATCCATCTCAATGGATTTCGTCTTCGGGTTACCCAAAGACGCACGCGGGAATACGGGCATTCTCGTATTTGTTGACAGATTCAGCAAAATGGTACACCTTGTGGCTGTACCAGAGACAATCACGGCAAGTGGCTGTGCTTGTATCTTTATCGACACCATCTTCCGACTTCATGGGTTGCCCCGTGAACTCGTATCAGACAGAGATCCACGATTCACTGCTGATTTCTGGCGTTCCGTGTTCAAATCACTCGGAACGCGCTTGAAGATGTCTACATCTGATCATCCAGAGTCAGATGGTAAGACGGAACGTGCCAATCGTGTCCTTGAAGAGATACTTCGAGGATACGTACACTCCTTTAAGAGTTGGAGTGAGTTCTTGCCAATGGTAGAGTTTGCCAATAACAACTCGGTGCATGCGTCCACGACCCATCCACCGTTTTACGTGAATGGCTTACGCCATCCGAGTGTACCCACCTTACTAGAGTGTAACTCTGGTTTAAGGGGAGGAGGGAACTCGCGCGAGCAAAAACCGATTTGGCTCACGCTCATCACGCTCTGACGAAGAGGTCATTGCGTTTGATGCCGATATCGATAACATCGATATCGAAGAAGATGATGCCAGTGAGAGTTTGGAAGCCCTCACTGAAGAAAAGATTGATGTTGCTGCAGTGCACTCACAGCGCACTGAAGCTAACGAGTCATCAGATGAGTTCGTACTGGATCGTGAAACGGTAGTCCGTTTTGTGCTAGACTCCATCGCCGAAGCGGTGGATAAGCAAAAGCAAAACGCTGACAAGAATGGAAGGGCAAACACTCTTTCATTTAATAAAGGTGACTTAGTCCTACTGTCTACGGTTAACCTACCAAAGCATGCAGTGACTAACTTGGGTAGCAGTAAACTACTACCCAAGTACATCGGCCCATTTCGTGTATTGCACCGCCTAGGCAATGCATACACGATCGAGTTACCACGTAAGATGTGAACGCATCCCACGTTTTACGTTGGTCGGCTAAAGCCGTACCATCAGTACGCTGCTTCTTCCGATGAAGAGCGCCCTTGCGCTCAAGCATCTCGCAGAGAGCCTTGTGCTCCCGATGGTGGGCATCAACAAGGGTCTGAAGAGCAGTTATCTCAGCCCGAGACCGATCAACAATCCCCACGAGCTACCCTTAGCTCGTCACACAGAGACGTCAGAGCTCTCTCGTTCTCGAGCTGAGCAAAGGCAAACTCAGCTCGATGCTTCGAGACAGCGTCCTCCAGTTGGAGACGCCTATTCCGCTCATGTTCGAGATCGTCGCGTAACCCTTGCGTTACGCGATCAAAGAAGCTCTCGGGAACACACGCTTCCCCACGATTGTGTGGAGAGCGTCTTTCCTCCTCCTCCACCTCCATTAGAGGACTCTCGCGGTGGCCAGCGCTATCTAGTTGAGCAGCTGTTGAACCACCGCGACGTGAACGGACGTCGGACGAGTTATCTCGTCCGGTGGCGCGGCTATCCCCCGTCCTGGGATTCTTGGGAGCCCCGCTCCCAACTGATGATCGACGTACTGGGTCTGGTTGAGCAGTACGACGCGGCACATCCTGTGCCGCAGAAGGACCGCCGGAGAAAGTCTTCCCGGCACGGTCGTAAAGGGATTTCAGGTTGTCAATCCCTTCGTACATCTCAGTAGAGACACGTACGCGCCACCACGGGATGGTAAGGAGGTAAGCCTCCTTAGGTGCTCGTGCAGAGTTGTTCACACAACATGGGCACGAGTCTCCCCAAGAGAGGCAGGGTAATCCTTTCTCCCTTGACAGACGATGCAGCTTGTAGCGTGCACCTGTCGGGGCTCGCTTTTCAAACTTATCACGAGCTTTGATAAGTTTGTCGTTCCAAGCGTCACGACCTACATCCTCGAGGTTATGGATGTAGGCGATTCACGCTTGAAGCAGTGAGGGACCATCCCGCTTGTGATTCCCACTGTACCACCGATGCTTAAAGAAAGCATCGATGAAGAACTCATTCTCAGCGCGATAGGTTTTCGCAATGGGGTCAAGGTGATGGATCCTTGACGAATCAAACAACCGTGTTCGATAAAGATCACTCGTCGTCGCCGACAAGTGATCCATGACGGATTTTGGTTGGCATCCATGCCTACTTCTCGGGAGCGAGACGCAACACACTGCGGTCCCGCTCTTCTTGCGACGTGCCGACAGAAGGAATGGCACCTCGTTGCGAAGTGGTGTCAATGGGAGAACCGACACCACTGTGAGTGCCCGAGTCTTGCGACCTCGAGCGCCTTTGCTTCGGCGATGGTTCATCTGATTCATCAGATGAACCAAAGATGCTACGACGCATAGCATCGTCCATGCCACGCTTGGCAGGCGGCTCGGATTCGATCGCCGTCGATACGGATCCGTCTTCCGTATCAGGAGAGTACGAGACACCGAGCTCATACTCTGTGAAGACATGAGTGTCTTCATGACCAGCGCCTGTATCACCAAGTGACACAGGCTGGGTCGCTTCGGCAACCGATGAGACATCAGTTGCTGTGGTTTCTGCTTCGGCGTCCGCACAGAGACGTGCGGACGCGGTCTCGGCGGCCTTGCTCGCGCATCGCATGGGCTTGTTTACCATGCGATGAAATGTTGGAGAGTGGACTCGAACCAACAAGTGCAAACCCTGTCCCAAATGATTTGGGACGAGTATCCATTTAGTCAATCAGTCACTAAAGTGACTGATGGTTAAGGGGGGGTGATGTAACGGGGTGAATCGTTACATAACAATTTATAAGAAATTGTTAATAGAATATAACTATAAGAGTTATATTCTCAGAATATTGTCATAAGGACAAATATTCTGTAGCACTTACGAGTAAATCCTAATTGGTTGATATAGGCCATTATATCAACCAACGAAGACGCGCCACGACAGACGCACGCAATGAGTGGTGAGCAGATAACTGATTTACACATTTGTATTTAGACATAGTTAGATGAAGATAAATAGTGATTTATTGCAGACATTAACTATACTAAATACAGTTCTACTTTTTACTTTAACCAAGTACTCGCTTCTTCTTACCGTCTTCCTCTGCACGTACGAGTGTACGTGAAGTTCCGAGGCACCGCCTTATCCTGTCATCAGAATAAGTAGCTTGTACTGTCACCAGTACAAGCTTCAGGGTGCCCCGTTACAATTCGTAAGTGCTACAGAATATTTGTCCTTATGACAATATTCTAAGAATCTAAATTTTACATTATTTTTACCTATTAACAATTTCTCATAAATTGTTATGTAACGAATAACCCCGTTTAATCACCCCCCATTAACCATCAGTCATTTAGTCACTGATTGACTAAATGGATACTCGTCCCAAACCATTTGGGACAGGGTTTGCACTTGTTGGTCCGAGTCCACTTTCAAACAGTTCATCGCATGGTTAACAAGCCCATGCGGTGCGCGAGTAAGGTCGCCGGGAGCGCGTCTGCACGTCTCTGTGCAGACGCCGAAGCAGAAACCACTGCAACTGATGTCTCATCGGTTGCTGAAGCGACTCAGCCTGTGTCACCTGGTGACGCAGGCGCTCGTCATGAAGACACTCATGTCTTCACAGAGTATGAGCTCGGTGTCTCATACTCTCCTGATACGGAAGACGGATCCGTATCGACGGCGATCGAATCCAAGTCGCCAGCCAAGCGTGGCATGGATGATGCTATGCGTCGCAGCATCTTTGGTTCATCTGATGAATCAGATAAACCATCGCCGAAGCAAAGGCGCTCGAGGTCGCAAGACTCGGGCACTCACAGTGGTGTCGGTTCTCCTATTGACACCACTTCGCAACGAGGTGCCATTCCTTCTGTCGGCACGTCGCAAGAAGAGCGGGACCGCAGTGTGTTGCGTCTCGCTCCCGAGAAGTAGGCATGGATGCCAACCAAAATCCGTCATGGATCACTTGTCGGCGACGACGAGTGATCTTTATCGAACACGATGGTTCGATTCGTCAAGGATCCATCACCTTGACCCCATTGCGAAAACCTATCGCGCTGAGAATGAGTTCTTCATCGATGCTTTCTTTAAGCATCGGTGGTACAGTGGGAATCACAAGCGTGATGGTCCCTCACTACTTCAGGCGTGGAACGCCTACATCCATAACCTTGAGGATGTAGGTCGTGACGCTTGGAACGACAAACTTATCAAAGCTCGTGATAAGTTTGAAAAGCGAACCCCGACAGGTGCACGCTGCAAGCTGCATCTTCTGTCAAGGGAGAAAGGATTATCCTGCCTCTCTTGGGGAGACTCGTGCCCATGTTGTGTGAACAACTCTGCACGAGCACCTAAGGAGGCTTACCTCCTTACCAGCCCGTGGTGGCGCGTACGAGTCTCTACTGAGATGTACGAAGGGATTGACAACCTGAAATCCCTTTACGACCGTACCGGGAAGACTTTCTCCGGCGGTCCTTCTGCGGCACAGGATGTTCCGTATCGTGCTGCTCAACCAGACCCAGAACGTCAACCATCAGTTGGGAGCGGGGCTCCCAAGTATCCCAGGACGGGGGATAGCCGCGCCACCGGACGAGGTAACTCGTCCGACGTCCGTTCACGTCGCGGTGGTTCAACAGCTGCTCAACTAGATAGCGCTGGCCACCGCGAGAGTCCTCTAATGGAGGTGGAGGAGGAGGAAAGACGCTCTCCACACGATCATGTGGATCCGTGTGTTCCCGAGAGCTTCTTTGATCGCGTAACGCAAGGGTTACGCGACGATCTCGAACATGAGCGGAATAGGCGTCTCCAACTGGAGGACGCTGTCTTGAAGCATCGAGCTGAGTTTGCCTTTGCTCAGCTCGAGAACGAGAGAGCTCTGACGTCTCTGTGTGACGAGCTAAGGGTAGCTCGTGGGGATTGTTGATCGGTCTCGGGCTGAGATAACTGCTCTTCAGACCCTTGTCGATATCCACCATCGGGAGCACAAGGCCCTCTGTGAGATGCTTGAGCGCAAGGGCGTTCTTCATCGGAAGAAGCAGCGTACTGATGGTACGGCTTTAGCCGACCAACGTAAAACGTGGGATGCGTTCACATCTTACGTGGTAACTCGATCGTGTATGCATTGCCTAGGCGGTGCAATACACGAAATGGGCCGATGTACTTGGGTAGTAGTTTACTGCTACCCAAGTTAGTCACTGCATGCTTTGGTAGGTTAACCGTAGACAGTAGGACTAAGTCACCTTTATTAAATGAAAGAGTGTTTGCCCTTCCATTCTTGTCAGCGTTTTGCTTTTGCTTATCCACCGCTTCGGCGATGGAGTCTAGCACAAAACGGACTACCGTTTCACGATCCAGTACGAACTCATCTGATGACTCGTTAGCTTCAGTGCGCTGTGAGTGCACTGCAGCAACATCAATCGTTTCTTCAGTGAGGGCTTCCGCACTCTCACTGGCATCATCTTCTTCGATATCGATGTTATCGATATCGGCATCAAACGCAATGACCTCTTCGTCAGAGCGTGATGAGCGTGAACCAAATCGGTTTTTGCTCGCGCGAGTCCCTCCCCCCCTTAAACCGGAGTTACACTCTAGTAAGGTGGGTACACGCGGATGGCGCAAGCCATTCACGAAAAACGGTGGATGGGTCGTGGACGCATGCACCGAGTTGTTGATGGCAAACTCTACCATCGGCAAAAACTCACTCCAACTCTTAAAGGAGTGTACGTATCCTCGAAGTATCTCTTCAAGGACACGATTGGCACGTTCCGTCTGACCATCTGACTCTGGATGATCAGATGTTGACATCTTCAAGCGCGTTCCGAGTGATTTGAACACGGAACGCCAGAAATCAGCAGTGAATCGTGGATCTCTGTCTGATACGAGTTCACGGGGCAACCCATGAAGTCGGAAGATGGTGTCAATAAAGACACAAGCACAGCCACTTGCCGTGATTGTCTCTGGTACAGCCACAAGGTGTACCATTTTGCTGAATCTGTCAACAAATACGAGAATACCCGTATTCCCGCGTGCGTCTTTGGGTAACCCGAAGACGAAATCCATTGAGATGGATTCCCAGCACTCAGCCGGAACCGGTAGAGGCTGTAAAGGTGCACGCAGTGAAGGACTTGACTTCACTCGTTGGCAGACTTCGCATGCGCGAACATACTTTCGCACAAACTGATACTGGCGGGGCCAGTAAAAGTCTCGACTTACCGTGAGATATGTTTTCTCTCGGCCACGATGTCCTCCTATAGGAGCATCGTGATACTCGAACATGATCCGCAAACGCAGATCAATATCATCTGGAATGACAACACGTGGTGTGTCACCAGAAACGGCTGTATAGTACAGTAAACCGTTACGAGTAGTGTATCGATCTGATGCAGATCGATACGCAGACGACAATCGTTTCAACGATTCTCGAGATGGCTGTGAGAGATGTGACAACAACTTCTACAATCTCTTTGGGCATACGCCCGCATCACATCATCATACAACGTTGTAGATGGGACTGAGGACGTCATAACCGCAACAGTGGCTGCATTACTGTTGGGTTTCACGACTGGTTCAAAGTCGGGACGACGTGAGAATGCATCAGCGACGACATTAAGTCGTCCTGGTTTGTACTCGACCGTAAAGTTGTATTCCGCAAAGAATGACAACCACCGCGCCATTCGTTGTGAAAGGTGCGGGCTGTTCACTGCCGTGCGTAACAACGCATGGTCTGTGTAAACAATGAAGGGTCTATCTCCTAATAGATAGACTCTGAACTTCGCGAGTGCATACTTCATGGCAAGGAGTTCCTTGTCATGCACTGGATAGTTCCGCGCAGCTGGTTGCAGCTGACGCGACTGATAGCAGACGACGCGTTCAACGCCTTCAAGATCGTACTGCATTAATGCACAGCCGATAGCGAAATCGCTGGCATCACAGACCACATGAAATGGCCTGTCTTGATCGGCTATTGCTAGGACTGGGGATTGTATCAAGCTCTGCTTGATACCATCAAAGGAGCGTTGACATTCAGCGTTCCATAACCACCTCTCGTTCTTTTTCAACAAACGAGAGAGGTGCACAGTCATCTCGGCGTAATTGCGTGAATACTTATGCAAATACGCCGCTAGCCCAAGGAATTTTCGAAGACCTTTGACATCGACCGGCACAGGCCAGTCGGTGATCGCCTTGATCTTTTCGGGATCAGGACGTACACCGTTCTTACCAGCGATGCACCCAAGAAGTGATATTCCGCTTGCTGCAAAGATACACTTATTAAGGTTTGCATACAATTGATGCTTTCGCATGATTGTAAGAACTTGTCGGACGTGTACCTGTGAACCTCAACGTCCGACTTTCCATCCATAGCTCGACTATGGATGAATACGTCATCGAAATAACTCGGCGCGAATTCTCGTACTGGTCTCAACAGATGTGATACACATCTGTTGAACGTGGCAGGGGCATTACTGAGCCCTTGTGGCATTACTAGCCATTCCCAGAGCATGCCGCTAGGCGTGCTAACTGCGGTATAGGGTATGTCCCGTTCTCGCATAAGGATTTGATAGAAGCCATCCATCAAATCCATGGACGAAAAGATGGTGCTTTTTGCCATACCATCAATGATGGCATCCTTTCTTGGGATCGGCGTTTGAGCCGTTACCGTTGCAGCATTCAACTTGTTAAATGCATGCACTGTCCGCCACCCTCCTGTTGCTTTTCGCACACAGAAGGTCGGAGAGCTATGTGGGGAAGTTGATTCCCTCACATGGCCCGCAGCTAAACGATCGGCAAAGAACTTGTCAATCGCAAGTACTTGTTCACGAGGCAGTGGCCACTGCTTCATGACACAGTACTTCGAGCCTGGTTTAAGCTCGACCTCGTGTCGAGTACCTTTATCCTTTGGTAATTCGCACGTAACAGTTTCAGGGAATACATCCTTGAATTCAACCAAATCTTCATAGAGAGGATTTTTCTTGAGCGATTCCCATGATTGGGAGTCATATCGCTCAATTCGTGTCTTTTCATCTAGGACACTCTCGTCCATAGATGAACTACTGAGAGCTCTCTCGTTCTCAGTGAACACTGTTGCTGACCTTATGTCGGATACACACTCGTCGTCAGCGACGAGTACGCAGATCTGCTTGACTTTGCCACTGCGCAGATCACGCAAGAACCTTTTATGTTCGAGCGTTGGCAACTGAGTGATCTCCGAAGTTGACTTCGGAGGCGCAATCAGATCAAGTGTATAAGCGCCTACACTTGATCCGTCATTGACTATGACATTCAATGTCTCTGTCATTTCCTGGGGACTTATTCCCTCAGGCCTCGAAGGACTTATTCCTTCGGCTTCCCGGGGACTTATTCCCGCGGGTTTCGGGGAACATATTTCCGCCGTATTTGTAATATTGGGACTTATTCCCTTAATTTCCTCTAGCTGGGGTTGCGCAACCACAGCGAGATCCTCTACGAAAGACTCTCCAGTCGATCTAGGATTATCGTTTCGCTTAACCTGAGCGATCGATTGCTTCTCTTCTAGATGTTCCCCGCTAGGGATACATCTTTGTCCCGGTCCACTCGACTTATTCGAGTGATGGCCTTCGGCGCAGCCTGTGTTTCGTCACAGCCGCCGGAACTTTGCTCCGAAGTGTAACCGTTTGGTACACTAAGGTTTTGTGCAGTCGTACTAACGACCGTACCACAAGTGAGGCCATCGCACTCACTCGTAGTACATCCACACGCTTGTGGACGCTCCAAAACGTTCATCAGATGGCCATCTGATGAACAAGCGGCAGGCATCGTTACTGTTCGATGTTGCCAGTTTACCCGTGGTTCGTATCTTCTGAGCCACGACATTCCAAGGATGACATCAAATTTTTCATCCAAATTCAAAACGATAAAGTCATCGTCATATTGGGTATCTTCTAGCGTATAGTGGATCTTCACTATACGCTTCATGACGGTCACGGATGCGCCTGTCGCAAGACGTACCGTCACCCTCGTAGGAGGTGTGTCACATTCACTGAACTTAAAATGACCATCTTCTATCGATTGGCGTCGCACAAAATTGTTGGACGCCCTACAATCAACTAGAGCTCGAAGGGACAACTTATTCGTCACTTCGAGTTTCAATGCAATGAGTGAGATCTCATTACCCAGAGCAGCAACGCACAACGTTTGTGTGTTGGGAGCAACCTTCATCAAGACGCCTACAAAGTTTCTTGACGTTGCTGGACCAGTAGGGTGCTCCACACCTACTGATCCTGTCCGTTTTTTGACGGTCCATCCCGTTGTTGCGTCTTTGCTCCAACAGAGGACCCGCGTCCCTGCCCCTTTCTCATAGGTGGACGGTCACTACGCCCAGTGTTGCGAGACACTGGACGAGGGGCACTACACTCGTAAGCGTAGTGTCCTGTCTTTTGACATCTGTTGCATCTCTGCAACTTCTTGTAGTCTGTAGAGCGAGCCTTCTCGCTCTCTACAAAACAGAGTTCCATCGGCTCTGGACCTCCGCTGTCATATCGTCTCGGTTGACGATATGATTTCGAGCTGGTGCGAGCCTGTCTCAGACTGAAGTCTTCCTGTTCCGCAATGGAAATGGCTTGTTCTAGTGAATCTAGTTCAAGCCGGAACAGGTGAGTCTTGACGGGACCATCCGCAAGACCCTGCATGAACACTGAAACCAACGTGTGTTCGTCAACCGGGTTGGAACTTATACAACTCGTGAGATGTCGTATATTTTGCGCGTAAAGCGTGCACATCACGCTTACCCTGTTTGAGCTTCAAGAGTTCGGTTCGAGCTCTGAACTCAGCTCTAGGCGGTTCAAACTTTTGTCTGAGCCGCGACTTGAAGACTTCCAACGACCCAAACGCACATGGGTCGTGCAACTTGAGCCCCAGTGCCCAAGTCTTGGCACGTCCTGCCAGATTTGACTGGGCAAATGCAACTTGCACATCCCCGTCGTCGATGCGACGCGCCCTTATGGCGTCATCCAATTCGACAAACCATCTCAATAGGGAGCCTTCTTCGACCCCCCTATACTTTGAGATGTCAATCTTCAAAGTCTCGGGTCGACGCGAGTGCATCGACCCGCCAGCAGCAGCCTGCTGCTGTCTCAACAGTTCAAACTGTTGAGCACCCTGTTCTCTCAACAACTCTGCTTGTTGAGAGCCTTGTTGGTGAAGCAAGGCTACTTTCTCGCGTTCAGCGTCAAGTTCATTTTGAATGAACTTGGCGATAGTAGCATGTTGGGCATCTCTATTGAGAGCCTCTAGCATGACGCTAACAGCATGGATGCCCATGGTCGAACCCATTCGTTCAACCGCATCCCATTCGACATCGCTCAAATGGGAGTAGCCGTCACGCGTAGCGTGAAAGCTTTGGTCATCTTCATCATCCAACATATTCATGTTGGATGTGAACGTGGTCCTTGGACGGACTACGAAGTGCTACCAGGTGTAACGGGGCACCCTGAAGCTTGTAATGGTGACAGTGCAAGCTACTTATTCTGATGACAGAATAAGGCGGTGCCTCGTAACTTCACGTACACTCGTACGTGCAGAGGAAGACGGTAAGAAGAAGCGAGTACTTGGTTAAACTAAAAAGTAGAACTGTACTTATCATAGTTAATGTCTGCAATAAATCACTATTTATCTTCATCTAACTATGTCTAAATACAAATGTGTAAATCAGTTATCTGCTCACCACTCATTGCGTGCGTCTGTCGTGGCGCGTCTTCGTTGGTTGATATAATGGCCTATATCAACCAATTAGGAACAACTCGTAAGTGCTACAGAATATTTGTCCTTATGACAATATTCCGAGAATATAACTCTTATAGTTATATTCTATTAACAATTTCTTATAAATTGTTATGTAACAATTCACCCCGTTACATAGATGAACTACTGAGAACTCTCTCGTTCTCAGTAAATACTGTTGCTGACCTTATGTCGGATACACACTCGTCGTCAGCGACGAGTACGCAGATCTGCTTGACTTTGCCACTACGCAGATCACGCAAGAACCTTTTATATTCGAGCGTTGGCAACTGAGTGATCTCCGAAGTCAACTTCGGAGGCGCAATCAGATCAAGTGTATAAGCGCCTACAATTGATCCGTCATTGACTATGACATTCAATGTCTCTGTCATTTCCTGGGGACTTATTCCCTCAGGCCTCGAAGGACTTATTCCTTCGGCTTCCCGGGGACTTATTCCCGCGGGTTTCGGGGAACTTATTTCCGCCGTATTTGTAATCTTGGGACTTATTCCCTTAATTTCCTCTAGCTGGGGTTGCGCAACCATAGCGAGATCCTCTACGAAAGACTCTCCAGTCGATCTAGGATTATCGTTTCGCTTAACCTGAGCGATCGATTGTTTCTCTTCTAGATGTTCCCCGCTAGGGATACAACTTTGTCCCGGTCCACTCGACTTATTCGAGTGATGGCCTTCGGCGCAGCCTGTGTTTCGTCACAGCCGCTGGAATCTTGCTCCGAAGTGTAACCGTTTGTTACACTAAGGTTTTGTGCAGTCGTACTAACGACCGTACCACACGTGAGGCCATCGCACTCACTCGTAGTACATCCACACGCTTGTGGACGCTCCAAAACGTTCATCAGATGGCCATCTGATGAACAAGCGGCAGGCATCGTTACTGTTCGATGTTGCCAGTTTACCCGTGCTTCGTACCTTCTGAGCCACGGTATTCCAAGGATGACATCAAATTTTTCATCCACATCCAATACGATAAAGTCATCATCATATTGGGTATCTTCTAGCGTACAGTGGATCTTCACTATACGCTTCATGACGGTTACGGATGCGCCTGTCGCAAGACGTACCAACATCCTCGTAGGAGGTGTGTCACATTCACTGAACTTAAAATGACCATCTTCTAGCGATTGGCGTCGCACAAAAATTGTTGGAGGCCCCACAATCGACTAGAGCTCGAAGCGACAACTCATTTGTCACTTCGAGTTTCAAGGTAATGGGTGAGATCTCATTACCTAGAGCAGCAACGCACAACGTTTGTGTGTTGGGAGCAGCCTTCATCGAGAACCCTACAAATTCTCTTGACGTTTCTGGACCAGTAGGGTGCTCCACACCTACTGATCCTGTCCGTTTTTTACGGTCCATCCCTTTGTTGCGTCTTTGCACCAACAGCGGACCCGCGTCCCTGCCCCTTTATCATGGGTGGACGGTCACTACGCCCAGTGTTGCGAGACACTGGACGAGGGGCACTACACTCGTAAGCGTAGTGTCCTGTCTTCTGACATCTGTTGCATTTCTGCAACTTCTTGTAGTCTGTAGAGCGAGCCTTCTCGCTCTCTACATAACAGAGTTCCATCGGCTCTGGACCTCCGCTGTCATATCGTCTCGGTTGACGATATGATGTCGAGCTGGCGCGAGCCTGTCTCAGACTGAAGTCTTCCTGTTCCGCAATGGATACGGCTTGTTTTAGTGAATCTAGTTCAAGCCGGAACAGGTGAGTCTTGACGGGACCATCCGCAAGACCCTGCATGAACACCGAAACCAACGTGTGTTCATCCACCGGATTGGAGCTTATACAACTCGTAAGATGTCGTATATGTTGGGCGTAAGCGTGCACATCACGCTTACCCTGTTTGAGCTTCAAAAGTTCGGTTCGAGCTCTGAACTCAGCTCTAGGCGGTTCAAACGTTTGTCTGAGCCGCGACTTGAAGACTTTTAACGACCCGAACGCATGTGGGTCGTGCAACTTGAGTCCCAAAGCCCAAGTCTTGGCACGTCCTGCCAGATTTGACTGGGCAAATGCAACTTGCATATCCCCGTCGTCGATGCGACGCGCCCTTATGGCGTCATCCAATTCGACGAACCATCTCAATAGGGAGCCCTCTTCGACTCCCCTGTACTTGGAGATGTCACACTTCAAGGTCTCGGGTCGACGCGAGTGCATCGACCCACCAGCAGCAGCCTGCTGCTGTCTCAACAGTTCAAACTGTTGAGCACCTTGTTCTCTCAACAACTCTGCTTGTTGAGAGCCTTGTTGGTGAAGCAAGGCTACTTTCTCGCGTTCAGCGTCAAGTTCATTTTGAATGAACTTGGCGATAGTAGCATGTTGGGCATCTCTATTGAGAGCCTCTAGCATGACGCTAACAGCATGGATGCCCATGGTCGAACCCATTCGTTCAACCGCATCCCATTCGACATCGCTCAAATGGGAGTAGCCGTCACGCGTAGCGTGAAAGCTTTGGTCATCTTCATCATCCAACATATTCATGTTGGATGTGAACGTGGTCCTTGGACGGACTACGAAGTGCTACCAGGTGTAACGGGGCACCCTGAAGCTTGTAATGGTGACAGTGCAAGCTACTTATTCTGATGACAGAATAAGGCGGTGCCTCGTAACTTCACGTACACTCGTACGTGCAGAGGAAGACGGTAAGAAGAAGCGAGTACTTGGTTAAAGTAAAAGTAGAACTGTATTTATAATAGTTAATGTCTGCAATAAATCACTATTTATCTTCATCTAACTATGTCTAAATACAAATGTGTAAATCAGTTATCTGCTCACCACTCATTGCGTGCGTCTGTCGTGGCGCGTCTTCGTTGGTTGATATAATGGCCTATATCAACCAATTAGGAACAACTCGTAAGTGCTACAGAATATTTGTCCTTATGACAATATTCCGAGAATATAACTCTTATAGTTATATTCTATTAACAATTTCTTATAAATTGTTATGTAACAATTCACCCCGTTACATAGATGAACTACTGAGAACTCTCTCGTTCTCAGTAAATACTGTTGCTGACCTTATGTCGGATACACACTCGTCGTCAGCGACGAGTACGCAGATCTGCTTGACTTTGCCACTACGCAGATCACGCAAGAACCTTTTATATTCGAGCGTTGGCAACTGAGTGATCTCCGAAGTCAACTTCGGAGGCGCAATCAGATCAAGTGTATAAGCGCCTACAATTGATCCGTCATTGACTATGACATTCAATGTCTCTGTCATTTCCTGGGGACTTATTCCCTCAGGCCTCGAAGGACTTATTCCTTCGGCTTCCCGGGGACTTATTCCCTCGGGTTTCGGGGAACTTATTTCCGCCGTATTTGTAATCTTGGGACTTATTCCCTTTACTTCCTCTAGCTGGGGTTGCGCAACCATAGCGAGATCCTCTACGAAAGACTCTCCAGTCGATCTAGGATTATCGTTTCGCTTAACCTGAGCGATCGATTGTTTCTCTTCTAGATGTTCCCCGCTAGGGATACAACTTTGTCCCGGTCCACTCGACTTATTCGAGTGATGGCCTTCGGCGCAGCCTGTGTTTCGTCACAGCCGCCGGAATCTTGCTCCGAAGTGTAACCGTTTGTTACACTAAGGTTTTGTGCAGTCGTACTAACGACCGTACCACACGTGAGGCCATCGCACTCACTCGTAGTACATCCACACGCTTGTGGACGCTCCCAAAACGTTCATCAGATGGCCATCTGATGAACAAGCGGCAGGCATCGTTACTGTTCGATGTTGCCAGTTTACCCGTGCTTCGTACCTTCTGAGCCACGGTATTCCAAGGATGACATCAAATTTTTCATCCACATCCAATACGATAAAGTCATCATCATATTGGGTATCTTCTAGCGTACAGTGGATCTTCACTATACGCTTCATGACGGTTACGGATGCGCCTGTCGCAAGACGTACCAACATCCTCGTAGGAGGTGTGTCACATTCACTGAACTTAAAATGACCATCTTCTAGCGATTGGCGTCGCACAAAATTGTTGGAGGCCCTACAATCGACTAGAGCTCGAAGCGACAACTCATTTGTCACTTCGAGTTTCAAGGTAATGGGTGAGATCTCATTACCTAGAGCAGCAACGCACAACGTTTGTGTGTTGGGAGCAGCCTTCATCGAGAACCCTACAAATTCTCTTGACGTTTCTGGACCAGTAGGGTGCTCCACACCTACTGATCCTGTCCGTTTTTTACGGTCCATCCCTTTGTTGCGTCTTTGCACCAACAGCGGACCCGCGTCCCTGCCCCTTTCTCATGGGTGGACGGTCACTACGCCCAGTGTTGCGAGACACTGGACGAGGGGCACTACACTCGTAAGCGTAGTGTCCTGTCTTCTGACATCTGTTGCATTTCTGCAACTTCTTGTAGTCTGTAGAGCGAGCCTTCTCGCTCTCTACATAACAGAGTTCCATCGGCTCTGGACCTCCGCTGTCATATCGTCTCGGTTGACGATATGATGTCGAGCTGGCGCGAGCCTGTCTCAGACTGAAGTCTTCCTGTTCCGCAATGGATACGGCTTGTTTTAGTGAATCTAGTTCAAGCCGGAACAGGTGAGTCTTGACGGGACCATCCGCAAGACCCTGCATGAACACCGAAACCAACGTGTGTTCATCCACCGGATTGGAACTTATACAACTCGTAAGATGTCGTATATGTTGGGCGTAAGCGTGCACATCACGCTTACCCTGTTTGAGCTTCAAGAGTTCGGTTCGAGCCCTGAACTCAGCTCTAGGCGGTTCAAACGTTTGTCTGAGCCGCGACTTGAAGACTTCCAACGACCCAAACGCACATGGGTCGTGCAACTTGAGCCCCAGTGCCCAAGTCTTGGCACGTCCTGCCAGATTTGACTGGGCAAATGCAACTTGCACATCCCCGTCGTCGATGCGACGCGCCCTTATGGCGTCATCCAATTCGACAAACCATCTCAATAGGGAGCCTTCTTCGACCCCCCTATACTTTGAGATGTCAATCTTCAAAGTCTCGGGTCGACGCGAGTGCATCGACCCGCCAGCAGCAGCCTGCTGCTGTCTCAACAGTTCAAACTGTTGAGCACCTTGTTCTCTCAACAACTCTGCTTGTTGAGAGCCTTGTTGGTGAAGCAAGGCTACTTTCTCGCGTTCAGCGTCAAGTTCATTTTGAATGAACTTGGCGATAGTAGCATGTTGGGCATCTCTATTGAGAGCCTCTAGCATGACGCTAACAGCATGGATGCCCATGGTAGAACCCATTCGTTCAACCGCATCCCATTCGACATCGCTCAAATGGGAGTAGCCGTCACGCGTAGCGTGAAAGCTTTGGTCATCTTTCATCATCCAACATATTCATGTTGGATGTGAACGTGGTCCTTGGACGGACTACGAAGTGCTACCAGGTGTAACGGGGCACCCTGAAGCTTGTAATGGTGACAGTGCAAGCTACTTATTCTGATGACAGAATAAGGCGGTGCCTCGTAACTTCACGTACACTCGTACGTGCAGAGGAAGACGGTAAGAAGAAGCGAGTACTTGGTTAAAGTAAAAGTAGAACTGTATTTATAATAGTTAATGTCTGCAATAAATCACTATTTATCTTCATCTAACTATGTCTAAATACAAATGTGTAAATCAGTTATCTGCTCACCACTCATTGCGTGCGTCTGTCGTGGCGCGTCTTCGTTGGTTGATATAATGGCCTATATCAACCAATTAGGAACAACTCGTAAGTGCTACAGAATATTTGTCCTTATGACAATATTCCGAGAATATAACTCTTATAGTTATATTCTATTAACAATTTCTTATAAATTGTTATGTAACAATTCACCCCGTTACATAGATGAACTACTGAGAACTCTCTCGTTCTCAGTAAATACTGTTGCTGACCTTATGTCGGATACACACTCGTCGTCAGCGACGAGTACGCAGATCTGCTTGACTTTGCCACTACGCAGATCACGCAAGAACCTTTTATATTCGAGCGTTGGCAACTGAGTGATCTCCGAAGTCAACTTCGGAGGCGCAATCAGATCAAGTGTATAAGCGCCTACAATTGATCCGTCATTGACTATGACATTCAATGTCTCTGTCATTTCCTGGGGACTTATTCCCTCAGGCCTCGAAGGACTTATTCCTTCGGCTTCCCGGGGACTTATTCCCTCGGGTTTCGGGGAACTTATTTCCGCCGTATTTGTAATCTTGGGACTTATTCCCTTTACTTCCTCTAGCTGGGGTTGCGCAACCATAGCGAGATCCTCTACGAAAGACTCTCCAGTCGATCTAGGATTATCGTTTCGCTTAACCTGAGCGATCGATTGTTTCTCTTCTAGATGTTCCCCGCTAGGGATACAACTTTGTCCCGGTCCACTCGACTTATTCGAGTGATGGCCTTCGGCGCAGCCTGTGTTTCGTCACAGCCGCCGGAATCTTGCTCCGAAGTGTAACCGTTTGTTACACTAAGGTTTTGTGCAGTCGTACTAACGACCGTACCACACGTGAGGCCATCGCACTCACTCGTAGTACATCCACACGCTTGTGGACGCTCCAAAACGTTCATCAGATGGCCATCTGATGAACAAGCGGCAGGCATCGTTACTGTTCGATGTTGCCAGTTTACCCGTGCTTCGTACCTTCTGAGCCACGGTATTCCAAGGATGACATCAAATTTTTCATCCACATCCAATACGATAAAGTCATCATCATATTGGGTATCTTCTAGCGTACAGTGGATCTTCACTATACGCTTCATGACGGTTACGGATGCGCCTGTCGCAAGACGTACCAACATCCTCGTAGGAGGTGTGTCACATTCACTGAACTTAAAATGACCATCTTCTAGCGATTGGCGTCGCACAAAATTGTTGGAGGCCCTACAATCGACTAGAGCTCGAAGCGACAACTCATTTGTCACTTCGAGTTTCAAGGTAATGGGTGAGATCTCATTACCTAGAGCAGCAACGCACAACGTTTGTGTGTTGGGAGCAGCCTTCATCGAGAACCCTACAAATTCTCTTGACGTTTCTGGACCAGTAGGGTGCTCCACACCTACTGATCCTGTCCGTTTTTTACGGTCCATCCCTTTGTTGCGTCTTTGCACCAACAGCGGACCCGCGTCCCTGCCCCTTTCTCATGGGTGGACGGTCACTACGCCCAGTGTTGCGAGACACTGGACGAGGGGCACTACACTCGTAAGCGTAGTGTCCTGTCTTCTGACATCTGTTGCATTTCTGCAACTTCTTGTAGTCTGTAGAGCGAGCCTTCTCGCTCTCTACATAACAGAGTTCCATCGGCTCTGGACCTTCCGCTGTCATATCGTCTCGGTTGACGATATGATGTCGAGCTGGCGCGAGCCTGTCTCAGACTGAAGTCTTCCTGTTCCGCAATGGATACGGCTTGTTTTAGTGAATCTAGTTCAAGCCGGAACAGGTGAGTCTTGACGGGACCATCCGCAAGACCCTGCATGAACACCGAAACCAACGTGTGTTCATCCACCGGATTGGAACTTATACAACTCGTAAGATGTCGTATATGTTGGGCGTAAGCGTGCACATCACGCTTACCCTGTTTGAGCTTCAAGAGTTCGGTTCGAGCCCTGAACTCAGCTCTAGGCGGTTCAAACGTTTGTCTGAGCCGCGACTTGAAGACTTCCAACGACCCAAACGCACATGGGTCGTGCAACTTGAGCCCCAGTGCCCAAGTCTTGGCACGTCCTGCCAGATTTGACTGGGCAAATGCAACTTGCACATCCCCGTCGTCGATGCGACGCGCCCTTATGGCGTCATCCAATTCGACAAACCATCTCAATAGGGAGCCTTCTTCGACCCCCCTATACTTTGAGATGTCAATCTTCAAAGTCTCGGGTCGACGCGAGTGCATCGACCCGCCAGCAGCAGCCTGCTGCTGTCTCAACAGTTCAAACTGTTGAGCACCTTGTTCTCTCAACAACTCTGCTTGTTGAGAACCTTGTTGGTGAAGCAAGGCTACTTTCTCGCGTTCAGCGTCAAGTTCATTTTGAATGAACTTGGCGATAGTAGCATGTTGGGCATCTCTATTGAGAGCCTCTAGCATGACGCTAACAGCATGGATGCCCATGGTAGAACCCATTCGTTCAACCGCATCCCATTCGACATCGCTCAAATGGGAGTAGCCGTCACGCGTAGCGTGAAAGCTTTGGTCATCTTCATCATCCAACATATTCATGTTGGATGTGAACGTGGTCCTTGGACGGACTACGAAGTGCTACCAGGTGTAACGGGGCACCCTGAAGCTTGTAATGGTGACAGTGCAAGCTACTTATTCTGATGACAGAATAAGGCGGTGCCTCGTAACTTCACGTACACTCGTACGTGCAGAGGAAGACGGTAAGAAGAAGCGAGTACTTGGTTAAAGTAAAAAGTAGAACTGTATTTATAATAGTTAATGTCTGCAATAAATCACTATTTATCTTCATCTAACTATGTCTAAATACAAATGTGTAAATCAGTTATCTGCTCACCACTCATTGCGTGCGTCTGTCGTGGCGCGTCTTCGTTGGTTGATATAATGGCCTATATCAACCAATTAGGATTTACTCGTAAGTGCTACAGAATATTTGTCCTTATGACAATATTCCGAGAATATAACTCTTATAGTTATATTCTATTAACAATTTCTTATAAATTGTTATGTAACAATTCACCCCGTTACATAGATGAACTACTGAGAACTCTCTCGTTCTCAGTAAATACTGTTGCTGACCTTATGTCGGATACACACTCGTCGTCAGCGACGAGTACGCAGATCTGCTTGACTTTGCCACTACGCAGATCACGCAAGAACCTTTTATATTCGAGCGTTGGCAACTGAGTGATCTCCGAAGTCAACTTCGGAGGCGCAATCAGATCAAGTGTATAAGCGCCTACAATTGATCCGTCATTGACTATGACATTCAATGTCTCTGTCATTTCCTGGGGACTTATTCCCTCAGGCCTCGAAGGACTTATTCCTTCGGCTTCCCGGGGACTTATTCCCTCGGGTTTCGGGGAACTTATTTCCGCCGTATTTGTAATCTTGGGACTTATTCCCTTTACTTCCTCTAGCTGGGGTTGCGCAACCATAGCGAGATCCTCTACGAAAGACTCTCCAGTCGATCTAGGATTATCGTTTCGCTTAACCTGAGCGATCGATTGTTTCTCTTCTAGATGTTCCCCGCTAGGGATACAACTTTGTCCCGGTCCACTCGACTTATTCGAGTGATGGCCTTCGGCGCAGCCTGTGTTTCGTCACAGCCGCCGGAATCTTGCTCCGAAGTGTAACCGTTTGTTACACTAAGGTTTTGTGCAGTCGTACTAACGACCGTACCACACGTGAGGCCATCGCACTCACTCGTAGTACATCCACACGCTTGTGGACGCTCCAAAACGTTCATCAGATGGCCATCTGATGAACAAGCGGCAGGCATCGTTACTGTTCGATGTTGCCAGTTTACCCGTGCTTCGTACCTTCTGAGCCACGGTATTCCAAGGATGACATCAAATTTTTCATCCACATCCAATACGATAAAGTCATCATCATATTGGGTATCTTCTAGCGTACAGTGGATCTTCACTATACGCTTCATGACGGTTACGGATGCGCCTGTCGCAAGACGTACCAACATCCTCGTAGGAGGTGTGTCACATTCACTGAACTTAAAAATGACCATCTTCTAGCGATTGGCGTCGCACAAAATTGTTGGAGGCCCCACAATCGACTAGAGCTCGAAGCGACAACTCATTTGTCACTTCGAGTTTCAAGGTAATGGGTGAGATCTCATTACCTAGAGCAGCAACGCACAACGTTTGTGTGTTGGGAGCAGCCTTCATCGAGAACCCTACAAATTCTCTTGACGTTTCTGGACCAGTAGGGTGCTCCACACCTACTGATCCTGTCCGTTTTTTACGGTCCATCCCTTTGTTGCGTCTTTGCACCAACAGCGGACCCGCGTCCCTGCCCCTTTCTCATGGGTGGACGGTCACTACGCCCAGTGTTGCGAGACACTGGACGAGGGGCACTACACTCGTAAGCGTAGTGTCCTGTCTTCTGACATCTGTTGCATTTCTGCAACTTCTTGTAGTCTGTAGAGCGAGCCTTCTCGCTCTCTACATAACAGAGTTCCATCGGCTCTGGACCTCCGCTGTCATATCGTCTCGGTTGACGATATGATGTCGAGCTGGCGCGAGCCTGTCTCAGACTGAAGTCTTCCTGTTCCGCAATGGATACGGCTTGTTTTAGTGAATCTAGTTCAAGCCGGAACAGGTGAGTCTTGACGGGACCATCCGCAAGACCCTGCATGAACACCGAAACCAACGTGTGTTCATCCACCGGATTGGAACTTATACAACTCGTAAGATGTCGTATATGTTGGGCGTAAGCGTGCACATCACGCTTACCCTGTTTGAGCTTCAAGAGTTCGGTTCGAGCCCTGAACTCAGCTCTAGGCGGTTCAAACGTTTGTCTGAGCCGCGACTTGAAGACTTCCAACGACCCAAACGCACATGGGTCGTGCAACTTGAGCCCCAGTGCCCAAGTCTTGGCACGTCCTGCCAGATTTGACTGGGCAAATGCAACTTGCACATCCCCGTCGTCGATGCGACGCGCCCTTATGGCGTCATCCAATTCGACAAACCATCTCAATAGGGAGCCTTCTTCGACCCCCTATACTTTGAGATGTCAATCTTCAAAGTCTCGGGTCGACGCGAGTGCATCGACCCGCCAGCAGCAGCCTGCTGCTGTCTCAACAGTTCAAACTGTTGAGCACCTTGTTCTCTCAACAACTCTGCTTGTTGAGAGCCTTGTTGGTGAAGCAAGGCTACTTTCTCGCGTTCAGCGTCAAGTTCATTTTGAATGAACTTGGCGATAGTAGCATGTTGGGCATCTCTATTGAGAGCCTCTAGCATGACGCTAACAGCATGGATGCCCATGGTCGAACCCATTCGTTCAACCGCATCCCATTCGACATCGCTCAAATGGGAGTAGCCGTCACGCGTAGCGTGAAAGCTTTGGTCATCTTCATCATCCAACATATTCATGTTGGATGTGAACGTGGTCCTTGGACGGACTACGAAGTGCTACCAGGTGTAACGGGGCACCCTGAAGCTTGTAATGGTGACAGTGCAAGCTACTTATTCTGATGACAGAATAAGGCGGTGCCTCGTAACTTCACGTACACTCGTACGTGCAGAGGAAGACGGTAAGAAGAAGCGAGTACTTGGTTAAAGTAAAAAGTAGAACTGTACTTATCATAGTTAATGTCTGCAATAAATCACTATTTATCTTCATCTAACTATGTCTAAATACAAATGTGTAAATCAGTTATCTGCTCACCACTCATTGCGTGCGTCTGTCGTGGCGCGTCTTCGTTGGTTGATATAATGGCCTATATCAGCCAATTAGGATTTACTCGTAAGTGCTACAGAATATTTGTCCTTATGACAATATTCTGAGAATATAACTCTTATAGTTATATTCTATTAACAATTTCTTATCAATTGTTATGTAACAATTCACCCCGTTACATAGGTGAACTACTGAGAACTCTCTCGTTCTCAGTAAATACTGTCGCTGACCTTATGTCGGATACACACTCGTCGTCAGCGACGAGTACGCAGATCTGCTTGACTTTGCCACTACGCAGATCACGCAAGAACCTTTTATATTCGAGCGTTGGCAACTGAGTGATCTCCGAAGTCAACTTCGGAGGCGCAATCAGATCAAGTGTATAAGCGCCTACACTTGATCCGTCATTGACTATGACATTCAATGTCTCTGTCATTTCCTGGGGACTTATTCCCTCAGGCCTCGAAGGACTTATTCCTTCGGCTTCCCGGGGACTCATTCCCTCGGGTTTCGGGGAACTTATTTCCGCCGTATTTGTAATCTTGGGACTTATTCCCTTTACTTCCTCTAGCTGGGGTTGCGCAACCATAGCGAGATCCTCTACGAAAGACTCTCCAGTCGATCTAGGATTATCGTTTCGCTTAACCTGAGCGATCGATTGTTTCTCTTCTAGATGTTCCCCGCTAGGGATACAACTTTGTCCCGGTCCACTCGACTTATTCGAGTGATGGCCTTCGGCGCAGCCTGTGTTTCGTCACAGCCGCCGGAATCTTGCTCCGAAGTGTAACCGTTTGTTACACTAAGGTTTTGTGCAGTCGTACTAACGACCGTACCACACGTGAGGCCATCGCACTCACTCGTAGTACATCCACACGCTTGTGGACGCTCCAAAACGTTCATCAGATGGCCATCTGATGAACAAGCGGCAGGCATCGTTACTGTTCGATGTTGCCAGTTTACCCGTGCTTCGTACCTTCTGAGCCACGGTATTCCAAGGATGACATCAAATTTTTCATCCACATCCAATACGATAAAGTCATCATCATATTGGGTATCTTCTAGCGTACAGTGGATCTTCACTATACGCTTCATGACGGTTACGGATGCGCCTGTCGCAAGACGTACCAACATCCTCGTAGGAGGTGTGTCACATTCACTGAACTTAAAATGACCATCTTCTAGCGATTGGCGTCGCACAAAATTGTTGGAGGCCCCACAATCGACTAGAGCTCGAAGCGACAACTCATTTGTCACTTCGAGTTTCAAGGTAATGGGTGAGATCTCATTACCTAGAGCAGCAACGCACAACGTTTGTGTGTTGGGAGCAGCCTTCATCGAGAACCCTACAAATTCTCTTGACGTTTCTGGACCAGTAGGGTGCTCCACACCTACTGATCCTGTCCGTTTTTTACGGTCCATCCCTTTGTTGCGTCTTTGCACCAACAGCGGACCCGCGTCCCTGCCCCTTTCTCATGGGTGGACGGTCACTACGCCCAGTGTTGCGAGACACTGGACGAGGGGCACTACACTCGTAAGCGTAGTGTCCTGTCTTCTGACATCTGTTGCATTTCTGTAACTTCTTGTAGTCTGTAGAGCGAGCCTTCTCGCTCTCTACATAACAGAGTTCCATCGGCTCTGGACCTCCGCTGTCATATCGTCTCGGTTGACGATATGATGTCGAGCTGGCGCGAGCCTGTCTCAGACTGAAGTCTTCCTGTTCCGCAATGGATACGGCTTGTTTTAGTGAATCTAGTTCAAGCCGGAACAGGTGAGTCTTGACGGGACCATCCGCAAGACCCTGCATGAACACCGAAACCAACGTGTGTTCATCCACCGGATTGGAACTTATACAACTCGTAAGATGTCGTATATGTTGGGCGTAAGCGTGCACATCACGCTTACCCTGTTTGAGCTTCAAGAGTTCGGTTCGAGCCCTGAACTCAGCTCTAGGCGGTTCAAACGTTTGTCTGAGCCGCGACTTGAAGACTTCCAACGACCCAAACGCACATGGGTCGTGCAACTTGAGCCCCAGTGCCCAAGTCTTGGCACGTCCTGCCAGATTTGACTGGGCAAATGCAACTTGCACATCCCCGTCGTCGATGCGACGCGCCCTTATGGCGTCATCCAATTCGACGAACCATCTCAATAGGGAGCCTTCTTCGACCCCCTATACTTTGAGATGTCAATCTTCAAAGTCTCGGGTCGACGCGAGTGCATCGACCCGCCAGCAGCAGCCTGCTGCTGTCTCAACAGTTCAAACTGTTGAGCACCTTGTTCTCTCAACAACTCTGCTTGTTGAGAACCTTGTTGGTGAAGCAAGGCTACTTTCTCGCGTTCAGCGTCAAGTTCATTTTGAATGAACTTGGCGATAGTAGCATGTTGGGCATCTCTATTGAGAGCCTCTAGCATGACGCTAACAGCATGGATGCCCATGGTCGAACCCATTCGTTCAACCGCATCCCATTCGACATCGCTCAAATGGGAGTAGCCGTCACGCGTAGCGTGAAAGCTTTGGTCATCTTCATCATCCAACATATTCATGTTGGATGTGAACGTGGTCCTTGGACGGACTACGAAGTGCTACCAGGTGTAACGGGGCACCCTGAAGCTTGTAATGGTGACAGTGCAAGCTACTTATTCTGATGACAGAATAAGGCGGTGCCTCGTAACTTCACGTACACTCGTACGTGCAGAGGAAGACGGTAAGAAGAAGCGAGTACTTGGTTAAAGTAAAAAGTAGAACTGTATTTATAATAGTTAATGTCTGCAATAAATCACTATTTATCTTCATCTAACTATGTCTAAATACAAATGTGTAAATCAGTTATCTGCTCACCACTCATTGCGTGCGTCTGTCGTGGCGCGTCTTCGTTGGTTGATATAATGGCCTGTATCAACCAATTAGGAACAACTCGTAAGTGCTACAGAATATTTGTCCTTATGACAATATTCCGAGAATATAACTCTTATAGTTATATTCTATTAACAATTTCTCATAAATTGTTATGTAACGATTCACCCCGTTACACAAGACGGCACTGCTGCGCTGATCCAATATAGTCATTGACGATCAACCAATTGCATTCTCAACTTTGAGTAGCCGACGAATCGGTACAATCTTAAAGTAAGACGTGACACGACTGCTTCTTCATTATGTACCAGAACAATTCACCAGTAAAACAGGAAGTTTTACAACTTGGTGAGTTGACGACGAAAAACAACAGGCAAACGACAAAATGTAACATCAACACTTAAATTGGATGTCGCAGTGACCAACGTTTTGCTAGTAGTGTGAGCATCAGCACGCTGCCTCTACGGACATACCTAAAGCCGTTTTTAGTGATTAATCAACACACCTGCCTACACATGAGGCACCAGCTAGTTTGCATGGCAAAACGAGCGCTTGTGGTGCCGGTAAACGGTGACAGAGCCGGGCATGATAGAGTGGCGCTGAGTCAGCTGAGTTCAGCGAATGGCACGCTATGAGCGCAAATGCGCGATCTGAAATGCATCGACACTCGTCAGTCGTCAAGCTAAGAGTAAACACGGAGAAGCATGCGCATCTTCAGACCTGGTCCACGACATGATCATGCTCAAAGCACTCAACCTATTTACCCTTGACAAGGTAGTGGCGGACATCGGTAGACAGAGCGCCTCGATACTTGCAGTAAATTGCAGGGTCAAGTGCTGCATAAGCTCGAAACGCTCCGGTACTCGAGAACACCCGATAACTTGTGCTACTGTTTCGTCTCGATCAGCAAGACGAACCCTCTACTGATGCTCCAGAATGACCAACAAAATCGACATGGCAGACCAATCGATGATGTCCACATCAAAGCACATGCATAGCACACCACTCAAGCTACAACATACATACGGTGCGACCGTTAGACCACGGGGTGGGAGTTGTCAACCTACAATCTGTTGATGAACCAATTGACAATTTGTCCATCAAGGATCGGAATTGTCGCAGGAAAAGGTGAGGCCGGCCGCTAAATGGTGTAAACGTTGACGAGCATGGTTCGGCCGAAGCCAGCGACGGTCACGGACAAACGACGTTGTGGATGCAGTGACACCTTCATTCTTGTGCCGATCGAGGCAAAAGGAACCAATCGGTCAATCGATCGAGGTCAGATAGATAGAGAGTTGGCAAAAAAAGTCTCTGATGTCAAGCCAGCGCGGAGGACCAAGAGCATTTTCCGTGCCAAAGTTGGAATCCTGACGGAATGTGGATATCTTCTTGGGGCACTTGGAAGCCAACTCCTCTGATGAATGACAAGTGCCCGCATGTGAATGTCTTGATGGCACCTAGTTGGTCAGAAAACGGGTCACCGATGTAGGGAGGCAGAGAAGTATCGATAGGTAGCCCGCCCAGAGCCAGCAGGTGTAGAGCAGCTGCTACAACATGGTCGTATCGACACGAGTGGGAAGAGTTTGCACAGATCGAGTCGGACGACCATCCCACCTCCAACGGTGATGCACACACACCTCGTTGGGACATCACGTTGGATTCGACCGTGAAGGTGTCTCACTACCTCACTCGAAGGAGGAGGTGACGTCAAAGACCCAGTCCGAAAGTCAGTAGCCATTTTCTCACATTCGCAACGTCCATGAGCTCGACATCCATGCTCCAGATGAAGCAGCCGATATTCTGAAAGTGACTTCGTGCCAGTGACAGCGACCGCAACATTGTTCGGAAAGGGTTAAGCTGCAGAGTAATGCCTTCAGCGACACCAAGAACTGACGAGTTTGTGCTCGCATAACATACAGCGACATGACGCGACGTATGCCGGCATTGGAGACCTGCGCTAGCTCGATCAACGGTGACGAATTCAAACTTTTGACGAAAGCGAAGCTGCGGTAGAGATCGAGTACGAGTCAACGACGCGAGAAGACAACAAACGCTGACTTTCCACTTCTCGACGCTCGTTTGAGATGGAACGACGCATTGAATGGTGTGTGTTCGTGAGCAAAAACAGTCGAGAGATTGAGAGAAAGGCTTGGAAACGACTGACGAGATAGCCAGTCTTCCTTTAGTGGTGGCGTAAACCTCGAGCGACAGAGTCGTTGATAAAAGCCTCGAGCGGACCAGACGCTGCAAGCACAACGCTGATCGGTGGCCACGTATCTTCCTCAAGATTCTTCATGATAAACATACGAGTGCATTAGAAATGGTGCATCGACAACAATGACCTCGTGGAGATCGTCGAACAGCTCAAGATTACACACGTGGCACGCGTAAAGAACCCTCCACCGTGTCTTACCTCATGTGGTTGTGACTCGTCTTTAACGCGGTAACGACCGCACGCAGCAAACATTCGCATTTGATTCGACGCTTTTGCGTCCATTGGCCATGTATGCGCTTGCACTGTCCTTCCACTTTTTGTTCGAGAGCGATTTGTGATCCCAAAACCGGGTAGCATTTAGCGTGAGTAAGTGAAAAGCTGTCGTCATGATCCTTTTCACGTCCTTATGCTTCTCTTCGTTACATAGCTTTTACTCGACATAGAAAAGCCCCTTTGCAACAATGTGTCGCTCGGTCGCCGCATCGCGATTTTCGAGCACATGTCGAAATTGTATGATGCATACTTAAACGAGGTGGTGTTCTTAGGATGGGACCCAGTCCGGATAGAAAATCGCGGCGAGGGGTCAACGTCAACGGTACTCTACCGGTCATTCTCCTCTTTTCTCTTCATTCCTTAATTTACCTTCTTCAGCACAAGCGAACATCCTCTCGATTCCAAACCAAGTATGAAGCTCGTCGCCGGACTAGTCGTGGCTGCTCTCGCTGTGACTGCCGCTCGCGCTGACCAAATGCAGAACCTTCGTTCAACGGAGGAGGAAGAAGCTACGAGCACGAGCAAGGGCAAGTTGACGAGCCCTGTGGGCGCCAAGGCAAATGAAGAACTCAAAGATGATGAAGATGATCTGACGGCGGATGTCAGTGACCTCGTGGATGGCAAGGGCTCTGCTGGCGACGATATGAAGATTAACATCTTGGACCTCATTGGCACTGGAAGCAACCAAGTGGACCTGAAGGACATCATTGATGCTATCAAAGACTCGTCGGCGTCAGGCCTTGGTGACCTCTCGTGGCTCTACGAGGAAGATGATCCTGATGGCAAGGATGGTGCTAAGAGCAGTTCTATCTTTGGAAAGGGTGCGGGAGACGGCAAGGATGACCTGTCGTTGTTCTTCCCTGATACGTCCGGAAGCGGGGACCACGTCGATGGTGCCCCGCCTAACCTCGAGGATTTATTCGATGGAATCAAGAAAGGTGCAGGTAGCAGTGGTGATCTGTCGTGGCTCTTTGCCGATGCTTCAAAAAGCGAGGACCCTCATGGTGCGAAGGATGTTGCCACCAAGGGAGATCCACTTGAGGAGAGCGAGGAACCTACCGATGTGATGGCGACGAAGGCGTCTAAGGCAACCAAGTCAGGCGGTAAAGAAGCCCCACTTGTCGATCTCTTCGACGATGGATCGAACGGCCTACTAGGCGGCGCGAAGGATGTTGCCACCAAGGGAGATCCAATTGAGGAGGACGAGGATGATGAAGTGGACCCTTACGGTGCGAAGGGTGTTGCCACCAAGGGAGATCCACTTGAGGAGAGCGAGGAACCTACCGATGTGATGGCGACGAAGGCGTCTAAGGCAACCAAGTCGGGTGGTAAAGAAGCCCCACTTGTCGATCTCTTCGACGATGGATCGAACGGCCTACTGGGCGGTGCGAAGGAGGTTGCCACCAAGGGAAATCCAATTGAGGAGGATGAGGAGGATGAGGATGAAGACGAGGACGAGAATGTGGACCTAGTCGCAACAAAGGGTGGGGACAAAGCAACGAAGGCGTCTAAGGCAACCAAGTCGGGTGGCGAAGAAACCCCACTTGTCGATCTTTTCGACGATGGATCGAACGGCCTACTAGGCGGCGCGAAGGATGTTGCCACCAAGGGAGATCCAATCGAGGAGGACGAGGATGATGAAGTGGACCCTTATGGTGCGAAGGGTGTTGCCACCAAGGGAGATCCAATTGAGGAGGACGAGGATGATGAAGTGGACCCTTATGGTGCGAAGGGTGTTGCCACCAAGGGAGATCCAATTGAGGAGGACGAGGATGATGAAGTGGACCCTTACGGTGCGAAGGGTGTTGCCACCAAGGGAGATCCACTTGAGGAGAGCGAGGAACCTACCGATGTGATGGCGACGAAGGCGTCTAAGGCAACCAAGTCAGGCGGTAAAGAGGCCCCACTTGTCGATCTCTTCGACGATGGATCGAACGGCCTACTGGGCGGTGCGAAGGAGGTTGCCACCAAGGGAAATCCAATTGAGGAGGATGAGGAGGATGAGGATGAAGACGAGGACGAGAATGTGGACCTAGTCGCAACAAAGGGTGGGGACAAAGCAACGAAGGCGTCTAAGGCAACCAAGTCGGGTGGCGAAGAAACCCTACTTGTCAACCTTTTCGACGATGGCTCGAATGGCTTACTCGGCGGGGCTAATGATGTCGAAACGACGGACCCTGACAAAAATTCGGAATTGGCGGTGTTGGACGACACCCTTCCCATCGGTAAGGACGCCGACAGCCCCACGCAGGGACCATTGTAGGATCCTTTGGCTAATGAGAACTTCAAGGCGACGAAGTAGTTCTTTTGTAGCTTGAATTTCCCTGGCAAGTACGTTAAATTCATCATTACTTTCTCGACAAGGTGCTAGCATCTGTACTTTCGCTTGCTTGTGTGTGGCGGACTATCTACTCAATGCATGTATTCTTTATCCGTACGCTGCATTTGTACGTCCTCAGATCCAAACAGGGGTAATACAGGACGTGTACGCTTCCAGGACGAATGCTTGGGTTGCTTGTTCTGCGGCTGCGGAAACAGAACAGGAGCTACGACAGTTAGGCTGAGAAGGTGGCAACAAGTGTACACGTTAAACACGGGATTGGCTCACTTAAGTGGCACTTGCCATTGATCGCAGCTCGCGCCGCTTCATTGGCTTCACAACAATATCCAAGCTTAAACATCATTATAGAATCGACAGCAGCAAAATAGTTGTGAGGCGCTGCGTGCGATTATTCATACGATGATCATGAACACGACATTAGCAGATACGAAGACGGTTCGGCGAACCAATCGAAGGGTTCGATCGTGGCGGAGAACGACAAAACTACGCTCTTGGGCAAGAGCTGCAGGTCTGCCAGAATAGAGGAATGATGTGTGCGTGAGCGATCCTTTTGCAATTCATGGCTCAGCAGCCGCACCTTGGGGACATAATGTGGCATTTGAACCGACAGATCGACCCGGCAGGAAGACATTGTTGATACATTTGTACAAACTCCACACGAGTGGCGATTCAGAACAGATGGAGGTTTTGAAATAGACGCAAACACTCACCGATGAATGCACCCATCGGGCGCTTCATATACGAAGAAAAATCGTTGCGGTGGAGGCTAGCTCAATCACTTTCACACGCATTACTCAAAGCTCGTCTGTTTTGCTTGGAGCAAAAGGCTATGGACGAGTCGAACCGCTCCGGTTCATGTAACGACCTGTATTGCACACCTTCTCGAGTAATCACCTGTAAACGTGTCTTTCAATCCCCGTTCTGGGACACATGTACGTCGGGTTGGTAGCGTACACCCCGTTCTTGGTCAACGCCACTATCACAAAGACTATCTTTCAGGTAAAATAAACTCGTGGCGAGGTATGTTAGTTTCTGCGCCTTATCAGAAAAGCACCACCACGAAATGTCTATGGACTGAGCTGCTGCCGACGGACATTCAAATTCTACTGATTACAAAACTGCGGTTGTCTGGTTGCCTACCTACGCACGAGAAGACTGTAAAAAAGTGTCGACGTTCCACGGTTATTTGTTCCGTGGCCACTCATGATAAGAATGAGAGGATACAACTCGCGTGACGAAATCCAGTGTGCTTTCAGCGAGCCCTGACGAAAACATGCGATCAACGATGATTTCGATGACGTCGTGTTCAAGAGTGTATCGCCTACTTGAGTGCTGCTGCGGTGAGACGTCTGTGCCAATAAAGTCACGCACAGGTAGTACTGTGCTGGAGACACCTTCACTGCATGTCTTGCATTCCCCGTTGCTAGTATTAAGGCTTGTCTCAATCAATGCATGCATACGCTTAGTGAAGCCCCCAATAGGTGCACCAACTGACGAGCGCGTGTTTTTGCGTGCTTCATCGTCAATTTGCATATTTCGTACAATTCTTGACGCAATTACTTCTTCGTGAAATCGTGTCTATCGTTATCGCCATCAACGGTATTCGGATGCTGTGAAAACTTCATATAAAAAGATCGAGATCTGTCAAATGTATTTTTCATCTCAGGGGTACTCGTGGTGTTACTCTAAAACCTTTTACAGTTGTCGTTGTAACGGGGCACCCTGAATCTTGTACTGGTGACAGTACAAGCTACTTATTCTGATGACGGAATAAGGCGGTGCCTAGGAACTTCACGTACACTCGTACGTGCAGAGGAAGACGGTATGAAGAAGTGAGTACTCAGTTTATGTAACGGGGTGAATCGTTACATAACAATTTATGAGAAATTGCTATTAGAATATAACTATAAGAGTTGTATTCTCAGAATATTGTCATAAGGACAAACATTCTGCAGCACTTACGAGTAGTTCCTAATTGGTTGATGTAGGCCATTATATCAACCAACGAAGACGCGCCACGACAGACGCACGCAATGAGTGGTGAGCAGATAGTTGATATGCACATTTGTATTCAGACATAGTTAGATGAGGATAAATAGTGATTTATTGCAGACATTAACTATGATAAGTACAGTTCTACTTTTTACTTTAACCAAGTACTCGCTTCTTCTTACCGTCTTCCTCTGCACGTACGAGTGTACGTGAAGTTACGAGGCACCGCCTTATTCTGTCATCAGAATAAGTAGCTTGTACTGTCACCAGTACAAGCTTCAGGGTGCCCCGTTACACCTGGTAGCACTTCGTAGTCCGTCCAAGGACCACGTTCACATCTAATATGAATATGCTGGATGATGAAGATGACCAAAGCTTTCACGCTACGCGTGACGGCTACTCCCATTTGAGCGATGTCGAATGGGATGCGGTTGAACGAATGGGTTCGACCATGGGCATCCATGCTGTTAGCGTCATGCTAGAGGCTCTCAATAGAGATGCCCAACATGCTACTATCGCCAAGTTCATTCAAAATGAACTTGACGCTGAACGCGAGAAAGTAGCCTTGCTTCACCAACAAGGCTCTCAACAAGCAGAGTTGTTGAGAGAACAGGGTGCTCAACAGTTTGAACTGTTGAGACAGCAGCAGGCTGCTGCTGGTGGGTCGATGCACTCGCGTCGACCCGAGACCTTGAAGTGTGACATCTCCAAGTACAGGGGAGTCGAAGAGGGCTCCCTATTGAGATGGTTCGTCGAATTGGATGACGCCATAAGGGCGCGTCGCATCGACGACGGGGATATGCAAGTTGCATTTGCCCAGTCAAATCTGGCAGGACGTGCCAAGACTTGGGCTTTGGGACTCAAGTTGCACGACCCATGTGCGTTTGGGTCGTTAGAAGTCTTCAAGTCGCGGCTCAGAAAAACGTTTGAACCGCCTAGAGCT